>CM035794.1:55983012-56345512 GCA_020466265.1 Siphamia tubifer | reverse complement strand
AAACAAATCCAGGAGTACATCAAGAATGAACAAGAGTGATCCTTTCCAATCGCACACACACACACACACACACACACACACACACACACACACACACACACACACACACACACACACTTTCCATGCCTCATGAGGACCAAGTTTGTAATCAAGTAACCATTGGGTAATGAGTGTAAACACGTTTAAAAAAAAATATATAATAATAATAATAATAATAATAATAATAATAATAATAATAATAATAATAATAATAATAATAATAATAATAATAATAATAATAATAATAATAATAATAATAATAATAAAATTAAGAAATAAAATGTAAAATAATTACAAAAATTAATAAATAATGTCTCATTTTGCACCTTTTTCCTTCATGAGGACTCCCAGAAAAAACAAATTCATGTATTTCTAGGGCCACATCATTTCTATTTTACTAGTGGGGAGCTTTATTTGAATTATTATTTGAATTATCGTGGGGACCTGAATTTTGGTCCCCATAGTGTCAGAGGTTCCCATAGTATGACTGTGTAAACATATCACTGTCCCCAGGAAGACACACACACAATAAGTGTGTGTGACCTTAACACCACATCACTGAAGGTTGCAATTTCACTGACTTGCACCTAACGAACTAACAACTAACAAAACTGTCAATAAAATTTTACATCATTTGATTTATTTATACAGTAAAATCCACGGCAGTGAACCCACAGTAAAATCTGTTGAAGTCACTGCCAGGTAGAGTAGCGCTTAAAATTATTACGTATTTGCTGTATGTATTTGTTCAGAAAAGAAACACTTAAATAAATCCTCTAAAGAGATTTGAGGTGATAATCTGTGATGTAAGAAATAATTTCCGGAGTTTACTGTAAATATACAGACTCCCACAGAGGTTCAAATGTTTTTCGTAATTTTAAATAAAATAAAATTGTTTTTTCTCAAACATGAACAGTAATATCCCCAAATGTTTAGAAATCAACAAAAAGAAACTGAAAGTCTGCAGTTATGGTCAACAGGACACTCATTTAAAAGCAATAATGATACCATGTATACAAAATAAAACAAAACATGTTTTAGCCACCATAAAATGTGGCAGGACAAAAGCAGGAATAAATAATGATAATATGCAGGTTCATTTATGCACCCGTTTCCAGATGGTGTATTAATCTTACATTTATGGAACTACATATGGGCAACAACTGAATATATTTAACAGCATCACAGACATATGATAAATTATCAAAATTAAACAAACAAATAACACTATAGTTCTACGTTTGTCTTGTGTTCTTGTTTTTATGTCATCTGATTCTGGGAGTAACTGTGCTGCACAAATGGCAAATAAACATCTACTCTAACACCAATAGTAACAAGTATTCAGAGAATGCCTAATCTCACCCATATTTTGTGCCAATCTCAAGTTTCTATGACAACCTCTTCTTGAATTAGAGCCAATAATGTGATTTTGACCTTTCTGCTAAATGCGTCCTTGACCTTTGACCTTTTGCAATATTGCTAATTTTTTATGTATATCAGAAAGTTCTGTGACCTTCTGTTCTTAATGTCATTTTGACCTTTTAGTTAATTGTGACCTTGACGTTTGCTCAAATGGATCATTGCATCTGATGTGCATTAGCTATATGTATATGCCCATGTAATGTCATGGGGATATTTCAAGTATTCATTGAGTTATAGCATGATATGTCTCTGCTGACACACACACAGATACACACACACACACACACACATACACACTCAGACAGACACAAACAGTGATTACAATAATCTTGCCCAACATTGAAAGTATTTTGAAAGTAGTAGGTCTTTCGTAAATTGAGGTTTTCACTTATTTCAATGCGTGAAAAATGAACAGTTAATGAATCTGTGTACTTTAATTTAATTCCATAAACTTGTTTCAGATAATCTTAAATCTTCAGTTAAACATCACGATAGGACTTTACTTCCAGCAAATATTAGATGTTTAAAGTCTGACCAAGGTTTTCCCATTTTGGATTAAAATGGTTAAGTCCAACCTTTAAAGGTGTCATTCTGTTGAAAATCACTTTTCCACGCTCCTTTTGGAATCTGATGGGTCACCCCAAGTTACCAACACATGCTGCGTTTGCTGTGTGGTGTGTCACCTCCATTGGCTGTATTTTCTATTCATAGAAAACAACAGAGAGAAACGAGTCACTCAGAAAAAGCCTGTCCACTACACGTCATGGGGACATTGGCGTCACCCATGTGGGGTTAAGCCCGACCCCATTCCAGCGAATTATGCATTAGCATTAGCATCTACAAGAGAAGACAGCACCACAGTAGCTGCTGCACAAACTTGAAAAAAAACAATGGAATCAATAACAATGGAAAACACAGCAATATTAATGAAATAATGATGGAATGACACCTTTAAGTGTAAAAAAATAAAATAAAAATTGTAACTTGACAGTTTTGAGTGCTTTATATTTTTCCTTTATCATTTTTATACCATTTACCATGACCACAAACCATGTTTATAACTTGGAATGAACATAAATTCAAAACCTTTTTTTTTTTAAATTTAGCAACATGGATTTGTTTTAATATATGCAAGCACCTCCCTTAGACACCTGTTTTTTTTGTTATTATTATTATTTTTTTTTAGTTTTTTCCTACATTGAACATACACCAAATGTGTTGATAACATTGGTAAGCAGTCTGATTTTGTTATGTATCATAAGTGGGGTTTACAGGCCTATCAATACAATTGTCTTCACAGTATTCTTTTTGACATTCTGCACTTTCACAAACAGGTTGAAAGGAAGACTCAGTTAGTTGGTTTGTGATTTGGAAGGGTTTAGAGACTCTGAGGGCTTAATTAACAAAATAAAGAAGGATTAGTTTCCTAACAACTCAACCTTTGCCATCTCTGCAGCTGAGAAAATCAGTATATTAACTGTTCATGTGGTGCCTTCCAGTGTATGTATTTAAGTGTTAAAAGTTCCCAAAACAAAATCTCTCATGTGTGATTTGGGTTTTTCTATTGAGGAAATTGCTGCAAAAAGTAAGAATGACACATAAATATACATCAACAAAACATCAAGATGATGTTTTAAGTTTGTACAGATCCATATCATTAATACATGATCAGACGAACACATGGAGAGAGTTTCTTAGTGAACTCAGACTGGCCTGTATGTCATAAATATGCCCCCAGAATAAACCACATCAGATCCACCTTCACAAAAACAATGACTGTAGAGTTAGCGAGAGCTTTGTAGGTTTTCCCATTTGTTTTATTTGGACTAAAACCTTCCTGAAGAGAAAGGCCCAATCCCATTTCATCCCTTGGCACTACCCCTCCATTTTGTATGTGTACATGAACGAGTGGGGGTGTCCCAATTTTTGATGACTTGGAGGAAAACAGCTATTTGGTGTTTGAAATTGATATTTTTCAGAGCCGCACTACAAATAGAGGGGTAGAATTTTTTTTTTCCATAATTATATCCCCAAACAGAGTTTTAAGGAAATTATGTTTTTGGTCCAACTGCCTCTGCTGTCTTCATGTTAATGCAATAACTTAAAAGGTAGTTGGTTAATAAAGTCAATATTTTCAATATCAATGAATATCAATAAGAGGAAGAATTGATTTGATTTTGGATGATTTACCATTTCTAGAATACCCACTAGTTGGCCGTCAAAAGTTTAGAATCACTAAACACTCTTGTTCAGATCTCTGGAACTATTGGTCTGATTGATGTCAAATCAAGTGCAAATGAAAGGTCATGACCTGAGGGTGCCTCACATCATGACATCATAGCTGTCTGATTAAGGCTTGAGGGCATTTGGGCATATACATTTAGCTGTTGCTTCCAACGACATAGGTCTAGTTCTGTTCATATCATCAGTAAGATGGAGGTAAACACAGCAATAAAGTACAGCCATGTAATGAAAGAAACACACGAATCTAAGTATTTTCTTCATAAATAACTTAATAATTTGATCAACTGGTTTGCAATTGATAGCCGCAAATCCTGAGAGCACGTTTGGAAAATCTTCATCTTTAAATCAGACAGTGTTTTTTTCAGTATGAACTATTTTATTCAATTTTTTATGCACAGTAATTCAACCTGGACCTAATAATCTTTGATGCTGTATAATTTCTCAACAACTTCGCCACTAAAGCTGCAGATCCTCCATTCAACACTTCATTCACATGGCGCCATCTAGTGGAGAAGGTTCCAGAATGCACTAATGAGTGACACTGTCCCTCTGCTCTGACTCTACTGGAATGAACAAAGTTGATTTGTCCCTCTATCTTTTCACACTGCAACATAATCTGTCTTTTTTTATTGATCAGTTATACATTTATTGTTAGTTTACAATCCCAACACCTCACACAGACACTTATATTTCAATACTTGGTGTCTGATATTCTATGCCAAATGATAACACAATTAAAATACATGTGTTCAGATTTACAGCAGTCAAAACATACAAATTACACTCTACAACTAGTGAAAGTGCTTATAATAAATCAATTATACATAGACATACAGTTAGAGAACAGCAAAAATAAATAACTATTCAGTGTCATTGAGGAGACAATTATAGGAACAAAGTTTTATTAACATTATTAAATGACAAGGACTGAAACAGTTACATGTATAGGAAATCCACAAATGCATTCAGAATTAATGTTTTTGTAACATTATCACAAAATGGTGTTTTTTTAATAGATTTTGAGTACATACATACATGTACACACACACACACACACACACACACACACACACACACACACACACACACACATATATATATATATTCTCATCTTGTGTCATATTTTAAATTGTTAAATACAAATATTAAATATTACACGTAAATGTTAAATATTCAACCAAAATGCCAAATCTAAATCTAAATCTTAATTTTAAATCTGAATATATATGTAAATGTTAAATTAAAATTTTATAAAATCTTATATATTTAACTAATATGATGGGGGGGGGGGGGGTTGAGCCAGTGTTGTCACAGTAAAAGTTAGTCAAAGTGTGCCCCCTCGTAGTTGGTTGCAGTGGCTATAGTGGAATTTACATATTAGTTGTTTTGAGAAAAAATACACATTTTAAGGAAAGGTAATAATAATAATAAAACTTACAAAACCCTGGACAGTTTATGATGAATGTAGGACATCTCCTTAAATCAAACTTTAGTTCACAAATAACTGAATTTAGACTTGAAGTAAAACTGTCCTGTGGTTCATCTGATAACTCTAAGTATTATCTTTTACAAAATATTGTGAGTTTTCAGCCCAGTTTTAATGACATCCATTATTAAACAACAAACATCATACATACACAATTTCTCAGAGAAGTTATTGTCAATAAAAGAGTAGATAAGGAAAGTGCCAACGACATCATCAAAGGACACCATGCCCTCCTTCTAATCCACAAACGCTCTTACATACTTGTGATCAGATGTGATACTGAGAGGAAGCCAGGTGTCATAAAAGCTTCATAGCATGTAAAAATCCAAAGTGATCCAGAATCCAGTGTTTCTTTTGGATCTTCACCAAAATCTAATCAGTTGGTCCTTGTGTCATTCCCAAGATACCCTGAAAGTTTAATCAAAATCTGTCGATAACTTTTTGAGTTATATTGTACACAGTCAGACAGACAGACAAATAAACACCAGCAAAAACATAACCTCCTTGGTGGACCTCCCTTCATTCGGAGAGGGGAGGTCTGCCCTCTTTCTAATTTACAGTGTGGCCCATTAAGTTATAATAATTTTATCAGACACATTTTTCTTTTTATTCCTACTTATACACATCAATAATCACCTTTGATAAGGTGCAATGATTACATACAGAATTTCAGTTACACTTTATCTTTCAAGAATAAATCACATAATTACAATCATTTCATGAGAAGAGGTACAAATATTGTATTCCAATAATATGGAGCATTTCGCCTACTGTAAGTGAGGTTGTCAAAATCAGAAACAGACTGAGGATGTTTCTATTGTCAACATAAATATCTCACATATTCAGTTTAAATCAAACTTTACAAAATTAGGCTTTTAAATACAGATTTTAGAAAACATGAAATACATTTAGGTTTAATATATAATACAGATCATGACACAATTTGAAGCAAAATTAATAATTCTAAGATGTATAAATAACACTGTCTTATGTCTCAAGAAGTCTTTTTATTTTTATTTTCAGACTGAATTTATTCCTCAGTTTAGTCTTTTAATATATTCACATTTGCCACCAAAACACCACAATAAATCATATTTTTTCTGTAGCACACCCATGAGTATGTCCGTCTACATCTACATTTACACCAGTCAGTGTTCATCATCCTCATGCAGAGCACTAGTTCAGAAGGAGGACCTCAATCGTCCCCATCAGGTCGTAATAAAGTGAACTTTGCAGACGGGTCGGGGACAAACCATTTCTCCCACAACTCTAAATGAACGGCAGGGTAACTCCACGGTTTAAAGGGGCCGTTCCAGTGCAGCAGCCGTGCCTCCTGTAGGATACTGTCTGAATAATGGGCATCAGCACTCCAACCTGAACAAGGAATAGCACCGTCACAAAGTTAGGACTGAAATGTATACAACAGACAATTTATATTTGTATTATTATTTATATTATTATATTGTATATTATATACACACACACACACATATATATATATATATATATATATATATATATATATATATATATATATATATAATTTTCTTCATCAATTACTAGAAATTCAAGGCAACCCCATTATAATACCAGGATAGCCTATGTGGGGGTCTGACCCCAAGGTTGAAAAACATTGCTTTAAACACATAATTACAAAGAAAAATGCAACTTTAGGGGAATAGCACTGATGTGAAAAGGGTCATTTTAATTCACCACTGGGCCTTTCAGTGCGATAGTAACTGTGCTAAAGATGGAATATGATGTTACCCAGGTGTCTGACGTGCCACATGGGATCCAGTGTTGTGTATTTGTCATGAAACACGATGAGCATGGGTGGAGTTGCGACACCTCCGGCCATGGCACTGCTGTATATGTTGATCCTGGGGGAGAGAAACAAACAACCAGCCACAAAGTGAATCAGTGCACAGTGACTCCAGTAACTAAGCTGAGATGGAACCACATAGAAGAATCAGGATTACATTCAGACGGCATTTCAGGACAGTGTCATAATGCTACAAGTATCATGTTTTTTTTATTATTATGCTGATGATATAGCAATGCATCATGGGGATTTCAAAGACTTTGTGGTCAGTGTTTTTGTTTTTTTTTACCTAAAATTCTCCTCCATCCATCTTTCCAGCTGTTTTGTGATCTTCTGTTTTTTCCACTCCCTAATATCAGCCACAAACACCCCAGGGTTGAATGAGCAATCATTTGGGCTGATGCCCAGGTCTTTAACCTCTTGTTTTCTGTAATCCAGGAATCCCATGTAGGTTGTCTACAAAACAAACTCAGAGGAAAAAGAACCATACTTCAATTATAACTGAGGACATACTTAAATTGTGTATATTTCTGAGTCCAAAGCATAAATTAGGAGAAACCAGCCTATTGTTTTTCATTCATCTTACGACAAACATGAAAACAACATAAAAATTCACCTGCATCCCAATGCTGCGCACCACGTCATGTGTGGATGGTAAATCACAGTCAGTGGCAAAAGCAGCAGCATGACCTGGTTTCATCTTAATACTGAACAGATCCTTTATGTCGCCTAAAAAGCACAAGAAACTGTACGTAATAACGAGCAAAGCAAATGTCAAAATACAATACAGTTCATATTTATGCAAGTCACTGTTCTGAATCAAAATAATTTGAAATATTTCTGAAACTGTTAACCAACTTTGAATGCATTTCACCATCTTCACATACGTACCCTGGACAATCACATCATCATCTAAGTATATCACCCTCTGATGGTTGATTTCAAGCATAGGTAAGTAAAAGCGCACAAAGTTCAGCTGAAAAATAAAAAACACATTTTGACTTTGTAAATATGTCAATATTATCAGATTAAAGTAGCATTTTTCTACATGTGCATGTTTTGACCACTGTTTGACAAAGTCACAGTAACTCACTGGATGCAACAGGTCAGGACGAGAAGAATCTGGCTTCACCTTTCCTCGTAAAATCATAGGGTTGAACTCCAGTATCTTATACCTGATACCTTTCAGTTTGGTCCTTTCTATGTACTGCCTGAATAGAATAGAATAGAATAACATTTATTGTCTTTGTGTGTACAATGAAATTAGGAGTACTACTCCAGTCAGTGTAGCAATATTAACAAAACATTAATGATACAGAATTTGGATAGAGTGAAAATAAAATCACAACAAATAAAAATAGGATAAGAAAATATAATTTAAAAAAATCTTACAATGTAACAAGATTATTCAACTTAGTAGAATAAAAATAAAACTGGATAAAATATGAATAGGTGTTAATAATATTGACAGTATGTGATAATATGTATATCTATAAACAATATTAACAGTATGGATATCTATTAACAATATTAACCTTATGTATATGTATAAAACAGTATGTAATCTATATCTATAAACAATATTAAAAGTATGCATATCTAATTTTGTGTATAGCAGTTTGATTTCCCATGTGGATCTTTTAAATGTGCTGTATGAATAAAGTTCATTGATTGATTGAACAATATTCACTATATGTATAAAACAGTATGTAGATCTATTAACAGCATTAACATTATGTTTATCTATATAAACAGTACAGTATATGCATTAACAGTATGTATATCTATTAATAGTATTAACAGTATGCATATAAGATATAGTATGTAGTATTAACAACATGCATTGCCTATATCAACATTATGTACATATAAACAATATGTACTGTATACATATAAACCAAGTCCTTATGAACCAAGTGATGTAGTAGAGTGGATGAAGGAGGAAGGTGAGATTATGGAAATGGAGGTGAAATTCATCATGACAAGCAACAAAATAAGAGTGTCAGATAATAAAAAAAATATCCCTCAAACTGAACAAAAATACAAGTGAGTAAAATGTATTTCATTACAGACAAGCTGCAGACCTGGTCAGTTTGACAGCGTCACGTAGAGTAACAAGGTAGAATAACACGCTGGCATCTGTGTTGCTATAGACACTGTTGATGGTTGCCATGGTTGCACCTAAACGCTCCTCTGATGCACAGATGACCACAGGGATGACGTTTTCTTCCTGCTGCGTTCTCACCCTGGGACTGTGAGCTCCATGACTGAGGCTCCTCCACTGATCTGAGGTGACAAGGATGGAGAGTTTTATTATTAGAAAAATTATTTACAGTTTAATTAGTGTTTGATTAATGTCCTGTCAGCAGTGGTGAATCTGTCTTGTTTCTATAAAGTACCTGATGCTTTGGACTGAGTGGAGACCCTGAATATATTGTGGAGGAGGAGACCCACCATCAGCACCAGCAGAATCAGGAGGACCCTGTTGACTGAAACAATGTCTGTAAATCTACATGTACACTCTAAAGGCCAATACCTGTAGGTCCTTAAATCATATTAGTAGTTTAAGTATTTACTAATTTTCTCCTCGTGAGTGGATATATTGCATTTGCCATAACACACAAACATCAGGTGCAGGGGAAAAAAAGCTAATGTTAAACTACAGACTGATCGTCTCACATATATCCATATTTTACACCTCTATACTGTATTTGATTTACCGGTACTATGGCCTTAGGAGCAGCCGGCATGGTGACAGTGCAAGCTTGATTATCAACATTGCAAAGTCAGTGACTGAATGTTATTACATTACTAATTTAAAAAATAGATTAAAAACTAATTATTATATATATATATATATATATATATATTTGAATGTTGTTCACAACCTTACACCATTATGTATTATATACTAGGGAGCTACAGAATAAAGATTTCTGTAATGTGGTACCATCTACAGGATTGAAGTGGCATTGCAATGTTTTGACATTTGCAGAGAGAGAAAGACACAGGGTCAATAATGTCTATAATAATGACTACCTATTAATGTACTAGTTGAATGAGTCACTTCACACATTATCAGATAATTTGCCCCTTCTGTGAAAATTTCAGTTAGCATTTTTTAGATGTTCTATTTGAAGGTGCCATCTTCAGACAATAAATTCTGTAACTCCTTATTTCTTTGCTGCTTGACAGTTGTTTGACATCTCTGCTGCATTGACCACCATCATTTTTACTGTAAAGTTAGTGTCATAGCTCTGATACAGTTGTCTATTACAGTTTTTTCCAAGTGCTAAAACACAATTTTGCAATTTTTGTTTTATCAAAATACTTAAGATGATTGACAAAACCACACACCCAAAATGCTAAATATTTCAAATAACCTGCAAAATGAAGCACTGTAACCAAAACTACATAAAAAAGTAACCATTTGTACCAAATGGCACATATATCACTAATGTTACTCATGTTACAACTACACACTGTTGGGCAAAACGGAAAGCTCTCTCATCTATAGTGTACTTTGCCATAATACTAAAATACACTATATTACCAAAAGTATTGTCTCACCTGCCTTGACTTGCATATAAACTTGACATCCCATTCCTAATCCATAAAGTGATATGGGTTCGCCCTTTGCAGCTAAAATAGCTTCAACTCTTCTGGGAAGGTTTTCCACAAGGTTTAGGAGTGTGTTTATGGGACCATTCCTCCCAGAAGCATTTGTGAGATCACACACTGACGTTGGACCGAAGGCCTGGCTCCCAGCATGTGCTCTAATTCATCCTAAAAGTGTTCTGTGGAGTTGAGGTCAGGACTCTGTTCATGCCAGTCAAATTCATCCACATCAAACTCTCTCACCTATGTCTTTATGAACCTTACATTATGCACTACTGTTCCCACAAACTTGGCAGCATGAAAATATCCAAAGTCTCTCTCTCTCTCTCTCTCTCTCACACACACACACACTTGCAGAATACAGAAACATCATATTAAACTCCATAGATTAAGAATGGGATGTCACTTGAGTGTATTTCAAGGCAGGTGAGCGAATACTTTTGGTAATATATTGTAGTTCATATAGTAAAAATTTTAGATTGTTCACATACACAGACATACTTTATACACGCATGCTGTTGAAATGTACTTTTTTGTTTTTTTACCAAACATGCACAGCAGACATTTTAGTGAACAAAGATATGCTCACAAAAAATAGTAAAATGAAAAAGAAAATTGCAGACTAAAAGGAAAACTTCCATCTGCAACCATTTAGACACCACATCCAGATACCATAACCAGTTCTGACAGGTGCACTTTCTCATCTGCAGATTTCCACATAAACCACCTGATATATATTAAGGATTTCCTGACTCAGATCAGTGGATTTATTTTTTGTACATTTACATCTCTCTTAAATTTACGAGGATCCAACTTAAGTTATCATCTTTATTCTTGTTGTTTAATTGTTATATAATTAAATATCTGAAATTATTATAAATAACATAACATTTACATGTGAACATAACCCAAAAACAAATGTGTTATATATATATATATATATATATATATATAATCATTGTGTTTTTTTTTTTTTTTTTTAAGGAAACTCCTCCAAGTATGTGGCACTTATTTCAACCAGCTGCTCACAAACTGCAGAGACTATTCAACTTCTGGCATGTCGTCTGGTTACCTCATTACACCCTCCCCCAGCACACAAACATTTTATGTATGTGTGTATGTCAAGTCTTATAAGCACTTGCAGAGAGAGAAGGTAAATATTTTCCACCTCAGGCATTAGTGGGACTGACATCAGCTAAGCATAATTTCAACAAAATACAAACCCAACGAGCAGAAAAGACAAAGATGAACAACATTATCTGTGTTTATTCTTTCAATAAAAAAAGGAAATCAATCCATTTACTTATAAAAGACACTTGTTTTCACTTACTTTTTCTCAGAAGAGACATATTTCATGTTCTCTTCCAGGCACATCTGTAACACACAAACATGAGTGATGAAGTCATTCAAGAAGAGTGAAGCTTTAGAGAAATGAAGACTGGAATACTTCTTGCTGTTAACAATGATCAATGTGTGTCAAGGGCAGAGGATTTGGCTGCAGGAAAAAAAAACAAAAACAGCTGAAAGTTATTCACAGAGTCTTGGATAGCCATTATAGCGGCAGGCCTAATTTGTGATTGAACAAATGTTACGACAAAGAACTGCTTACAAAGGCAAACATTTTTTGGTTTGTCCAGCATAAATAAAACCAATTTGTTTCAGTCCTTTACGTTTATGAATAAAGTCAAATCTACATAGATATTTTTTACTATTAAATATATTATGGAAATACACTATGTTATCAGTGAAGCTTTAGTAGACATGGAATGAAAAGAACAATGTATGAAAATGAGAGAGATCTTGTGCTATGAATACAGTTAATCATGCAAAAATTAATGATATTAAACATTTCTATTAAGTTTTTTCTTTACACTTATACTTCTCTTTCAATAAATTCTAACATTATAAAGTGTTAAAGTTTGGGGCTGACAGTATTTTTCCATGCCATGAGAAGACTAAAAACAAAAACGTAATTCCCCATCCAGCTGTGAAATTTTACTAGAGTCCACTGCTGAAAATAGTCCCCAAAACGCCATTATTTCTCTCTGCTAGAGAAACCATAACAGAACTAGAAAAACACTCAGAGGACCCAGACTTCACTAAGGTAAATGTAATTCGTTTACCTTAGTTCGAATCCCACACCAGACCTTTCTGTGTGGAGTTTACATGTTCTCCCCGTGTCCGTGTGGGTTTTCGCCGGGTACTCCGGTTTCCTCCCACCATCCAAAGACATGCACTGATAGGTTAACTGGTTAATCTAAATTGTCCATAGGTTTGAATGCGAGAGTGATTGTTTGTCTATATATATGTTCAGCCCTGAGATGAACTGGCGTCTCATATAGGGTGTACCCCGCCTTCACCCATTGTAGCTGGATTTGGCCCCCAGTGACCCCTGTGACCCTAGTGAGGATAAAGCAGGTTCAGATGATGAGTACGAGTAATTGAGGAAATAAATACATTAACTAATGAATTAATAAATTATACAAATAAATATGTAAAACATAAGAATTGAATTATTCATTTACTCATTTATTTATTCATTAAAGTATGTATTTATTTAGTTATAAATGTATTACTGCATGTATTTATTTATTTCTAATGTTATAATTTTTTGTACGCTATATCACATATTTCCACCAATCAACCATCGCAATGTAATTATGTATTCCATGTGCCAGTATCAACATTTCCTGAAAATTTCAACCAAATCCATCCATAACTGTTTGAGTTATCTTGCTAACAGTCAAACAGACCGTAGTAACGTCGCGAATCATATGAAATCGTCATTATCGCGCATTACCATGTTAAATCACCAATATATCGTTATCAGTTTCCGACATGTAGAGGAAAAGCAGAGAAGAAGGTGAGCCGGATCGCAGTTCTGGTAAAATATTAACGGCAGGTGTTCTGTAAATCCTTCAAAACCGCCGAGATATCCTAACAAGCCGCACTGCGCATGCGCACAACACATTAGATAATTTCTTGAGGGTGGATTGTGGCTGTGTCGAGAGAAAAAGGGGTGAGTGCTCTATGTTTTCTGCTTAATCTAAACCAATGTTGATTTATAGCCTCTATGTGAGTCTTGTTTAACTACTTGGCCATCTCAACTAATTCTTATAGGCTTGTTTTGTCAATAAAACTACCTGTATGAGCTGTTTAAGCATGGTGTTTTGCAAACTTGGTTTGTCACGCAGTGTACAGCAGTCGTTGGATCTTGTCAGTAAACATTGTTTGCGACACTTCTCCATTTCAGTCTTTATTAACTAACTAATTCTAGTAACTTCTGAGTAGTAACTTATTCTTTGTAATTTGGGTAGGTAAATTGGCACATCTCGGCAGACATGTCTGTCATTTCGTTCGTTTCACGTAAGTTGGACAATTCGGCAGAAAACCGGGACGGAGTTCCGTTAAAAAAGGAGAAGAAGGTAGCTGTTAAAATCCCATATTAAGGACCTGTGTCCACAGGATGCGTTTTAGCACTGTCTGCGTCAACTTTCAATACAAATCCTAGTTAAGCAGCTTCAGTCCTCAAAAACAAACAAAAAACACCGAGCGAGACCGTTTTTTGATAGCTCAACTTTTAGAACACCGTGCTCGTCAATGTCACAATTCTCTTACTGACCAATCAAAACTAAGGAGGGGCGGGACAACCACAGTTAACAACCACCAGTTACCAGACTCAGGGTTAAACGCGAAGGTATGGACAGATGTTAAGGGATCAGTTGGGCTGCCCGGTACGTTACTGTTTTTTTGTTTGTATAAAAGTAGTTTATGCTGATAACAAGGAAGGTGTTAATGTTTACACATAATGTATCGAACACGCAAGCGCATGACATTTGTGTAACTTAGCAACACTACACGCTCACAATACCCGTGAGAAAAGGTGCTTTCGGCGCAAAAAAACGCATCCATTGTACACAAAAGCCCTAAGAAAACTACGTCTGAAGTAGTTTCACACTGAAGGTGGCAGAAGCGGTAGCCTGTGCCTTTGAGTGTGAAACATAGACTGTATGATCTACACAAACTGCGAACACCTTGTTTGTCCCACCATGGGCGTAACCAGACCATTTTGAGGGTGCTTAAGCAAAATAAAACAAAACAAAAATGTGAACAGTCGGAAATACACCCCTGCCTTGAAATGGTTCAACCCATCTGATCCCCAACCGCCTCATTGAGTGAGTGTGTGTAAGTAGCTATGCTATACAGTATGTTGGATCAACTATTCGACCAGCCAATACTATGACTTTATAATCAGTCCTCATTTTATCAGTATTGAATGGAATGTAACAGATTATAGTCTATCAGTTTAACTGGTGTGTGTGTTTAGTCTACATGTGTGTTCATCCAAGCATGAACATTTTTTCACTAAAAACCACCATGTTCAAATGAGAGTGTAAAACTCACAGTAACTATAAAGATATACACAAAACCTCTTCCTAATTTATTTGTACATAGTTGTTAAACTCACCGAGAAGCAAAATATCAACAGTGGCTGAAGTTGAAAACATCCCACCCAATATAATTTCAGATGAATTGTGACAATTCTGTGTTCTCTCCTCATGTTAGTTGAGCTAATTCTAAACAGGACATTTTCATTACATTTTGATGATTATCTGTAAATCGTTTTCTATTAGGAAAGTTAGGAATTGATACTGATTTTATTATTTATTACTGATTAAATTTTTTAATGACTGCAATGTGGTTGTTAGTATAAAGGATAGAGAGAGGAGATGCTCGTGCAAGAAGAGGAAGAAGCAGGTAAGAAAATGGACTGACTCGTGGACTTTATTTTAAACAAGACATCCTCATTACATTGTCCTGATATGATTTTACATTTTATTTTACTATTAAAGGAGGAAAACAGGAAGATATTATTTGAGCTAATAAATAATAATAAATACATGGATTACAACAATAATAATATAATCATAATCATACTAACAATCATATATATATATATATATATATATATATATATATATATATATATATATATATATATATATATATATGTGTGTGTGTGTGTGGAGGGGAGGGGAGGGGAGGGGAGGGGAGGGGAGGGAAACATTAAAAGGGGAGCAAGTGGCAAGTGATGACTAGGATGACATAAATATTCTAAAGAAAATTATGTTATGGCATAATGTTATCAGTATTGTGTCATTTCTGTCTTTTTGCAGTTACTGCATTTGTGGTTATAGTTTATTGTATATGAACCATACAGTGATATCAGGGCTATGGGGGCTGCAGTTGTGTGGGGAATAGACACCCGAAAACTAATAAAAATCACCCCAAACTGATTAAAAGCCGTAAAACTGTGTTGGTGGTGCATGCCCTTTGGGCGTGCGCTTTTTTTTGCGTGCGTACAGTTCCGGCAAGACTTTTAAGCCACTTTCACCCCTGAGGAAACTCTCTGCTGTGACCTTGACAATTCAATATGGTGTCAGACTGGAAGTAGAGGGTTCATTCAAATTCGATTAAAAAAAGAGTCAAATTTGAGCTGTTTCTTCCTTGTATCCGTCTCCTTGTACATGCCAAATTTCGAAAGGATCTGTCAAGAATTGGCAACGCTAGAGTGCAAACAGTGTTGCCAGATTGGGCGGCTTTCTTCCTAATTGGGCTACATTTGATTACATCTGGTGGGGAAAAAATGTATTGGGGCGGGTATATAAAATTTGGGCTGCTTTTGCCAACATCTGGCAGTTTTTAATATTGTGAAAAGAGCACAACAAACTGTTATTTTATGGGTTTAAAAACAGTATGAATACAAAATTCAGTATACTTCACTCACTCGTATTATGGTCTTTCAATTTAAAACATATTTAATTGCAGTGAGTTATTCAGTTGCTATAACAACGCGATGTTGTGACGTCACATCAACAAACTAGCGCCGTGTGCCGACGCAGGCTACATGCCATCCTATTGCTGTCTTTGTCCATATCCAATGCACACGTCGAGAGAGTGTTTTCCTAAATTGCACTGCTGAAAGATGATACAAGAAATGTTATGGGACTCCCTCTCCTGTCCAATCTCATGGAGGTGCACACTGGCCTGTCAGGTCAGTTACAATCTCTTATTCTTTAATGCGCTTTAATTCATTAATTTAAAATTCATATACTATTAAGATAGTAGTTTCAACACTCAAACCTGAGAATAAGTGGACCTGTAGTCAATGTTTGTACCCATTTGCCCAGACACTATCTGTGATAAAATACTATTTTCCATTTGGGTTTATAAGTTTAATAGCCTACTGTAAATGCATTTAAATGCACTCAGTTAATTTAAATAGTTTTTAATTTATTCATTTAAATTGGATTTCATACATTTAAATACATTAAATTATTAAATGTTGTTAACATTGTTAGGCATTTTTTTCCAGAAGTGGGCGGGTTTTGGAATATGATTGGCCGGAAATCGCTCAACCTAATCTGGCAAGACTGAGTGCGAACCGAGGAAATGTGCACGCACAAACAAACAGACAAACCACCAACATAACTTCTCAAATCTCAGATTCACAAAGTTAATAAATACAGGCAAAAACACAACTCCACTGTTCCTTGGTGGAGTAACTAACTTCAACACTTCCAGATATATTTCAATGTCTAGCTGTAGAAATGTCACAAAGCATTTCTTAAAATCATTTATCCCATACTAGAGTAGCAGTAGAGAGAAAAATATAGGAATTACTGAAACTAAAACGCAAACAGGATTATATTATCTATGAAAAGGAGAACTCATTACATATAATGAAGTTACTAAATGGCACACAGGCATAGATATTCAGGTGTATATTTTGCTGTGATATGCATAACTACCATGAGAAACTACCAGTGTAACCTGGGGTCCTGCGGTGAGTTCACTGACCCAAGGACATGGGATTACACATGTGGCTCCATTTTTCCAAAGACTTCCACCATTTCCTTCCTTCCTGGTGCCAGGACTTCATGAAGGAATTACTGCCTTTAAGCTTTTTAAGTTTTTGTAAAACAAAAATACAGCAAATGCTTAAAAATGTATGAATGGCAAAAAACAAACAGAGAACATTTATAAACTACAGTCAATATGTTACAGTGGTTTTTAACTGACCTAATCAATACCTCAAAGAAACAACAATAAGCAGTCATATAGGATAAATATGAACTTTTGTGTGATTTTTTTTTGTTTGTTTGTTTCAGTGCGTCTCCAGAGTTCTTTATCAAACTAATGTTCAACAGTCAGCAGAAATTAAACAGGGTATGCATGTGTTTCTGTTTTTTTTGTCACTGTTTAGAGCAACCCAAAACATCTGGAGCTGATTAGTTTCAGATACACTCGTTCCAGAAAACCGACACTGCCCATGGCATGTGTAAGAATAATGAGTTAGCCGCACAAGGCTACAAAAACGACAATGAAATAAGTTAATGTGGTCTAGTTTCACTGTGTTTATAGTAATGTTATAAGAAGACTTGGCAGCAAAAAGGCTTTTTGTTGTACTGTGCCTCAGTTATATACTGGACCATCAATAAAAAAAATTACATACATCATTACATATACATATTATATTAATGTATGTATTAAACACCTGCACACACTAATTTTCCCCATGTGTCTATTTGTATATGATGTGACTGGGAGTTAAGGACTGAACAGTACATTACGTACAACTGCCATATTAGGCAAATAATTTCAGGGCTGGACTGAACATTATAGCTTTGTTTAGCAAATTATTTGTGCTTGTGCACCAACAAATAACTATGCAGATTATTTTTTTTTTTTTGCTGGAATCCAAAAGAGAAAATGTTTAAGGCTACAGTTTAACACTGGAAGGTCTCTCTTGTCTGATTCAGAAAAGCATTAAAATGCATTGACTCTTACAGTTTTAGCCTATACCATGCACACTGCAGCTGAAAATGTATATCTGTTTTAGAGGTTAACTAAATTATACAGTTTTTGCATCTGGTTTTATCCCCATAGGGTACAAGAACAAAAAGTTCTCTTGTCTTACACAGAAGAGTGATAATAAAAGATGTGTCACTGCTTAATTAATTAAAGATACAAACTGTTCTTACCAGAGCGTAATGTGGTGGGTTTTTACAGTCCTACTCCTGGTGTCCATGGTCCATGTTGTAAAACCTCTGAGGACTGAGACTCACCCTCACCAACAATCCCACTTTTCTCTCCCACCTTCTCCCTGGTTTCTTCTCGTCTCCAGATGTGACTCATCATGTTCCCCTCTGTCATTTAGCCAAACACTGGATCAGTGCTAGATCCCCTCTTCATGGAACAGCACTTACCAAAAGATTGCTTTTTCTAGCCTTATTTGTATATGTATATTGCTGCAAAAAAGTTTTAATACAACCCTTCAGGTTGTTGTACTAATGACTGATGCCCATTGTTAACTGCAGAGTATTATTACCATGTTACTACTCCTAAACCAAATGTGTGACAAATTAAACCTAATTATCATGTCTAAAACGATTAACCGAGTATTAAGTGTGTGTCGTAACAGCAACTACATTTCCCATAAATCTAGAGACGATTTTGCCACTGGAAGGACGACTAAAAAAAATCCCCGTGACAGTTTTGCTTGCCATTTAAACCACTTAATACTGTATTCACTAAATGTGTCTGAAGTTTAGACTACCTTTTTGTATAACTTGTTTTTATCTACATTTTCTTTGTTTTGCAATATTATCCTCTACTCCTCGTGAACCATCCACATTGTTCTGGGGCGTACGTTAAGACTTATTTTCGGTTTTATGTCACCTGAGTTTACCACAATTGTTCCCACAATCCCACTTAATATACAAAGTAGCTTTTCTACTATAAGCGTATAGGATGATAATATTATTTTTTAAATTATTATTTGTATTAACGTAGTGTGGAACTCCGTGTAAAGTCATAGTCGGCTATCTTATAATTCATATGTGCAGTCAAACAAACCAGAGGTAAACATTTTCACTCCCGCATGCTTGCAAACCTTCCGACAGTAAGTCACTATAATTAAAGTTACTATCCCTGAGAATTGGCCGGCGAAACACACATACACACACTCAACCTACAGTATAACCTCCAGTCAGAATGGATGAAAGCAGGCTTAAACTGCTGGTGAAGCTAACTCAGGAAGGACAGTTAAGCACTTTGGTGAAACTGATCACATTAGATGACTCCTCCGCGGTTCAGGCTGTCATTAGTAAACACTTCGGTCGGTCAGGAGACACCCTGCTGCACTACGCTGCCAGACACGGACACCTGGACATCGTTGAGTATCTAATAAACCAAGTGGGAATAGATGTGGAAGTGTACAACAACGACTACAAGAGGCCACTGCATGAAGCTGCATCCATGGGTCACCAGGCATGTGTGAGCTACTTACTACTGCAAGGAGCCAAAGTGGACAGTCTGAAGAAAGCGGACTGGTGAGTAAAATAATCGATTTAGCTAAATTTCACAAATATAAGTAATAAATACATAAAGCGCCCTCTTTTGGCTATAAAATGGAAATGGCCTTTGCCGTATATCAGCTCCCTTCGATAGCTCAGTTGGTAGAGCGGAGGACTGTAGCGGCTAAATGCTGAAATCCTTAGGTCGCTGGTTCGAATCCGGCTCGAAGGAGCACACTTTTTAATTTTTCTGGTCAAGGAATATGTTATATGTGCTTTGATTATCGTTCGAGTATAAATAACCATACATACTACATCAAAGGAGCAGATTCAGGGAGTTATCCCTGGAGCAAAGTTAGTTTTTAATAATAAAAACCCATCCTTGATAAACTACAGTATCACCAGACTTTTTTTTTATGACCATTTATTTAAAGCTCATTGAACCATTTTTGCTTTCAGTCTATTGGCCTATAAATATGCATTGGTACTATAGTTACTGTATATTTAGATACTTGGTGGGTATTTAGTGACATTAAAACCACTGGAGTACGTATATACGTTTTAATGATTTATTGTCATAATAAACACAGCTGTAGACCTTATGCTCAGTAAAATAAGCCAAATATAGTTTAACGTTCACAATCAAAGTGATATTTATGCAATCAAATGTCCCCTAAGTAAAGATACTGAATAACTAATGAACATATTTCAGCTTAGTATTCAGTTTATTGAACCTCTTTTTAATATTTGTGAGAACAAACTCATCATAGAAACAATGACTTCTTTTCACTTTTGAAGTACTTGAAGACCTGTTGGCCTGTATTTTAATGTGCCACTAGTGTTCATTTGTAATTGTACTTGATGGCTCAACTGTTCATGTACAATTAATCATTCATTCAATCGCTCATTACTTGCTTGATTTGAACATCAGTGACTTGACTTGTGTTTGCATTTTACCGCCCTTCTATTTCTGGGTGCTTAACTGGGTGCTTAACTTGCAAAGAAATGTAATGGGAGTGAATGGAGTGAGTCAAGATAAATTCTGATTCCGTTTGACAAGTGCTCTGAAATTCATATACGATAGCGGTTAATAAGTAATATTTGATGTGGCATAGACAGACCACCTGTTTTTGATGAGAAGCAAACATGACGTTAGGTTTTATGTGGGTTTAGTAAGAGACTACAATGCGTCGTGTATATGACGTCACACCCCACTCGGCTGTAGTGGGGAGTCTCTGGTGACGTCACATACGCGCCAGGTGTGTAGTCCAAATTTTAACAGGATTTACTCCCCAATTGATTTTCCATATACAGTGTATATATATATATATATATATATATATATATATATATATATATATATATATATATATATATATATATATATATATATATATATATATATATATATATATATATATATAAATAACATATGAGATGATATTTCACATGTAACTAATAGAATAGAAAGTTTACAAAGTTCACACTGTGTCTGTGTTGTGCTCTGTCTTTTATCTCAGGACTCCTTTGATGATGGCCTGCACCCGAAGAAACCTCAATGTGATCCAAGAGCTGCTGAGCCATGGTGCCAGCCTTGCTTTGCGAAACAAAGATGGCTGGAACTCCTTCCACATAGCTTGCAGGGAAGGTGACCCTCTGGTTGTAGAGTTCTTGCTTCTTACTAAACCAGACACCTGGAGGACAGAAAGCAAGACACGCAGGACGCCATTGCACACTGCAGGTAACACTTCATACTGTCTCTGGATTCTATCTTTAAAGTTGGCTTTGAGGTCATGGCACACATACTGCACCATCTTGAATTATCAGATGCAGATTAACTCAGTCTCTTTGGTTTTTATCCAGCTATGCATGGCTGTGAAGAAGTTGTTAGGATCTTGCTGGAAAGGTAAGCAGGATATGTTTGACGCAGTACCAAATCACAAACAAAATTTAGTGGTGTAAACACATACTTCCTTCCTGACTTCATCATCTGCAACACACAGATAGTCTTGCCTGACCTTCACATTCATCCCTTTCTTCCAGATGTGGATACACCTCAGACAGCACCGACAGCTGTGGAGTCACTCCTTTTATGGATGCAGTGAGGAACGGATACATCTCTGTGGCTAAACTGCTTTTAGAGAAGCATCAGGTAGAGCTGGGCATCTTTTTCCTAATATTTAAGAACAAAAAACAGAGATATCGACACACTATGTATGACTTTATACATGTGTACTACAGGCATTTCCAAGTGCAGCTGACATACTTGGGGCTCAGCCAGTGCACCAGGTAGCTGTCACAGGACAAAACGAGGCACTACACTTCCTGGTACAGGACCTCAAAGTAGATGTGAACCAGAGGGCCACTAGGATCCAGCTGACGGCCCTGCACTACGCAGCTAAGGTCAGATCATACATATCAGTTAGTCCTGTTTTATTGGTGGAAATAATTCAACCATATAGTCTACTAGCTTGACACTTATACATTTATATACCATATGATCATATGTTTTCCAGGAAGGTCATACATCGACGATAAAAACACTGGTGGATTTGGGTGCTGATCTTCATATTCAAGACAATAAAGGAAGAACTGGTAATAAATGACAGATTTGTATATTTATATGTGCAACTGTAAATGTGTGCAATATTCTTTTCTAGATTCTATTAGATGTGCCTTTTTCAGGATTGACATTTTAAAGCATTTAATAAGTTTCTATTACTTTCATATTGCAGCTACATTTTTTTTTCCCAATTTAATCATCATAAACATTTGGCCAATTATAATGAGACACTTTCCGAATAAAATGCCACAAGTGGCTAAAATGTCATTATTTGTCTTCTTTTCACAGCTCTTCATATGGCTTCCATTGGCCAGCATGCAGAAGCAGTCAGGACACTTATGCAACTTGGACTTGAAGACTCTGCTGACACATCTGGTGCAAGGGCACAGCAGTTTGCAAAGAAACCTGATGTTGTGCAAGCATTTGAACATAATATAAAAACAGATAATATGCCATAGTAATGTAAAACTGGGTTGAAACCCATTGTGTATCTTTAATTTAATAAGGGTTTAAACAAACTTTACTCCAGAAAAAAAACATAAAAGCAAGGCCATTATTGGTGTAGTACAAGGTGACTTCCTACGCATTGATTAGAAACTGAAATGCAGGGAAGCCAAACCGGGTTAGACACGACAGGTGAGCTCATGGCAAAACCTATATCTGTGATGATGCAGTTGCAGAAAAGATTATTAGAACATCAAAAGTATTTAAAAACAATGGTTATCCAATCAAGTCCCAATTTCTATGTGTATCATGTGACTAGAACAGACAGGAAAGAAAACATGGAATGCCTAAAAAGCATTTTTTTTATCAGTACAATGCTCCAGCTATTGGTGTACGAACTGAAGTGATTTTGGTTATTGTCAATAAAACATGAAAAATGCATAGACATCAGCTCTGGAATGTTATGTTATGAGCTATTTTTGTTATCATTATATGTTTTTTTTGTTCTGTTTTTACAGACAAATGTTTAATCATTTAATGTACCAGGCATTAAATGATCAAGAAATTGAAGATACACCACACCCATGTGGTCTAAAATATTAGACCACATGGGTGGTCTAATATTTTTTTCTGTGAATGGATTTGATCTCATTCATTTCTGGGGTGCTTCATTCACACTTGCTGATATGTATGCATCTAAACATATATAAATAAAGTAATTGAATTATTTACAACATTCCTGAATTATATATAGATGTTGACATCAACTTGCTAATGTTTGGCGATTTTTAGCCATTTTAATCAAAGTAGGTAAGAGTAATTTCACCTCTAAATGTCTGTAAAGCAGTTATATTTCATGTTCAGTGTGACTTCATGGGCTATAAAGGGGACAATTGGTGACTAATACGAACTTTGTGAATGCCACTGAGTGTACTAAACAGGCGTGACAAGCATATTTAGTCCACAGTGGCAATACAACTACTAAATTGAGCTTATGTGGCATTACAGCATATTACATTTCGATCTTTTTTTTAATACCCGGTACGAATTTTTGAGATCTTGTTATTCTGGAAGGTAAGGAATGGTGAAAGTAATCCCTTGGTTTGTACAATCAGAAGAAAACACTAACTGAAAATGTAACTTTTAAATGTATTAATTTATTCACTATTTATTTTAGATTTTTTTAAGTTATAGAGCAAACATCATATCAAGAAAATAGGTTGAATAACGCTACATCAAGTGTTAAAATGTAACATTTGCAAATAATAAATTGCCAAATTAGCTTTGGAGTTGTAGCACAAGTAACATCATATAATACAGTATGTGCCTATGGTAAAACGACGTAAGAAGCCGTCTTTTGTCTGTCCCATAAATAGTGAATTTTATATTCACGATATGTGTTGTCATGTTTGAAAGTTGTCGATCACGCATGTTGCGCCTCATCTCCGAGGTGATTGACAGTTGAGAAGCCCCGCCTTTTGAGGCGCCTGACGCTGAACCGCAGCCCCTTCTCATTTGCAGCCCCGCAGATCTCCATTTTCTTCTTTCCCAATATTCAGGAGAAGAGGAGTAACATTTTGGAAAAATGAATGAAGAATACGATGTTATCGTTCTTGGCACCGGACTTACGGTGAGAAACTGTCTCAGTAATGGATTCCGAAGCGTGGAAGTGATTTCCAACCTGTTACCGACGCAGCTAGCTCTTGACAGTCTGGCGTTGAGCTAAATGGGCCTAGTCAGCGAGGCTAGCGCTAAGTAGCTAGCTTAGCTGCTACCAAGAGTGAGCGGCTTTGTATCAGTTAACGGAAACTGTGAACACAATGCTAACGACAACGGTTAGCTCTGATATGTACGAGCGCTATCTGTACTCGAAAAGATTAACAGTACTTTACCTCGAAATGTTTTAACTGATACGTTCTACTGATCAAGTGATGCTGATGTTAACAAGTGGCTTTCCGTCTTTTAATATCATGGGTTGCTTGTCCTGATAGTTTGTAATAGGCGCCAGTTTGTATAACTTGTCTGTCTGGAAAAGATTATAGCTGATTAGCTTAGTGCTAGCAAACGTAAGTTAAGCTAAGTAATTAGCTTGCCGACGACAGTGTCGGCGTGTCATAATTTGTCTGACTCATCTTTCTTCCATGGTGCCTCCTTATTAATAGTAATTTATGGTGTTTGTTGGTGTTGTCTTTGGTTAATGTAACCTCTGGGGTGATTGAAGAGTAAAGTTGCGAACGAACGAACGAAATAACTGTGAAGTTTCCGCTCAGGAAGAACATTGAATCTTCTTCGAGGCTCACAAATCAGACGGTGGAAAATCTAAGTGTAATAATTTCATAGCATACACGTGTAGTTTAGGAGAAAAGAATAAATATAAATGTAGAACTCTAAACATAAAGTGTAGTCTGGACCGAGAATACAGTCTTGCAGTACTGACGTTACAAGTAACTAAATCTTACATTGCATAACTTGAATTTGGAGTTATGGAAAGCTGTGGCTGGACGATTATGTCCCAAAACAACTAAATAAGTTTCATTTATGAGGGCAACGGGTGACCTATATACGGATGTTTAGTTTGCTTACCCGGAAATTCAATTTGCCAATTTTATTTTGCTGTACTTAACTGACAAGCTTCCTGATTTCCTTTTAATTTTATATGGTTGAAGCGTGACACTGAAACCCCGTGATGACTTTTGGGTTTTACTTAAGGCCTGTGACTAGGTTCTGCCAACTCTAGGGCAGTTTTCAATTCAATGCATGTGTGTTTTGTTGTAGAGAAACTAAATATATTGTAATGCAAATACACAGAATATGTCGTGCAGTCAGTGGTGTATGCAGACTAACCCTGACACAGTAAATAAATACACGGTTTTAAGCTTCAGACGAAATACGGGTAGCAAATAGAACTGCAGAAAGGAGTTGGTTAAGTTTTTGTGGGCAGGGTGTTGACTTAGCTCAGAGTTGGGTGTGGTTCCACCAAGACTGAAGAACCGAAAGCATACTGCATAAATCTGCAAACATAGTTTAAGCAGAACCAAACTGACAGTCTGAGGAAAATGAGACACAGAATAGTTTCACAGCTCAGTTCCTGTTGGAAATCAGTGACTCGACACATGTCATATCTTACAACTTCCTGTTCTGTACTGTGCAAATTGAGTGAAATATTAAAAAGTTACAATCATCATTGATCATTTATACAGTATACTACTTTAATTTACTATAATGTCCTGATATTGTTTCATCATCTATAGTCCTTTTTAACTTAAGCTTTTGTTGGAATAGAGGTAATTAGCTGAGCTTTGTTCCATATCATGTTCAACATATTTAATGAGTTAAGTGGGTGGGGGATGGGGTTTCCCCATCTGTCCACTACTAATGACACAGTGGAGGAGTGGCTTGGGACAACATATCAAACTGCACTACATGCAGTTTGGTTTACATTCTGCTTCTCTTAGTAAACCCACGTAAGCAGCTTTTGACAGAAAGACTATCAGATTTGTAGTTCAGGACTGTAATGTAAAGGGCCAGCCATGTGAAGCCATCTGCATTTCCTCAGATATTTTATATACTTGGGGTATAAATAGTAACACTATTATCAAGTCTTATCAAATGACAAATAAACTGATACGGGTTCTGATTCTTATCACACTAGCCATTAAATATACCAGTTAAATCTGTAGCATTACAAAATGTTGAAAAATGCTTTATAAATATTATTAGAATCAGGTATACTGAGTTTTGGATTGTAGACACAATTGGTGGTTGGTTTACACATGAAAAAGAGGAAACTGTGTTAAAGGAGACAATGCTATCAATGTATAAAATATAGAAAATGACTGTGTTTGCAAAGGCATACACATTATTAAAATTACGAATACTACTAAAAGGCTTCATTCTAGTGTTAAATCCCAAATTAATTTTCAGCTAACACACTTCAAACATTGCATCATGTATTCCCATTTTACAGTGAACATATCACCTTTGAAACTGTATTTTGGTAGTGACAGTGTAAGTACAGTGTTGGTTCAATCTATTAAAAAGAGAAACTTTGTTTGAAGCTGGGGTGTTTTCTCATAAACCAATGAAGAGATTAATGTGACTCCAAAGTGTTTTGGAAATGTTAAATTCTGTTCTTAAAAAAGGTCTTGTTATGATTGAGGTATTTTAAGTGATTGTCACTTTATGAACTGCAGACAACCATCAGTCATCTGCAAAATTGAATTGCCTCTTACCTGTTCACAGTTTTTTATGGGTGTCATGAGTTAAAAATTACAAGGGGACTTTGCTTGTTGCAATGTTTTTTTATATTGGCTCAATTTACTGCCTGGCTCTACACTGCTTTCCTCTCTGTCAGCATGACCACTTGTATTTGGCAGAGGTACTGATGACTAGGCTGCGTCCGGTTATTTTGTCAAAGCCTGTATTTATATAAGCATCAGGTCGGCTTCAGTCGCATGTCATACTCCAAACAAGTGACAGTGACACATCAGATGTGAGCCTCGGTGTCTCCTCTGTAGCCATGCTGTTTGTCCTTCAAGTAGTGGCCTGGCAAGACATTTACAGATGGACATGATCCGATTTCACTGCAGCATGTGTTATTTTGGGAAAGCACCTATGGAGAAACTAGTTAGGATACTGTAGGATGTAAAAGTAGTATCATCAAGGGTATGAACAAAGGAATTCTGTTATTACCCATCCAAGTATTTAACTGTCTTCTTGTTTTTTTTAGATAAAGGTTACATATGTGATCATTTGAATGGAAGGTTATACTTTTTCTCACAGTGCATGGGACTGAAAAATTATTTTATTGTGTACTATAGGTTTTTAACGTTAACACAGCAAAACTCATTCTCAATTTAAATCTTTTTGTGTCTCGGTCATTCACTCCTTTGGTGGTTAAAATAATTGGGCTAGGCAGTAAGTAATTAAGGGAACAGTTTTTAATAATTTGCATTTAAATGGATTTGGATAACAACAATTTTGAGTTAAGGATACATTTAGTGAAAAGTGCTGAGTTTAAATAGAACAGGTTTTTACATTTTACCAGGGTTTTCCCCTCTGTGTATTAACGTGTAGGTTGCAGGGCCCGATCAATTCTTGATGCCTTCTGTCTATAATGTTTTTGGCCCAATATAATTTAGTCGTAACCAAGTTGTTATAATTACCCAATCATAGTTTACATCTGTTGAATGAGGGGCATTGTGTTGTATTGATTAAAAACTTCTAAAAAGATGTTAGGATTTCAGTGAGTTCCTGTGTCTAGACAAAATTGGAAACTGATCGAATGGAGTTTACATCAGCTTATAAAGGTTGTATTTTATTGTTTAGTGAAAAACCAGTTATACTTGATGCTTCCTCTGTGTACTGTAAGTTGTCATTTGGTTGTAAAGCTTGTAAAGCCACCTGATCACATGGTTAACCTGTGTTTTCTGCATCCACAAATGCATTCCTGTAATCGTATTAAGTCCTTTGGTCTGTGGGAATTCCACACTCTGGCAAAGATGCACATTTTCCCTCACCATCACCAAGCCTCTTAAAGGCCTGTGAGAACTGTAATCATCCCCACAAATCAACACGAGCATGTTGGATGTTATGCTGGTCCAAGGTGTGTTGGAAATGAATGATTTCCTTGGCTAGCCAGTGTCATTGTAGTGGTACGATCATGTTTTGCATAAGGCAGATTGTTTGAAATAAGATGTCACATTGAAGTTGAACTGAAAGTTGTCCTTGTGCAGTAGATTAGAATACAGCAACATCTCCCTTTTTATTATGCAAAAACTGTACCTAAAACATGATACACACCTGTTGTACACAAGAATCACTCTAACATTCAGTGCAATCACTGAAGACATACCACAAATCAAAAGGTGTTGCATTACTTGCATACCATTAATGCAAAAACTTGTCATAAGTTATGTGGTATGCAGCTTAAGTACTCGTGTAAATCCAGAGCCACATGTAGTTTTCTGCAGTGGTCATTTTACAAAAAACCTAAACATGAAATGGTTCTTGCGAGGTGTGAATTGATGACCCTTACTTGATATTTGTGGCAGGGAGATGCTCAGCAGTAGTTGTTCCAGAGTCCAGGGGTCTGCAACCCTGGTCCTAGAGAGCCGCTATCCTGCATGTTTTAGATGTGTCCCTCTTCCAACACACCTGACAGACATTATCAGTCTTCCACACAGCTTGATGATAGGCTAATCATCTGAATCAGGTGTGTTGGAAGAAGGAAACATCTAAAACATGCAGGATAGCGGCTCTCTAGGACCAGGGTTGCAGACCCCTGTTCCAGACCAACTCGCTGTGGTAAAAGGGGTTCATTTCAATAGGTTGAAGGATCAAAAGACTGCCATGAAAATCCTTCAGCCTCATCCATTTATATAACAGTGGTACAATAAGCATTTACTCCTTTTTATGAGTAAAATGAACCTTAAAAATGTATATGACACAGCTGAGGTGAGTATCAATGCAGCTGGACGCAGTACCATTTCAACATTGTTTAAAACTTCCTTTGTCAATACAGGAATGCATTTTGTCAGGCATCATGTCTGTGAAGGGGAAGAAAGTTCTGCATATGGACCGCAACTCCTTCTACGGAGGCGAGAGCGCATCCATCACACCTCTTGATGATGTAAGTTGACTGTTCACCCTTTTGACTTAGTTTTGTGAAATGAGGTCACATTCAGAGACCTACTTGGCTTCCTAATCGGGGTCTCATATTGCTCAACAGATTTTTTTTTCCCCCCTCATCATTCATTATGTTGTGGTGATTGCATTCACTTCTGGGTTATATTAGATTTTCTGACTATGATTTTGACTGACGGGTTGGAAAAAACTTGTCGTCATTTAATGTTTTACTTTTAGATGTGTCACTGTCAAAGTAAAGGGAAGAACACATTTTCACATGTGGACTTAAAGAGAAGGCAAACTATTTAGATTTTTTTCCCTTGCACATATGACTTCCTATGATTTGTTAATGTTCTCAATTTTTAACCTGCACTTTTTTTTTTTGTCGAACTACAAAACAGAATTGTCCGCCATCATTTCAGCCAGTTTTCCAGTTAGGCTTGTTTTCCCAGTGAAGTGATCAGAAGTTGGCAAAATTGGACCAGGATAGTACTTGTTTCACCTGAGGGAAATCCCACAGCATGTGCACATCATAGCTACAAACATTGAGACAATCCTGCATTTTGAAAAGCGATGCTTTAAGAGGAAATTTTAGTTCCCATCTTACTGTCTTGAAAATGGAAGACTCAGGCTCCTCACCAAGTGTTTTTATGCAATGAATTACCAGCAAGTGTAGCAAGGCAGCCACCATGCATAGCGTAGGCACTCTGTGAGCTGCAGTGATCACAGACTCCAAGGTCTTCAGTCTGCCTTTTCAAATACACTGACAGCATCTGTATTGAGATGTAGGCAGTTATTTATAGTACTGCATGTGAATTGCATAATTAATCATTTTGAACTCTTATCTGCAGAAACAGTTTGAACATAGTTACTTCGATTCTGGAAATTTCACTCGTGGTTCATCCCTTGGTCATACAAAACCTATTTTTTTTCCCTATAGACTTGACTGTAATTATGTTAACAAGTTCCGCTATTATGACTAAAATGTTATTGTAGTGCTTGATGAAGGTTGCTGCCTTATAGGGTCAGTAAGGTTACCTCATTACCTCATCCATAACTACTTGTAGATGGCTCCTGACCCCTTGTACTTCCCAGTTTTGTCCCTTCAAATATAGGTATCCTCATCTCAAAAAATAGCCAAAAAATTACAGACATCAAAGCAAAAGTTCAGAACAAAATGGGTGACCTCATGGTTCAGCAGTTTACTAATTAAACACAGAACTGACACTCAAACAAAAATCGGAATCCAGGGTGAATTTTTTAAATCTCAAGGAACTGATTTATAACATACATACATGTGTTTTCACAACAGGACAGAAGTATTCTGCATTGTGGGTATCACTATTAACCTAATTCAAACCAGCCTCTGCCTTTTCCTTCCTTATGCAAAGGATTTTCTCTGCATAATTTAATACCAACATTTATCTGTACCTTGATCATGTTTTGTTGAGCTTCCATTTTTCCATTAACTTATCTTTACTGAAAAGTGGCACATTTTCATGACTGTAAACCACTGTTATTACTAATGTCAGCTCTGTCTTGTCCACAGCTCTACAAGCGCTTCAACCTTCCTGGCACCCCCCCTGAATCGATGGGAAAAGGCAGGGATTGGAATGTGGACCTCATCCCTAAATTCCTTATGGCCAATGGTATGAAATCATTTACCCCATTACTCTTTACACATTAAGGCTTACGTTGTGACTTCACTTTCAAGCTACAATGTGATACCAAGCCAAATATCTAATTTAATTTCTGTACTATGCAAGTTTAGCTGTTTTATTAGCTCACCGACTGAGTCATGAGCTTTTGTGAAGGTGCTGTTTTTCTTTTTCTTCAAACATCTCCTTTGACAAAATTACTGGTTGGATTTATTACTTTTTTTATGTAGCTTCCTTGTGACAATGTCTATGAAGTCTGTTCACAGATATGATTTTATTTATTCATTTATTTTTTAACTATTAAGAATTTGCCTTTACTTTAAAATAGAGCCTGACTGATATTGGATATTTGGGGCCAATACAGATATTGGAAGGTAAAAAAACCCCAATATCCAATATATTGGCGAATCTCTGATGTTGGATGATAACTGATAGATTGGCTGGTATATTAAATAATAATGTATAACTACACTAGGGCATCACAATATTGGGGGAAAAAACTGACATTGCTTTTTTTAACCCTGTGATATATATTGCGATATGAAAAAATACAGGAATTTTCAACGGATGACCTGAATACTTAATTTTATGCTGCCATCTAACAATGAGTGACAAATGGTTATTTAACATTTTATTCAACAATTTAAATGTTTTATAGCAAAACTCAAAAATGTTTAGTCCTGAGTGGTCCATAACTCCTTATTTTGTAAATGATAGAAATAAGTAAACAGGCTTCAACAAAACATTTTTTAAATAAATAAAATAAGAGCTTTCACAATTTTTGGTTATGTAGGAGAAAATGGGTAAACACAATACTATATAAAAAAATATATATTGGCACTTTGCCAGTTGCGTTAGTGATTTATTTTTCTAATAAGATAAATAAGTTTAACTTGGTTTACAACTTAAAGAACAAATTTTAGCCCTTTAGTTTCACAACTTCTTGATTCTTTAAAATCAATGCAACAGCACATAGTCAAATGTGTCTTTAAACTTAAATGTGAAGAGAAGCTTGAATATTTTAGCAAGAGTTATTTAGTTATTAATTTGAGATGAACAATACAACACAAATTATTTAATGGAGAAAATGTTCAGATTTTTTTGTCAAGTTGTGGGGGTCAATTTTTTTGTGGCAGTCTCTAAACTCCCCAGCAGAGGAAGTAGCTATCTGCTCCTCAAGCTACTCAACTGGGGTGAAGCTGCGCAGACAGTCACTGATGCTTGTGGAGGAGGAGGACAATGGTCGAATAGAAGATGTCTAGCAATGCCTGGATAGCAGTCTGTGATATGTATGGAGGTGATAGCCTGGTTGTCAGTGCAGAACTTTCAGGCTTTAGTCTAATTCTCTTTGCAGCGCACATATGCTCAGGACAGGTGGGTAATTCCAGGTTCATCAAGTCAAAGTCCTATCATGTATTGGTTCAAACCTGTTAACTGAACACGGGTGATTCCACTAATTACCCCATTTACCTGGATGAGGCTTGGTGCTCATCAAAATGGGCTGGTTCAATGAACAGGTTTGAACCAAAATATGGCAGGACTTTGACTTGATGGACCTGGAAAAACCCACTTCTGTCTCAGGAGCAGCAAGCAACAAACTCTGCAACAAAAAAAGCTAATAAATTGGCTACTTATTGGCAGATACTGGTTAATCAGTGAGACCCTATAATCGGCCAGGCTCTACTTTATAATGAACTGTATTTTGATGACTTATAACATGGAAATAGTTGGAGATATCAATATAGTTACTAGGGATATGCCTTTTGGTCCAAAACACTATTCAAAATTCACCAGAAATTATAAAGACCCAAAGGTATGATATTATGAGTTTGACTATTTAATGTATTTACAATTCCCACACACATAAACATGTAACTATCCACAGGTTGACCTTTAGCACCACAGTGTTTTCACAGTCATTGGCTGTAGATGCTAAACCTTGAACCAGCCACAGTAAAATTATTCATAGCTGTCAAAGGACTTATTTCACTGTGTAGTAACTTATGCCTGTTTGCAGGACCAGTAGGTAACGGTGAACCCCAATAGTTGGTATCATAGATGTATCCTTCATATCTCTGATGTTCTCCAAATCCTTTTGGTCTGTCATGTTGAGCTTCTCTCTCTGTAAATATCTTGTTTGCCTCCTTATACAGTTTTATTATTATTATTATTATTATTAGCTCATCCGGGGCTAACCTATTGCCATTGTCTCTGTGTCCATCGTCGTCCACAATTTACTAACCCCCCCCCACACACACCCCCCACACACACACAATTCTTAATGGATTTAAATTCTGATATATTCATTAGATAGATCTAAACATTAGGCACAAAACAGATTGCTTTCTTGACATTTGCTTTTTTAAACAATTTGACAACTTTTTTTTTTCCCAGTATATCACTAAAATTGCTTCTCCTACCACAATTCTCAACAGATAGATCAAAGCACTGGGCACAAAACTTATCACTTTGTCAAAAATTCCCTTTGTAAACAATTTGTTTACATCTTTATTTTTCCCAGTCTGTCACTAAAATCACTACTCTTCCCTCAGTTCTGAATGGATTGCATTTCCGATTGTTTCACTGAGTTCAAAGAAAGTATTTTGCCCCAATATTAGTTTTTCACCAACAACCTCACGCATAGCATTCAACAGCTTTAAACACAGTAATATGTCATTCCCCAGTTACCTACTTTTGTTCAGTCAGATGTTACCCCAGAAGAGCTTTGGAGGCTTCATATACCATTCACACTGTTTTTGGCATTTGTTTATTAAAAACAGACAGCCACACACTGCTATTGATTTTTATCATCTATTGAATGACTCACGTTTGTTGATAGCAAGTCATCACAGCTGTGAGCTCTGGATGAGCACAGGACCATTGGCTCTGTTTTTTAAAATCTTAAATCCTGCTTTATACAGCTCTTTCCTGCACGTTGGTACTATGCTGTTGCCTATAGCAACCGCTAGCATCTTAGCCTTCCTAATATGTCACGTACTATGCCATATTTATCCATTCGTCATTATGCTGGATCCTCTTGTGTATGCAATTTAATTAAAAATTTTTAAAACTTCATGTAAACATAGCTAACCATATTATTTTTGGTTTATGCTATGCCATTTACCTTCCAGCAGATAAGATTTAAAACCTATTGACATTTGAAATACTTCTGAAATTAAAAAAAAATAAAAATTTTTAAGGTTTTCAATTCCAGATGATGAGAATGCTAATCACTGTTAATGTTTGTATTTGTTTTTCACAGGTCAGCTGGTCCGCATGCTACTCATCACACAGGTGACCCGCTACCTGGATTTTAAAGTGATTGAGGGCAGCTTTGTGTACAAGGCTGGCAAAATCCACAAAGTCCCTTCAACTGAGACTGAAGCCCTTAAATCCTGTAAGTTATGCAGTGACAGTGGGAACCACAGGTGGGTAATCCCAGGTCCATCAAGTTAAAGTCCTGCCATGTTTAGGTTCCAACCTGTTCACTGAACCATCACATTTTGATGAGCACAACTCCTCATCCAGATAGATGGATAATTAGTGGAATCATCCGTTTTAAGTGAAAAGGTTGGAACTAATACATGTTAGGACTTTGACTTTATGAACTTGGGATTACTTGTCTCTGGTGGGTACATGTAGATACTATAAGTACACAATAGGCATTTTAACCAGCTTTTAAATCCATTAAAGGGGAAAAATATCAGAAATAATTTGGAACTCTTTATCTTGTGGTGGTTTTTTTTTTGTGACATAGTTTAGGCAGAAGTTATGTCTCCAACCAGCTGTAAAACCTCCTTCATTCTTGATAAACTGTTTGTCTATTACAGCTCTGTTGGGGTTGTTTGAGAAGCGACGATTCAGAAAGTTGCTCATCTTCGTTGCAAACTTCGATGAAAACGATCCCAAGACCTTGGAGGGTGTTGACCCCCACAAGACAACAATGAGGGCCATTTTTCAAAAATTTGACCTGGACAAGGAAGTCATGGACTTCACTGGCCATTCCCTCGCTCTGTACCGCACAGATGAGTCAGTATATCCAGTTGTTTAATAAACACTTTTCTTCTTCTTCCCAACATAGTTGTAGATTTGAATTGTATTTTAAATCCTGTAAAGGTTTTAATGCTCATTTGTTGTTTTCACTCAGTTACCTGGATCAACCTTGTATTGAAACGATAAACAGAATAAAGCTTTACAGTGAGTCTCTGGCCAGATATGGAAAGAGCCCATACCTTTACCCACTGTACGGACTGGGAGAGCTGCCACAGGGCTTCGCCAGGTAGGATATGTTCAGTTTGAGCACTGATTGGTCACTGCTATTTGGCCTGTAAGTCTGATGTCACAGACGACTTCCGGGTCCAATGAAACATTTGCTCAAAATGACAGAGGCGGTAAACATATTCAGCATCACCTCTAACTCTTGCTGTGACAGATTTTCACTTTCATCTTAAGTGTAGCGGTGAAACCAACTGACTCGTAGAGGTTGAATCACGTATGAAACAAGATCACAAATCAGCTTTATAATATAAGCTATCCAGGATCACTGATGTTTATCACTAAAATGAAAAATCCAAACTGAGACCAAATTAAATTTTGAATATGGAAGTTAAATATATAACCCACAACACATTCCTAACAATGCAGATCTGAAATTGACAGTTTTCACTGTCACACATTTAAGCTGCACCTCATGTGTCTGTTTTACTGAAGATGTCACTGTCTGTACTACGGTTGTGGATTACATTGTTTTGATGCTGCCATGGTTGCTGCTGGATTCAATAATCCATCAGCCATATCATCCTTATTGGGGCACATTGGATAAAATGTTAAAAGTTTGGAAAAATATTGACATTATCAAGACTCATTACTGTTTGCATAAAATTCTGACTTTGAAAAGTGAGAAGTCTGCATCCCCGAAAAGCTGTATTGCATTTGTCTTTGACTTCTGGAAACTATTTGTTCCCATTCCAGGCTGAGTGCTATCTATGGTGGGACATACATGTTGAATAAACCCATCGATGAGATCGTTGTAGAGAATGGGAAGGTGGTGGGAGTCAAGTCTGAAGGAGAGGTGAGCACTTAGTTCGACACTTTCTTAGTTGACCACACAAACGTTTATATATATATATATATATATATGTATATATACTTGAAGTGAAATGCACGTTTGATCTTTTCCTCACCTCTGAGATATTTCTCCTTCCCCACCACAGATTGCTAGGTGCAAACAGCTGATCTGTGACCCCAGCTACGCCATGGATCGTGTCAAAAAAGTGGGCCAGGTGATCAGAGCAATCTGCATCCTGAGTCACCCCATCGCCAGTACTGGTGATGTGAACTCTTGCCAGATCATCATCCCCCAGAATCAGGTCAACAGGAAGCATGGTGAGCACATGCACAAAATGGTTTTATTAATTTGTGCTAACTGAATTATGTCCACCTGAACTAAATAATCATTAAAAAAAAGTAATAAAAAGGTGCTTGTAGTTGTAAACAAAAGCAAAAAGATTGTTTTAGGAAAGAGAGAGTTTGATACGAATTGTTTCTTACACTGCGTCATGGATAATTGTATTTAAAGCTGTCAATTGTGAGTGATAGACATATCAATAAATAAAATGTCAGAATTTTTAAAAATTCCTTTAGTAAATTTTGAGTGTTAACTCGTCTTCTGCTGGTTCTTTGTTGTGCTTGGTTCTTCTTGTTCGAGTGCCTCAATCCCTTACTTTTAAAATTTTTTATAAATAGTAGATTTATGTATCCTTTAATAAATGGTTGTAGTGGTAGTAGTATCAAAACATCTCAACTTAAAATGTCAGCCTGGGGTTGAGAAATGTTTGTCAAGACAAGATCGACTCTAGTAGAATTGTGCATTGGTGAGGTCTTTACACTGGTACATTCTCGTACTTATAATTAAATACATTCAATTGACTACACATTAAATTCAGTTTTTCTTGCTTCCAGACATCTACGTTTGTATGATCTCCTTTGCCCACAATGTGGCAGCACAAGGTAAATACATCGCCATCGTCAGCACCACAGTGGAGACGGATGACCCAGAGAAAGAAATCAAACCAGCCCTGGATCTAGTGGCACCTATTGAGCAGAAGTTTGTCAGCTTCAGCGACCTGTTTGAACCAACTGACCTGGGAAAGGACAGCCAGGTATGATCACAGAGATTTAAGGGAAACAAGGTTTTTGGTTTTTGTATGTGTTCTGTTGTTTTCTTTACCTCATATCCATAAAATCGTGTTTGTGAGTTTATATGTCCAGAAAATTACTGCTTGTTCTGTAGCCCCCCCCCCCGATTATTTTTAAGCCATACAAGCCCACCACATGACTGGATCCAGCTCTGGCACCACCCACTATGATTCTGGAATCAAAAATAGAAAAACAAAAAACATCTGGATTCATTTGATTAGTACTTCCCTTGTACACAGTGACAGCACCCGTTAAGTTATTTACATGTGACATTAAAATAACCGTAATAATCATGCATGTGGAGAATCGAGCCTCGGTATTAAAATGGTAAATGATACCATGTAAAATGATGAATAATAAAATGACAAAATTTTCACTGCTCCTGACTAAAAAGATTATAGATTTAACATCTCATTTAAAGGTGGCCATAGCTCAGGAGGTACAGCAGGTTGTCCAATAACCAAAGGGTTGGCGGTTCAAATCCTGCTCCTTGGGCAAGACACCTTCCTTGTCTGCAGTGCCACTCACACTGGTGTATGAACGACTATGAATATTCAGTGGTGGTCAGAAGGTGCCGTAGGTGCAAATTGGCAACTATGTTTCTGTCACTCTGCCCCAGGGCAGCTATGGCTACAAATGTAGTTTACTACCACCAGAGGGCGGTGGTAGGGAATGTGAGAGTGAATGAATCATGGATCAATCATGTAAAGTGCTTTGGGTGCCTTGAAAAGTGCTATAGAAATCTAATCTATTATCCTATATTTTTGTCATGTAGCTGCAGCTCAGAGTTTTTTTAATAGTAGAAATGAAAACATAGTTCCCCATTCGCATCATTAATCCAGCAGAATACACTGAGCCGGCCTACTGGTCTGGAACTACAGTTATGGAAATTATCATTCAACCACTGTGTCCAAGTACTTAAAATGTGTAATAATTGTAACTTGTAAAGCCATTAGGTTTTGGGAAAAACCTGAGAAAATACATGTAAATTATTAATTTGGTCAAGAAATGAATGACTCAAATTGCGAACAAATATAATTTTTGCCACAATTGACATCATGAACATCTGTCAAAACACTTGCTACTGCAAGTCACACATGGCCTGATAATCATTTCCCAAGATGTTAACTACATTGACCCTACTAAATAAATGCATTGAGTTAAACGGCACTGATAGAAATGGAAGTCGGATGGATCACTTTGCGTTTCTCCATTGCAGGTTTTCATCTCCCGTTCTTATGATGCCACAACTCACTTTGAGACAACCTGTGACGACATCAAGGATATCTACTCGAGGATGACCGGCTCAGAATTTGACTTTAACGAGATGGAGCGCAGCAAGAAGGACATCTATGGCGACGCAGCAGAGTAGTGGCAAAGCATCCATAATACTCCAGGTTAACAAGACGCTACCGACAACTGAAACTACAAAATATAGCAAACATACACAAAATTGTACACACCAGTGGGCCAGCTAAAGTACATGGTTTGCCCATTGAGGAAGTTCATGATATAGAGAGATATGATATAGTATTGTTGGATAGGGTTCAGGGAGGGAGATATGCTTTTTTTTTCCTAATCAGTTCAGATGGATGTTGCACTAAACACTGTTTATGCCCTACAGTCTTCTGTTTCATGTTTAGAAGATGCCAAATCAATCAATCTTGATTAAAAGTATAACTGTGAGTGGGAGGGGTGGCGTTTTATTTTATTTTTTCATTGTATAAAAAGTATTTGGAAGATTTCTATTATCTACATCAGTTATTTTGTCTTCAGGTATTTTTTTCATGTCAGGTGAGACAGTGGCTTGGCTTCATCAGTGTGGATTTAATCTGGAGAGAGACTGAGTGTTCCTTTTGGGAAGTAGCAGTTCGAGCACACTTAGGCTCCACAGCCCACATTTTGTGTGATTAGGTGATGAGGGGCATGTGTGGGGTTGATGATGTAGTGTGTTTGTAATATTGTCTTCTTCCAAGCACAACTGCACTGTATGCTAAGCCACAGGAGCATCTGCAGACCAGCAGCATAAACTGACCTGAACCTGTTTTCAACAGCTTCGATTACTATCACGCATCAGCAGAGATATATTAGTTTCTGTATTATACAAAACAATGGGAGACCCGACAGCGGTGTGCAGGGAAATGTGATTGACTGTAATTGCTTAAGAAGGACCAAATGTGTACTGCTGCAGTATTGATTTGATGAGAGCCTTGAAATATCTTGTTTAGAAAAAACTGTAACAAAAAATGGGGCTCAATGATTTCTGTACTGCAAAGAAGAAAAAATACTTGTTAAAAATCAAACCGTGTTTGAGTCATCTGTTCAATGTACTATGTGTCAATATGAGTAATGGATATTTACACTAACAGATCTATATTCATATGTCTGAATCTTGAACCGTATTTAAACTACAACTCCCAGAAGTCCTTGCAGACTCCATTCCACACCGTAACTCTAGCAGCTGAGCTGTTGGTTTTAACTGTAAACATGGAACTAACTGCAGCCCGGAGCTCATTTCTCTGCGACATTGGTGAGCACTGCGAATGCATGTCACACACCGGTTTATACCACAAATGTTAACCTATGGAATGGGCCACAGGACTGATGACTATTAAAGAACCAATCGTGGAGAACAAACGTATTTTGAAGAACAATTTAAGCACATGGTCTAAAGCGTTGGAGTGGATACAAGGAGAAGGGGAACCTAAAAACTGAACATTAGGAATGTAATGTTGAAACCACAGAGAAAATACAGATGAAAGATACATGATATTTACGCTACAGTCATCTACACAGTACACCAAGCAAAAAAGATGTTCTTGTCTACAGAGAAAACTGGTGGCACCTCATAAAACTCATCTAAAATGACATCAAAATGTGTTAATATTCATGAGCTCGGAGTTACCTAAATGTTCGGACTAACTACAGTGGCATTGATGCCTGCTGTAGCACGCATATGCCAAATATTGGATAAAAACGACGTCCCGGGAGCTTTATTTCAGTGTGATTCAATCCAGAAGCACAATGCAATGTGTAGAAGAACTGAAATGGTGGTTGTTATATACTGTCAGCAGAAAAAATACAGGATTAGTGGAAAGGTGTGTATTTTCCGGAACTATCAAAGAGCATTCATCTGCAGGGAAGATTGTGAACAAGGGCACCCCATAGCTCCATCCGTAACGGAAGTTGGGTTTTCCCCCAGGAAATTGTATTTCTAGTATAAAAAAACAAGAGGGGGATTGTTCACACAATTCAACATAAAAAAAAATCAAACGTCAGTGGTGGTGGAAATATTACAGCAACCAAATGGGACAACATGGAATAAAAATTAGTCATTCTGAAATATAAATTAAAAAACAAGGTTCGAGGTTTTTTTTTTTTTTTTTTTTTTTACAATTTATCAGCCTTACTGTTCTTTTTTCTTGGGTCTGGACATGTCATTTTGAGGTTTATAAAATGAATACAATAAATAATTTCCCTATTGCCATTAAATCTATATTATTTCTTGATTACACTACTTTATCATGCCGACAATATTAACCCTTTCATCATATATGAGAAGCTGAGTCAATTTTTTTGAGCAATTTTCTTCCTCTTTAGGTATGAAAAAACATCTTTTTTGCACTTCAGAATTGTATCATTTGTGTGGGTCACAATATCCTTGCATTAAAATATTGACTATAGTTCTTCCATAGAAATGGGGTTTACTGAATTCTTATTTTGTGAAATTGCGACAATACAGAAATATGGAAATACTAACATCATGTCAAACCACAATCACAGGCTACAATCTGTACATCCACATAAGTATGAATCATGACGGCTAGCATTGTGGTTAGCATAGCAATTCCATACATTTTAAAGCACGTTGAAAACATTCCAATGCTCGAATGCGCTACCAATTAATACAGCATAAGTAGTGTGATCATCTTCATGATACAATAGTTCCAGATGATGCTTTAATAAATGCCACAATTAAAAGAAAAATGGAAGTTCCATAATATTGCTGTGATAATGTTTTAACTTCCGGTCTGATTCTTCTTCTTCTGTTCTAAATGAAGTGAACCGATAATGGCTATTAGATAACATTTTGAAAATCTTCCATTAGCCATAACCATTAACAGGATAATTGTAATAATAGCCTGAATCCAGATGACAAGATACACAAATATAGAAAACAAATGGTAAGTATCTACCTAGTTTGTTAGTGACAGTAATCCTTCAAAACGTGAAAACAACCTTTAACTTCACTTATGAAGGGGCAATATCCAATCATTGGGGCAACCATGATTCACGTTCTCTGTCACTGTAACTGTGCGCTAGTCGGTAGTAGGCTAGTAGTATCTGTTGTGGAGTAACTTCTATTGTGTTGTGGGCTTTTCTATTCCTGCTGTGGGTGTTTGCTTTGGTGTTGTGGACCTTTGCATTCATGTTGTGTTGATTCCCTCCCTGGCCACCGTAGAATCCACACAAGTCTTTTTTACAAGAAGCCCAAGGAGATACAAGGAAAGATCATGGTAGTTTAGGAAAAACAGTACACACAACACTATACAGGCTGCTGCAGTTCTTGTAAAATAATTGACCGTATGGGGAGGGTTAGGGTTAGGCTCATGGGGATCTGAGATCGGAAAATTAATGAATGGTATTCAATGGGAAATAAAATGCTAAAATCGTATCTGGTTTGTCATGTGCCCTGAATGACACACATGATGTACCTCATAATAAATGACAATTATTGATGCGTGTTTCAACTGTTTCTGTTAACCAACGGCTGATTAATTTGTGAGTAAAACCCGTTAAGAATTTGGACTACACACCTGGCGCGTATGTGACGTCACCACAGACTCCACACCACAGCTGAGTGGAGTGTGATGTCACATACTCTTACTAAAAGCCCACATAAAACCTAACATCACATTTGCTTCCCATCAAAAATGGATGGTCTGCCTATGCCACATCAAATATTTCTTATTAACCGCTATCATATGTGAATTTCAGAGCACTTGTCAAATGGAATCTGAATTTAGCTTAACTTGCTCCATTCACTCCCATTAAAATTTTTTGCGAGCTAAGCACCCATGGACCAGAAGTAGGAGGGCGTGACTTAGCCTCTCCATTCAGTGCAAATGTATACAATGCATTACAACCACAATTAATGAGCAAGTCTATATCTTACATGTGCACAATTTGTTATTAATAATCTTGTAGTATTCCTGCAATTTATTTTCCTTTGGAATAACTATAAAGATCAGCAATGAATTAATATTCCATCAAGAGTCACTGTCTTCAGGTGAACATTTTTTTATATTTGGGGGGAAACCAATCTAAGTTATAAAATTAGTATGCTGTATGAATGTTGCATTTGTTTCAGAGAGGCATGTAAAGCAATACAGCAAAGTTGAGGTAAGTTTCTTTACCGTCTGTATTTATTTAAACTGGTTTTCACTGATTGTTTGACAAGGTTTCTGGGCAGACCGGACTGCCTTACACGAGGCAGCATCCCATGGCCGCACCCTGCAGCTCAAACAGCTGATAGAAAGTGGAGCATCAGTCAACATGGTGACAGTGGATAACATCACTCCTCTTCATGAAGCCTGCATGCAGGCTCACCCAAACTGTGCCCGGCTGCTATTGGAGGCAGGAGCTCAGGTCAGCTCTCCTTCACAGTCCTCTCAGTCTGACTTGTGTAAACTGTGTAAATACAATAAATAGCACAATCACTGGGAAAAAGTCATGCAATCCAGTTATGGCAAGTGCTGCCAAGCACAACAAACCCCACCCCTTTGCAAAGGTTTTACCTGATTTATTCTATCTCTTATTGCAAAAATACATTTTTGGTGACTTTGACCTACATTCACCAAAATTTTATGGGATTTATTCTGGACCATTTCACACCTTTGTCTTGTAGTTTTTGCACAAAGTTGCTGACAAACAGAGACACAGACAATCAGACAAAAAACAAAACAACAAAAAACAATACCCCTCTCCCCATTCAGCAAGCAGGGTAAATATGAAGTAGGTTATGTTGGTGAGGTTAGTGAAATCATGTGTAATCTCAAACAGCCAAAGGTTTCAGTCTTATTGACAAAACTTTATCTGAGTACTACAAGTTCATACCAGTTGGACTGGCATGAACCTGCAGACATTTGTACTTTGATGTGTTCTAGTAAGTGTGTAAAAATTCCAGATAATTAAACAGCTTATGGGAAAGAAGACATGCTTAAAGTTGTAACTTGTAACATGCCTTCAATAAAAATTTGAAAGGCAACTAAACATCTGTGAAATACTCTGCCCAGCCAAAAAATAGCCACACATGCAGTATTTGACAGGACACTTTTGTTTTAGATTCCAGGAGACATTCACTGGAACCTATTTTTGCCACATAATCATAATCACAATAAGGTTCATAATATTTTTCCATCCATAGTTGCATTAATTTTTTTTATTTTTGATGATAGAGAATTGGATTGTAGTCATTTATCCATGTAGCTGTGGTGGTGTTTGTTATACAGTTCCATAGATGTTCAACTTCAGTTTGCTGTACATCATTTGCATCCATGTGTTTCACATACATACGAGTATGATAATAAACAACAATCAAATAAATAGTCGATAAAGTAATTGGATTAATGTTACAGGCAATCCTTCATCCTTAGTCCTTATAAACACTCTAAAAACCCAGTAAGAAAAGAGAAACCTCAGGGAGAACCACAGTAAAGATCCAGTCCTATGGACATATTGGATTTCAGATTACCATCGCTGAGAACACTCCCATGATCCTATCCTATTTGATAATGACTAATACTACTGCTATTTTTATTTTGTTAATTGAATTACAAGGTTTATGAATCTACATTTATATTTTGTCTTTCAAGGTGGATGTCCGGACCATCCATGGTAGCACTCCTCTCTGTAACGCCTGTGCTTCTGGTAGCCTGGGGTGTGTTAAACTTCTGCTGGAGTATGGAGCCACAGTTAACCCATCACTCACAGCCCTTACTGCTTCACCTCTCCATGAGGCTTGCATACAAGGTGTGAGATAATTAATCCTATAATGCCAAACATATCACATTTGATACATACGTTTTGAAGCCCTCTATATGATTAGTGTAATATTATTTTGATGGTTCAGAAGGAATCTGTTAATAATTGAATGGTTCAGGCTTTACATGGTTAAGATCGTCATTTCAATCTGACACCTTCTCTATGGGTAATATTTTAAATTTTCCTCAGGTAATGTTGAAATAGTGAAGCTGATGATAGACAGTGGTGGCCAATTGGAGGCGTACGATGTCCATTTTGGTCCACCCCTCCATGCAGCGTGTGCTAAAGGACATGTGGACTGTGTCAGGGAGCTGCTACGTGCAGGTTTGCAAGAGAACTCCAGATTAATAGTGTTTTAAAGAACTGACAAAAAGGGTTAAGACAACACTGATAAACTCTGCACACAAAGATATTCTGAAATTCTGAAATTCCTGCAGGTGCCGATGTTAATTCAGTGAAATTCCATGAGACAGCTTTGCATCATGCAGCACGAGTGGCCATGGTGGACCTCATTGAACTGTTGGCTGAGTTTGGAGCCAATGTTAATGCCAGCGACAACCTCGGTCGAAAACCTGTTGACTACACAACACCTGCTTCTCCCTCCTACTCCTGCCTCAGGTTTTATGAGAGTACGTTTGAAATAAATGTTGAGTCATTTTCTTTCAAATGATGAAAGCTAGTATTTGATTATAATGTAGTTTTAAATGATGGTTTCTTCTCTTTCACAGGTAATCCCCTCAGTCTGCAGCATCTTTGTAGAGTCACTGTGAGGAAGATGCTTGGTACCAGAGCTTCAGAACTCATTAGTCGGCTGGACATCTCCCATCGCATCCACAGCTACCTCCAATACCAATACTGTGATCATCCCACATCACTACTGAGTGAAACATAACAGTTTTCTGAGTCGGTATAAAATAATAGTGTTTAAAGATTAACATTTTACCATTACTGATGAATTATGTTGTTGGAATTAAAGTACAATGCTTTGTTTATGTTATATGACTCATTTTATTTTGGATTGTTCTACTACTTTATTTAGTTTATTTGCATATTAATAGACATCTGAATTGAATATCAAATAATACATGTGCTGGATTACAGTGGAAATATTAATTTACGTCTGTAATCCCTAGGCAGAAAAAATACACCAACAATAGCCACAATTAAAACATGCAAATAGATAATGGGACTTATTCTTGATAAAGTACATCTGAGACTCGGTATGTGATCATTATCCCTGGTCTAAGACAGTTACTGATGAGTATAAATAGCAATAGAAAGAGGAATATGTCTGAAAATAAAATTATTCCAACTTTATGGGCAACAGTGTATATTATTGTGCAAACATCTTGTGGGTAGTTTTATTGCTGTTTTGCTTGAATTAAGCAAAACAATCTTGAATTAAGCACACACACAAATGGAACAACTGAACACTATCATGGTAAGATTTCTTATAATAAGATATTCAAGATCTCTTATCTAGAAATAAGTTATTATATCTTACTGAAATGTTATTCTTTAGGTGATTATGTCATATTTTAAGTTTGAGATATTTTTTTACAATAAATGATAAAGATACACTTAATAGAATTTATATTTCACATATGTCAGAAGTGATCTCCTTTCAGCTGTGTTTGTAATTGCCTACCCCAATATTGTGCTGTGTTTGTCTTATTTATATGGTGTGCATTTTCCTTGCAGTGTATATTCTTTGCTGTGATTTGTGTGTGTTTGTTGTGATTTGCAGTGTATATTTGTTTGCTGTGGGTTAGTAATTGCAGACAATCAGTTGATCAACACCATCAGCTGATCATTACCTCCAGCTGACCCTCCCCTCTAATGAGCGTGGTTGGGGATTTATGATCTGAGTGACTTGATTGAGAGCAGGTGCGGGAGAGCAAATGAACGGACGGGCAGACGAAGCAGGACAGCAGCGAGGTGCGGGTGGAGGAGATCCGCTCCTGCTACGACGGAGGAACTACAGTGGCTAAGCACTACCGTAGAGCTGACTTACGCCTCTGTCTCGGATAATAGACTGTGCCTTTGGGTCAGGATTGTGACGGGACACTTGGATCACCTGAGCTTCGCGCCCCCTCATTCTAAGACTGTAAACTTTTAGGGGTGACATCGTGAATACACGAACTGGATCGACGGTCGCTGGATTCTGGACTACTAAGTGACTATTCCTGTGACTCTCCTGCTTAGATTGTGGATAATTTATTTTAGATGGTCTGAGCAATCAACGCTTGTTTTACTACGTTTATTTTGTGCCTGGGTATTTTAATTTAATTAATTGTAATACATTTTTTAAAGGAATTTCTCTCTGATCCATTATTCCAACATTGGTAACTCTTTTATGCTGGTATTAAAACCTTGCACATTGTGTGACACATGCATTACATGATTTACACTGAAAAAACGTACAATCAAGAGGTTAATATTGCATCAAATGCTGGTGAAACATTCAAGAGGTTAAATATTGAGCAAAAATAACTTTTCTGTGTTGAATGTAGACCTCACAACTTATTTTTATGGAAGTATTTTTACAGCGTGACATTAGTAAAAACTTAAATTCCTTTACCACCATTATTTATTAACAAGGGTTAAGGTGCTCTATATCAGAGTAAACTGCAAATCCCAGTGTGCTAAAATGACTTCCGGGTGTGTCATGTGATCACTGCTGTAGGTAAACAGTAGGAGAACGCGGCGACAAACATTTGGTGTCTCGCGCTCTGCTTCACCAGTTATATTTCGCAGTGGGAGGAAAAAAAGAAGACAGGATGGAAATTGAAAGTCCTCAGCCGTACTTCTTTGGGGACATAGGTGAGTAGAACATAAAGACAACATGGCTGATGAGACATAAACGCTGTTTCAGTTCTTGACCTAGTTTGATGTGGGTATGTAGTAATGTTATGGGCGGGCTATACGTCAGCTGGTATGCTAACTATTGGTTTCTATATATACTTTAGCTAGCTGATGACATCTAAGCTCTTAGGTGTAACAGAACCTGCAAGCATATTTTACTGCTAGTTTCATGTTTATCTTTTTGTTAATGGAAAAGTTGAAATGGTAGATGGCAGTGAGCTTTTTTGCAATGTTTTTGCGTTCAATAAATGTACATAGTCTCTATAGGATGCACGGCTAAATGTGTCTTACTATGTGAAATGTAAAGTAATTAATCTGTCATAAATGGATTAAATCCAAACCATCCCTTACTTGATAAACTGTCCACACTATTGAGTAGATCTGCAAAAAATTGAAATAAGTGTCCAAGACGTGCAATATCCAGATGGCAGGAGCTGTGATAAAGGTATTTATTGAAAGTAAAATTAATCAAAATATTCAATTCCATTAATTAACTAGTTCTACAGAGATCTTTGTTTAATCTTGTTCGTTGGGGCAGAATGCACTAAAATGTCACCCCCCCCCCCCCCCCCCCGTGAAAATGCATTGTGAAATTGAACATTCCCACAAAAATTGTGACGTATATTCAACCATGGATTAATGTGTGTGTTTTTGTTTTTTGTTTTTTTTTTTAAACGCAACGTAACTAATTGGTAACTTTTTATAATGCAAACACATGAACATAAAGAGTAACACTAGGTGTCCATTTGATTGTTTCTGTGCAGGCTGCTGGTCTGAGAGGACAGAGGTGCATAACGCTGCTTCCCAGGGCCACGTATCTCAGCTACAACACCTCATCCAGAGTGGAGCTTCGGTCAATGTCGTGGCTGTGGACTCAATCACACCACTTCATGAGGCCTGTATCCGTGGACAGGTCCAGTGTGTTCGCATGCTGTTGGAAGCTGGAGCACACGTGAGTCAGGCAGAGATGCCTTGCTCCATCTAACATACAGTTGTGGGGGAAAAAATATCTCCTCATCAAAAATGATGGTTATGCAATCAAGTAATGCAATACACACAAGTACCAACTCCTGTGTGTACACATGTGTATCATGTGACTAGAACAGACAGAAAAGAAAACATGGAATTAATAAAAGCACTGTTTTTGTCAGTATAATCATTGTACTGACAAAAACAGTGCTAATGTACAATTCCATAGTTATTGTTCTAACAACTCAAATGATTTTATTAGCATGAACATGGAAAGTGGCTACATATTAACTCTTAAAGTCTCATGGGGTATTTTTGTTATCAATATATATGTTCAAGCAAATGTAGTTTTAGTTGTTCCAGGTATTAAAATTAACAATAAATTGAAGAAAATAAGAGTTGTTCTAATAATTTCTACCACAATTGTATTTCGGTTCAAGATATTTTTCAGTTCTTGTGTGCAGCTTTTTGTTGATGCTCACTGTCTTGCACAGGTTCTGTATATTACATGTGTTGAAATTCGAAATGTCGTTCAATCCGTGATATATCTCAGGTGGATGCGAGGAATGTTGATGGTTGTACTCCACTGTGTGAAGCCTGCTCAGCTGGTAGTCTGGAGTGTGTCAGGCTTTTGCTTGAGCACGGTGCTAAGGCCAATCCTGCTCTCACTTCTCGCACAGCTTCACCTCTCCATGAGGCCTGCATGGGAGGTGAGTACCCCTACCCAAGTTACGCTGGTTTTCTTTTCTGAAAATTGAGTAACTGTCCTCTTTTAAGACTTTAAAAAAATGTTTTGCTGTCAGTTGTATGGAGTAATGTGATGCTTTAATTTTTCAGGAAAATCAGATTGTGTGAAGCTCCTTGTTGACATGGGTGCTGGTCTAGAGGCGTATGACCTTTACCATGGAACACCGCTGCATGTTGCTTGTGTTAATGAACACATAGACTGTGTTAAAGTGTTGCTTAATGCAGGCAAGTGTCGGCATGAAACAAGCAAGGAGGCATATTATAAGATGCCTTTAGTATATTTTAGATATACCACATTGGTAGCATGTTATATTTTAATATGTTAACTGTTTTATCTTCAAACAATTTAATCATTTATATTTGAAATATACAAATTGCCTTTCAGAGAGTACATGTTAGAATTTGTATATTAATGATGATGATTTTTTTCCTCATGAACAATAGCCTTTAAGGAACGTTACAACAGTGTGTGCTGTTATCGTACAGCGTTTTGTTTTTTACTTTTTGATTGGAAAATGACAATACATAATAATTTCTAGACGCATAATTATTTTATGTGCGTGGTATGTTCACAACGTATGCTTAATGATACAATACTCTAGATATCAGTCTTCTTCAAAATTTAAATGTGCAACCTTATGGGAGGTCCAGGAAGCTCACACCCCTATTATTGTCCTTTTATTAGGGGCTAAAGTAAACGCTGCCAGGCTACATGAAACACCTCTGCATCACGCTGCTAAAAACATGCAAGTGGACATGATTGAAATACTGTTGGAATTTGGGGCCAACATCCACGCAAGAGACAAACATGACAGGAAGCCTGTGGACTACACTGTACCAGGGTCTCCATCTGCAGTCTGCCTACGGTTTTATGAGAGTAAGTCTTCAAGATGCTAAAATGTGGTGTTTTCTGTAAACTTATTTGTCATTTACATTATTAGGACTCTAAACAGATATTTATCATCAAGGAAGCAAAAGTAATGTGATATGTGTGTAATGTGAGAAGGAAGTGGGATTTAATAAGTTTTCTTCTTCTCACTCCTTTTTTGAGCAGTACATATTGACTTTCTTTTCTTATTACTAGTGTACATGGCAATTGGTATGTCTTGATTTTCTTTCTTAATTAATGATAATTATTATTAACTCTGCCATTAGTTGTCTTTTTTTTTTTTTTTACAGAAGTGCTTAATTTTTCTTCTGCTCAAAACAAATAGATAAAATAAATGAAAATGAAATTAAACCTGTACTACAGTGTAGTGTTAGGGTCACACCAGCAGATGGCAAGCAAAGACCTGTTTTCTCATTTTCCTTGGACAACCACCATAAAATCCTCACTCTCTAGTGATGAGTGTTCAACAAGTTTCACCTCTAAAGTAATGCTAAAGTATAAAGATGTTTAACATGCAGAGGTGGGAAGTAACGAAGTACAACTAAGTAAAAGTACTTAGTTACTGTACTTAAGTAGATTTTATTTAAGTATCTGTACTTTACTCAAGTATTTATTTTTCTGGCAACTTTGTATTTTTAATCCCTACATTTTTACAGTATATGTATCTGTAAGTAAAGTATCTGTACTTTACACTCTTACACTATCAGAAAACACTTGGTACTTTTTCAAACTAAAGGGATGTGATCAGATGGAAAATCAGTAGAGGAGACAAACTGGGACTTTCTGTATCAGATTTATAACTTTTTTAAAAAAAATCATAATTGTCATTTTCTCTCATAGTTTTGAATCATTCTCATAATTATGCATTTCCTATTTCAAAATTTTGCCTTTTTATTTAATCATGTATTTTTAAACTCTTATTATTTTTTTAAATTGCATAATTAATTTTTAAAATGTCAAATGTGACTTTTTTTTGCCCATTTTTCCTACATTTCCTGCCCATTCCATACAACTGAGTAACTGTAACCTGATCAAATACATTATCAACACTGTAACTCACCTTTAAGGCCTTCATTTTTTGAAACTTAGATTTTTTTTATGGCTAAATAAGTATTATTTAATTCATGGCAAAATTGCAGTTTTACTTTTTACTTTATTGCAGTTAAAGTTGTACTTTTCAACATTTACTTCAGTAAAGCAGTTGAATCAGTACTTCTATTTTTACCGCAGTATTTTTTTCACACCAGTAGCTGTATTTCTACTTAAGTACAGAATGGGAGTACTTTGACCACCTCTGTTAGCATTAAACATGAACATTTTAAATCTCCTTGTTCAATGTTTTGGCTTCTTTAAAGATTCAGTGTTTTTCTTGAACACATAATCTCGTTCATATTGTGTCTTCGTTTAGTAATGCTGTGCCACAACACCTGTTGAAAAGTTTCCTGTTTTTTTCTGTCTGTAGCCACTCCTAGGAGTCTGCAGCAGCTCAGCCGGTTAGCAGTAAGGAACCAGCTCGGCACCAGAGCGCTAAAGGTCATAGGTCAACTGGAGGTACCAAAACTCATCATCAGCTACCTCTGCTATCAGTGAGTGACAGCGGGGGAAAAGCTGAAGACCTAGCTGGTGCACGATTCTGAGGAAAGCAAATCGCAGTGAATGTGGTGCTGGTATTGGAGAAAGTTTAGTGGCACACTGTTCTTACACGTCTGTTCTTAAATCTGCGCTTAATTTCATACAGTGAAAGTAACATGGGGTCACAACAGCATCATTCCAGCAACTCTGAGATGCAACATTTTCTGAACTCTGCTGATTTAAATTAGAATACACGTATGCTGACAATTGAGTTTGATGTAGACATTGAGTGACTGATACAAATGTCAGAGTGAACCAAAAGAATTGTTTCAGTAACTACAGATTCATTTCAATTACCATTTTATTATACTTGAAATGAAACCTGGAAACTGCATAGTAATTGCACTAAATGACTTGATATAAGCAGTCACTAAGGATTATTAACATAAAATGACATCAGAATTACCACTTCAATGAAAGCTATTTGCATCAATGTTACCTACCTACAGAGTAATTGCACTGGAAACTGTATGGAAATTGCTTGTAATAAGCGGTTACAAAATCATTACCATGAAATTACATTGAAATGACTATAAAATTCCCACCTTATTAGTATGTAAAGTGTAAACATTTTGCTTATAACGAAGTCGCACCTGCAGTTTTCTTTACTGTAACATATTTCTTGTCTGCCATGTCCAACTTTTACAAAAAAATCATACAGTTGGTGAAGTTGTTGTTCGACCTGGGTATACAGACACTTTCAAGAATTTTAAAACTAACACACTTAGTGCTTATAAAACCAAGTTAATTTTGTGTCAATGCCAAGCGAGGTGTTTAAACCTTAAACTTGTTGTTTTTAAATAGATGAGGAAAATGTCAAATGAACAAAACTAAACGAGATACCAAATCTGACCAAACAATGAATGTCCTTTATCAAAGCTTCATGTTTTAGTGGGTTTAGTGCTAAGATTTTACTATTTCAATACCCAGTTTATCAGGTTAAACCAATCCTTAATCTACTGTTTCTTTTAATAGTATTTCTGTTAATAAACTGGTCAGAAGTGGACACTCAGACTGCAGAAAAAACGTGTGTTCATCTGTATTTTCTGTGATTTACTTTGCTATAAACAATCACAGCCAGTTGCTGGAGTCGATAACTGTGTGAAATTTTGAAAATATTTTATTTTTAGTTATTTGTTGGAGCCTGCTATGTGTAATTGTAACTATAAACTGCAGCTACAAAGTCTTAAATGGACTAGAACAATAATTCTACCCTATAAACTAAAAAGGCAGTAACTGCACAGACACACAACTGAGAAAAATGACTTTAAAGTTCTCTTGTTGTTCAGCCCCAGTAGTTGTGGGTAGATTATTGGACATGAGGCAGTTATTATTACTGCATATTAACTAGTTCTGCAATAAACTACAGTGCACCCATATATGGATTAATTCTGGTAGTGTTTAGCGACTGGGAATTTAGACTTTATGTCATAGTTTTGACTTTTTATCCATGATTTTGACTTAATGCACCTTTTATATATGAAAAATCTTCATATAAACCATTCATTGACTCTGCGCCTTATAGTGCAGAAAATACAGTAAATACAAAATCTGTTTCAGTCTAATGCAGGTATTCACAAAATGATGGCCTTTACTGGCTTTTTTTCTCTGCTTTACTAGTACTTTTTACAGTTACTGTAGGAACACCCACCAATATCCTCCAAAACGACAGACATTTGAGTTTAGATATTTTATTACATGACAACGGATGATTTGAATGTTGCAAAAAAAAACACTAACTCATTTTGGCCAAAAAATGTAGTGACTGTCTTTTTACTTTGTAGGGCAGAATTGTCCTTTAGATACATAGGAACATTATTAGTGCTGCATAGGAACACTGAGCTTCTGTTAAGAAATAAACATAGATGGGTGTTTAATTTTTACTGGATCAAATCCTGGGTTTGTTGGGAAAATGTGAACAAGGCAGTGAACTGCTGTAAATGAAGACGAGTCATTAAAATATAAGGTGAAATGTCACATCCGCAGGAATACCAAGTCAGGTTGTTGTGACAGTGACACTATCCAGATGCACCTTCAGATTCCTGTGATTCCCACTCCACGCCTGACGCCAGACTGCTTTAAACAGAGGGTGAAGTTTGAAGGAGACATTGAAGCTAGCAGAGTATTTCTAGCTTAGTGTCTGTCTGATACTGCACTAAATCTGCTTATAGAGACGATCCAGATCTCAATGAGGTGTCGGTATTTATAGCAAGAGGTGCAGGAAGCTGTTTATGAATTCGTCAATGTGCAGTAGATTACTTGTGTTCTCAGTTGACCTGTTTTAGTCGTTTCATAACTTTCATTCAACCACAGAAGTTGAATTGGGTCATATATGTTCATTTACAGACATGTTTTTTTCTCTTTTTTAAGATGGTCTGAAAGAGTCATATTTGCCCTACTTTTTTAATTTAACTGATAAACTATTAAATCCAAACTAAATGATGATGATTATGCTGTTGTCAAAATGTTAGTCACTGGTGTGTGTGTGTGTTTGGGTCCTGAATGCTCAGTTTTTCTAAATCTTTCTCTTAAATGTAACTAAGTTACATGAATAGTTTATCAATAGTCAAGATGTTAAGCATAGTCATCATATTTTTAAAAAAAGCTGACTAATATTTATTTAGGTTGAGAGAGCATTTAGATTTCACATCAATTACATTTCACAATTTTTACAACAATCAAGAATGTTAAATACTATCATAACCTATACACACAACTTGTTTCTTTTAATGCAAATACTCTGTCATTTTACTTATTTACAATAAGACAAACTCATTTGTTGTTTTTATTTGTTGATCTGTAAAATGATAAACTAAGACATTGCACTTACTTTTCTTAAGAAATGTCAGTTTATTCATGTTGTTCACATTGTTTTAAAGGACGGTAAATGTCAACATTTTCATCACATTATTGTATCTTTTTTCTCTCTCTGTGAAACTGAGGAAAATTTGGAGTGGACATAATGTATATATTTTATTATTTCACTGGTCCGGCCCAGTTCAGGTCAAAGTTGACTTAATGCGGCCCTTGAACTAAAATGAGCCCTAACCCAGGGATGTTTAGTGCTTTATAGACCAGGAGTAAGATTTTGACCCACAGGAAGACAATGTAAGGATTTGAGGACAAGTGGGATGTGGTCCAGTTTTCGGGTACTGGTCAGGACTCTGGCAGCAGCGTTTTGAATCAGGTGTAGCTGCCTTTTTATTTTTTTGTTTTTGTTTAGACAAGTGAAGACACCCATTACAATAATCTAACTTACTGAAAATGAAGGATGTCACTTCATCTTAGGAAATGTTCAATATACCTGTATATGTGGTGCTGTTGAAACTATCAGAATCAATCCAGAAACACCCTTCAGCTTTGAGACGATGCATTTCAAATGAAGGATCAGCTGAAAAACACCACCTATCCTAACCTCCTGGTGCACACATAACCCCTGTGTTGAGTTCACAAGCTTTAACTCCTCTGTTCTTATTAGCAGCTCCTCAGTTATCTGGAGTACACCTGTCTGCTCTGATGTATCGGTGTGTTTACTTTTTGCCTGACAGCTCCTTAAAAGAAAAGCACTCAAAGTCTATATTTCATTTGAGTTTTACTTGCTCCGCTCATTATGGATTTCCACCCTGTCTCCCAAAAAACGTGCCTTAGCTGCACGATGCTGGCATGAAAACGGAGCTCCTTTGCTTCACTCCATAAACATGCCACACTTTTGCTATTTGTTTAATCAAAATATATATTCCTTAAAAATATTCACTCATCGTTATGAGGATCTGGGCAAAGGTTCGATTGAAAAAGGCACGCTGTTCATCATAACGGCATGTAAATAATCCAAAAGAAGTTATTTCTGGCCTCTGCAGCTTGTCTTCGCATGCGTTGCCTTTAAGATTTGCTAAAATATCTGACCCTGATGCAGACAGGTTTCTGCTTGAGGCTTAAAATAACCCTGACAAAACATGGATGGTTTAACAGCACAAACTTTAGAAGTGTGCAGGAGGAGCTGGAAAAAAACACAGAGTGGAGGGTAGGTATGCAGGGAATGTTTACTTATCTAAGATGAGAGATGGTATGTCCTCCAAATTAGGAATGTTGAACTTCAGGTTGAACAACAGACTAGTTTCCTCATAGTTTATCAGATTAAAGACTCTTAAAGGGTCTCTGGGTTAAAGTGTTGTCTCTTTAAAGTGAGCTTGAACCTGCTCATTTATTAACAATAAACTTATTTATGTCTTTTAAGATGCTTAAAAACCCACACATTACATCATAATACTGTCATAAGTGTGAATCTTATTAAACTGTACATACTGCTGCTCTGAATATGATAAACATGTTGATTTATTGAATAAATTCTACTCTTGACGCGTTTATTGTCACATTTGTTTGGGGGGGGTGTTGTGCTCTCTGCGCTGCTGACTCTTTCCTGTAAACACCAACAGCAAAGAACAGGACATGACAGATTTATCATCCTCAGAACAAGTACACAACAAATTCCATTGTTTTAAAATCAACTCTGAGTGTTAATTTTAACACTATGAAAGTGTTTCTATTGTCCCAATCTATAAAGTGTTAATGTAACACTCTCCATAGTGTTAATAGTCACAGAGTTGCAATAACTCCTAACCAGAGTTAATAATTAACTCTCTGGTAACACCAAAAAGTGTTGCGTTCTTATTACACCAGTGTATAGAGTTACTCTTTAAATCTAGAAAAGAGTTGGTTTCACACTGATCAGTGTTTGATACAATAATGTATGGGGTTATTTGTTAAGTGTTCATATTACACCAGTTAGTGTTGTCCTTGACACAAAATAAATGGGAGAAAATTGTTCTAAACTTATGTTTAAAGAGTTTGTTTTCTTGTTTATTGATGTCAAGTCATTTAATCTAGTGGTACGTGTTTGAGCTAGACAGGACATTAGTTCAGTGGAGGACGTTAGCACAAGGATATAATAATAGAGGAAGGTCTCTTTCAGGAGAAAAATTGTTGTGCTTTCATCACGGTGCTGTTCTCAAAAACATGAAACCGTAAGTGGACAGTTAGCTCATCTGGGGGGGCACATAAGACCTGAAAAAACTCTACAATTACTAGGGCCAATACTCTAATAATAATAATAATTCAATTCGGTAATCAAAATATGATCACACTAGCATAAATCATAATGGTTAATTTTAACAGTGTGGAATTTTTCTTTTTTTTGTTTGTAAAGAAATGTAGAACTTGTATGATGCATGTAACCAACAGCAAGCTATTACAACAGGAGCCACAACAGAAACATAGGGAGCTTTTAGCCTCCCCATACTCTTCATTAATTTTCCGATCTCAGGCCCCAAGAGCCTCCCAGAAAGGGCGGAGACTAAGTCACGCCCTTCTACTTTCGGTCCTTAGCTTGTAAAAATTTTGAATGGGAGTGAATGGAGCGAGTCAAACTAAATTCTGATTCTGTTTGACAAGTGCTCTGATATTCACATATAACAGTTAATAAGAAATATTTGATGTGGCATAGACAGACCACCCGTTTTTCATGGGAAGTAAACGTGACGTTAGGTTTTATGTGGGTTTAGTAAGAGACCACAATCTGTCTCGTATGTGACGTCACACTCCATTCAGCTGTCGTGTGGAGTCTCTGGTGACGTCACATGTGCGCCAGGCGTGTAGTCCAAATTATTAACGAGTTTTACTCACAAATGAATCAGCCGTTGGTTAACAGAAGCATTTGAAACACACATCAATAATTGTCATTTATTATGAGGTACAACATGTGTGTGATTCAGGGCACATGACAAACCAGATACGATTTTATCATTTCATTTCCCATTGAATACCATTCATTCATTTTCTGATCTCAGGCCCCATGAACCTCCTGGAAGAGGCGGAGACTGAAGCTCCCCATTCAATGGGAAAAAATGATAAAATCGTGTCTGGTTTGTCATGTGCCCGTTTTGTTGTACTTGGTACAATGACAGTAACGATATTCTGATTCTGATCTGGGTAAACACATGCGGGGTCACCATGGAAACTGTAGACAAACCCACATGGGACCCTTATATGCAGCACAAATATAACCCTTGGGGCCCACATGGACATGCTGGCTGGGTACAAACACATTCTTTCACATAGTGTCACTTGGGCTTATTTCACAGCAGTGTTGACATTTATGTTCCAAAGAAGTTGTAACTTTGTATTGATTATTGGTTTGATCAAATTAGTTGCTTTTGCTAATGTATAAGTTGACATCACATGACTTTTGAAGTGCGTTCCAAATGTGTTTAATTACACTAACTGTCCACTAGGCTGTGCCATAGATAAGGAAATAATGAGTGTTTCCAGTGACCCAGCAGCAGATGGTTCCTAGTGTGTTCAAGTCTTGAGGGCAGAGAGACAACAAGCTCCTGTAACTGTGGTTGTTCTCCAGATTGTGGCTAATTAATCGGAGTCCCGTTGATTTACTTGCATCTGTCAGGAAACACAGCTCTCCCTCTCTCATGAGAAAGAGATCCTCTTCATTATGGCATAAACAGAAGGGGGGACCATGTCTTGGCAGTGTGGAGACTCGAAGAACAGATTGGGAGCATAGATTGTGGATTTGAAGCACTAAGCAGACAGGAACTGCAGGATTTTGTAGGAGAGGCAGAGATAAACACAGAGCTGGATGCTGTGATGGTCTGATGCTACGCTCCCCCTTCAGCCTGAAAACACCACCCTGAAATGAGCTGCAGATGTGGGACGCTGCACAAAGACTCATTCTCTGAGAGCAAACAGTTACCAAAGAGACATTAATGCAAAATACATGCCACATACTGCACTACAGTACAGATATATACTGTAGACAGCCTTCAGTATGAATCACTACAGAAAATATGTGTATCTGTAGAATACAATGTGTTTGTGAATTATTCCTTGTGAGACAACTTTATAATTTGTGATTCTGGACTATACAAATAAACTTGAGTTGGCAGTATCATTTCACCCTGTTGAATATCCACTATTACAAGTAGGAGCTGTGATACATTCCTACTATAGCATGACAAAAGCTAACAGATGTTTTTCATCAACAATTAAAGTGAAAAGGATGCACATCAACTTCTATAATGTGTTTTATGCACCTTCATGGTACCCAAAGTGATTTACAATTCCTCACATTCACCCATTAACATACACTCATACACCAGTGTGGCGGCAGTGTGGGAGCTATTCAATTGGAACTGAGCCACTGCCACCCTGTGGTATAACTGTTACATAAACTACTGGCCAGTCCACAGTTACACCCTCTAATTTCCTAGGGATGTTACTTCTGGCAGGTTGATTCATTGTGTCTGTAAATAAAACTGAATGATCAAAAATAGAATTTGCTGTGAACAATCTGTTTAAATATTTAAAAAGGTTTTTGGACCTGATCCTTATTATGTGTAATGATTATATGAGATGGTTCCATTTAGAGGGAAATTTAGAGGATTTTAGCCTTTGAATAACTGCAGAGATGTTTTAAAAGTTTAGAAAATGTCACAGTGTGTGTTTGTGAGTGTGGTTTTTCCACTTAAAAATATTTCTTTCTGAGATGCAGTGGACTAGAGAGGTTATTTCAGTGAAATACATATATTTGCATGGAATACTATTGGAATTGTTATTCAGGAAATTAAATGAGATTTCATTTAGTTTATTAAGATCCCCATTAGCAACTGAGCCCCCCCCCCCTCCCCATCACACACACACACACACACACACACACGGCATAATACATAGACCTGAAATTAAGTGCTTATACATTTACATTTCTTCACCAAAAGTTATGCCTGATACAAATCAGATGATATCTTTCAATATTATCAATACACTTCCTATTTCATGTCCATTGTGTCCACTTCTGTCCATTTGCTGCAGCTGATTACTTCTGCTTAAAGGTAGAACACATCAGTTTGTCTGGTGCAATAATTATGTTGGTCAATAACATGAATGCCATGTCTGTGCATCAAGCACCAAACATGATTTAAAAAAGGTTCAGCTTAGGTTAGTATCATGACTGGAAACAATGAGAAACAGGAAGTAGCTCTAACAATACCTTTTACTGTGTTTAATCTACATAAAACATATTTCATGACATTAATGTACTCTATGGTTTCAGATATTTACTCTTCCATGTACAGTATCTTGCTACTATTCACTTTAATGTATTCAATTTCTATTGTATTTGTTTTGTATATCCTTTAATAAGCAGCGTTTACATTTTTTTACATACTGACTGCAGCAGCTGCTTATACATTAACCCACAGGATTAGATCATTGCTTTTCTACAGAAAACCATGTATGAATCGAGAACACTTTAAAAGAAGCACTGATCTCCATGAACGGAAGTATCTGACACAGCAGCTGTTGTCGTTCTGTCAAAGGTTCTGCAAAAATGTAATGCACGTGAGTAGTAGGAAGTAGGAAGGAAAGCTCGCTCAGTGAACATGAAAGGAGATTATGTACAGGCTGTAACCTTTGTTATACTTATAAGCTTTAAGAGGCTGAGAAGTAAATAACAAACCCTGTCTGTTTCCAACATATTCTCTTAGACATTTATCTGATTCCCAAATAGTAACTCTTTGTCATCAGTGAAATTCCCTGAACTCGAAGTTACCGTCAGGAGCCTATAGCACAGGACTGACTCATCATACACATGTACAACCATGTGTGAGACACGTTCTGATGTCATAGTGTTGCAGTTTTGGCCTCTTGACCAGAACTCACAGTGGTTGTAAGTCTGAGATATGTTACAGGAAGGGAAACATTGAACCAGATGCAGGTTTTTTTCTGGGCAATACATCTGTTTTTCCTCTGAAATGTCTTGTGTTGGTTCAACTCTCAGACAAGCCTCTGTCATGTGAGCAGGAAGACTATGATTGGGTTTGACAGTGGATGCTGAGATCCAATAAATTCTTATATTCAGTTCCACAGATGAAGATGTCACAGCCACACCAATGAGAAAAAATATGACAAAACACATATGCAGGTTTTTGTAAAGTATCACATAAAAAAAACATAAACAAATGATGTAAAAAGTACATATGGACTCAGGCAAGAAATTAATATCTAAACTTTTTAAAGAAGTGGAAAGTTAAAAAGGCAACAATACAGTATATTTAAAAGAAAAGTGGGAAAAAGAGGAGGCATGAGAGTATATGAGCAACAAGTGGTGCCAAGCACAATAAACCCCGCCCCTCACAAACATTTTACCTGATTTATCCTATCTCTTAGCATTGTGAAAACATATTTTTTGGTGGCCTTGACCTTTGACCAACATACACCAAAATATAATGGGATCTATTCTGGACCACCTTGCACCTTTACTCAGAATTTGATGGAAGTTGCTCCAGTAGTTTTTGTGTAAAGTTCCTGATGGTTAATTTACATCATGTCATATGGTAGAAAACTATATACAGTGGTACCTCTACTTACGAAAGATCCAGCTAATGAATAATCCAAGTAATGAAAAACCTTTACCTCAATTTTTTTGTCTCTGAATACGAAAGAAATTTCTATTTACAAAAGGAAACCGAAACTCCCGAGACATAAATACTGTACGTACTGTATTTAACTACGTCATGTACATAACTATGTCATGTATGTAGTGCACATAACATCCCATTGGCTATGAGGGAGCTACCCATGATGCTTTTGTGAGCCTTTGACCGTCATTCATCACAGAGTTCTAACCATACACGAGTAAAGGACAGAGTAAGTCCACTCCAAGTGCGCCCACTACGCCACCAACAGAAGCGAAAAAAAAAAGATGATAAAAAAAGGAGGAGGCAGCTATCACTCCACCAACACCAACAAAAGACAAGCCGGCAAAACCCCATGAACCCTCCAAACCCGCAGAAAAAGAACACCCTGAAAACAAGTCCACGAGCCGTACCATCGCCCACCCTCACCCCAGGAAGACCATGAAAAGTCATCAAAGGCAATCATCTATACCCCACTAAACGTCCGTCAACAAACACCACTGAAGGTGAAACTGGCAATTAAAACAACGACAATGGTATGAAAATGACCCTCATGTGTGGTTCATTTTAATGGTTTAATGTTTAGTTAGTGAAGACACATTTACCCACTGAGACCAATATATTAAATGTAAAAACTAAATCTACATTTTATTTTACTTTTAACACATATTTCATACAAAATTGGTATACTTTTATCATTTTTATAGGGTTTGAGGGGTAGTATTGGGGGCCTTGGAACAAATCAGGCCTTTTACATGTAAAATGTAACTATTTATGAAAAATTCACGGTACGAAAACACTTTTGGAACGAATTAATTTCCTAAATAGAGGTACCACTGTACTCATAATCTTTGTGTCAGGCTCCATCCCCATCGAAATGAGCTACAAGCAGTCAAAATTCATAATAATCTGTAAAAATTCACATTATTCCATTGTTCTGGAAGAAAAAAAAAAGGGCTACAAAACGTATCTAACTAAACGAGTCAAAACTTACAAACATAAAAACACTCAAAATGAGGAACAAAGCAACAAGGCTGTGATATACTTGAAAATCTGTGAACAAAGGCTGGAGATACACAACAGGACAAAACACTCTGGCACAAGACAAGGGAAAAGGCAGACCATTTATACAAGAGGTAATAGGGGACAGGTGGACACATGGGTAACAATCAGACAGGTGGGAAACGTCAAGGGGAAGTTGTACATGATCTGAAACGAGAGGAGAGTTAGATTTCACAATAAAACAGGAAATCACGAGACAAAACAGACAAGATATGACACTCTGTAAGCTCTCTTTTTTTCTTACTGCAGAAAAGTCACACAACCATATACACACTGAAGGTGCATTGAACGGCAATTAAGAACATCATACAGTTGCAACTTCACTTACATAAACTTAGAAACATTAAATATTACTCAGCATATTTTGGCTCTTACAATTGGGATGGAAAAACACTTACTTTTCATTCACTCTATTTTAGTGCAGTGTATATATTTCTTACTAGTTCTGTCATTTCTACCTTCTATGATAATGTTTTTGTTTATTTTCTTTTACATATATAAAAGTTATAAATAATGTTAAATGCTGATATGATAATATCATCTGAAATTAAACAAACATAAAAAGGTAATTACAAAAAAAGGGCAGATTTCAGAGATAATTTGACCTGGTGAATGAAAGAATGAAATTAAGTGTTGTGTTTCATTGTGACCTTTCATCATTTTGAGCCAGTCTGGCTTCCCTTTCTGCTTCAGACAGACTGCTTTGGTCTGAAATAACTATATTCACATGCGTCTGGACAACAACGCCCGGAGTTACACTCTCTCACACACACACTTCAAAAGCAACCAGATGACCCGACCATCTGGTTGTGTTTTCTAAAGGGAGTCCCCTGCCCTGGAATTGCCTAATCTCAAATATAGGCGTCTGAGTGCAGATGAAGTCAGCAGAGTTTTGTCTCCAGACGCTTTCCCTCTCTGTCACAGTGTTGTAGCTGGCATGACAAATGCCTGCTCAGCAATAACCACCCGGCCTGTATCAGTTCAGGACAGGACAGTCTGTACCATAGATAAAATAAGGGTAGATGTCGCACATCCCGTGACGAGGTAAGTCAACACGTTGGCCATACTAGAGTGGTTCACTTGTCAAGGCGTTTCCACTGTTTTCATGCTAGTTACTTTGACAATTCGCAATATGCCTCAATTTTGTGCAGCTTGGGATTGCAATAACAAGCACACAGTAAAGGGTGGAAAGAATTACTTTTCATATGTAATTATTTATTATATGTTTGTTTCATACTGCAAATAATCTTTCATAGAAATGTTAGAAGATCCATGACTTTATTTATTTTCGATCTACGCATTCTTTTTATATAGAAGTTAAAGGATATGACGCACAGCATCTATCCTTTCTATATCTATGTTCTGCACTGCCACAAAGAAACATCAGTCAGACACTTGGGTGGAATACTATTTCTTATTCCACCTTATTTTAATTTTTACAGTACATTTATTTGCAGCACTGTTCTTTTTATCTTAAACTACTGTGCCATAAGCAGCCTTTCTTTGCTAACTTTAACCGACACCCAATAAAGTAAAAGTTTAGTCTTTTTTTTAATCCCATATTTTTATATTATTACATAAAAAACAACAACAAAGGAACATTTGTTGCAACATCACACACAGACAAGGTCATCATAACAATCCAGCAAAGATTCATATTGAAAATTTGTAGGAGAAATGTATTTAATGGCCAGTAGGAGACACACAGTATAAAAGTGCCCCTACTGTTGTTGTTCCTCCTTTGCTTACCTCTGCCTTCTGAGTTGGTGTCATGTGCATCCCTCCTGACCAATGCCAGGTATGAGTGTGTCCTGCCTTTCATTTAAAAGTGTAATTCTTAGTTGTGTATTCATTTAGTTTATTTTAGTTTCCCAGTGTGGGGGAGCCCTGTGCTGTTGCTCTCTAAGGCTCTCTACTATGTGCCAAGCCGAGCTTTGGTTTGGCTGAAGTGGACTTGGTTGTATTGCCCCCCAGTGTGTGGACTGGTTTAACCACAGTGTGGCCAACTGTGGTTGAGTGTCCTGATTGGTCCCATCACAGACTTTATAAGAGAATTTGGAAGACAGATTTAGGCTCATTTATCAGTATTTGCTTGGCAAAATTACTTGTTCATTTCTTACATTGTAAATAAAACACACACATAGTATTTCCTTTAACACAATTTCAACATTTCCTTGTTCATGTCCCTGGAAATGCTAACTTGGTACGACAGGGTCACAGAGAATTTTATAGAAAAGGAACAGAGGTAGAAACTAAACTAAACCAATTTTATGATATAGGCCAACAATGAGCTTCCCCTGTTTGCAGCTGCCACTGGTGACCAGTGACAACTGGATGACCTCCAACCAGATAGATGGTGCACCATCACACTGGGGACTGTAGGTTGGTGGGTTTGTAATACAAGCGTTTCCAAACCAGTGGATTGGATCAGATGACTCAATTCCCTAGACACCTCCTTCATATTACTGCCCTGGATTTCTTTCTTTGTTATGACAAAGGTGTGGGACAGCAGCGATCTGAAGTAAACTGTGCTATAGCCAACATGGCAACAAACCGAGCCCTATCTTGGTGTACAGTATCTAGTGGTGCCCATATAGTGTATTAAATGAAGCATAAAAACAAAAACAACATAAATATCTATTTGTCATTTTGAAATATTTTCCACAGACTTGCCATTTGCTTTTGTAATACATTTGTTAAATGGTAAAGAAACTTTATTGCCACACTGTAGGTATGTACCCTGCCCCCCAAAGAGGAGGTAAAGGTATTGTTTTTTTTGTCTGTCTGTTTATTTTTCAGCAAATTTACGCAAAAACTACTAGACCAATTTCCATGAAATTTTTAGGAATGGTGTAAAGTTGTTGACAATAGTTCCCATTACATTTTAGCAAATATAGGTCAAAAGTCAAGGTCACCAACAAATGTGTTTTCACAATGATAAGAGATGGGGCAAATCAGATAAAATGTTTGCGAGAGGTGGGGTTTGTTGTGCCTGGCACCATTTGTTTTGTATATTTTTAACAGGAGAAAACAACATCACGGTTAAGTCTCTCATAAACTCCTTGAACTCAAACTCATTTTTTCAGAAGATAAACAAACCTATGACTGACTTTACTTCTAAATAGGACTGTCAAACCTTGGGAAAACAGCTGCCACCGGGAACATATTCTTTCCATTTGCCAGAGTACAAACATTTACTGTCTGTCAGTTTGCTTCTTCTGTCAGACTTGTGCAGATTGAACACTGGAAGGTGAAACACAGACCTCTTGTGGCATCACTTACTTTGACAATCAGGTGAAAAATATGAACTGACTACATATCGTATGCATGTAATGTTCCACTGCATCATCTCCATCTGAGCCAAGGCATTTGTATAAAGTTGCAGAAATGACAGGTATAGTTATATAAATGTGAAACAACAAAAACCCTCTGTCTTGCAGCACATACAAGCAGCTAGAGAAAACCTGTCATCTAAACTCAATTTGACTTTGACAAACTACATGCAAGTATTCACTATTCATCACTTAATGTGCGTAAAATTACTTCTAACTGTACTTGAAAATAGCATTGCATTTTATGTCTGTCTCATTCAACAAAGGTCAGTTCACTTGTTGGAAAAACAAAATATGAAGTACAGAATGTGCTGCAGGTCGAGCCCTGTCATCAGTCTGCTGTCCTCGCTCTCACAGCCATTAATTAAACCTTTACGTCCTCAGTGATGACATTACTGCTGGAACACAAACCTACTGTGCCATTACACACTGGCCGATTACTGAAGAAGTGTGCTCGGAAGGAGTGTTAGACTTGTAAAAATCTTGGCTCCTGCACATGTTAATTACCTTACATAAGGCACTTTTATTGCATTTCCATGTTTCTTAATGATTACCTGAGATTTGAGACAAATAAAAGACAGTTTAAGTCAAAACTTTAATTAATGCTCACAGTTTGTTGTATGATGCTATTGTTCAGGTAAGAAAAATAAATGAACAGGTCTATGATGTAACATTTTATGACAAATAAAGCATTAATGGATAGATTTTTAGCAAAAAGTGAAGTTACCTAACTTGTTACTTAACTGGTTGCTCCAATCAGATGCCACCTACATCTGCGATGCAGTAATAAGCACTTCCTGTAGAAAATTCATGTTTATTGTTTGACACGGCCCAGGAGGACAAGATTAACATGTAATATGGTCCTCAAAAATTTCCATTTCAAGATCCAAACAGCCCTCCCCCTTATCACCTCCCCTCTGACTAACCCATTACACCACTGTGGTCATCCTTAAGGAGTTCGGCTGTCATAGCATGGATGATGGGATCATGTATGTTTGCAGGTTCTGGTCGTAAACAGTTGCAAGTCTTCTCTGGCCAATCAGCACCCATTGTTTTTGGAGCAAACAATAATATTAAATGATGTCATTATATGCACTGTGTGTATTGGCTTCTTTTTTTTTTTTTTTTACATTCCCTGTTTTCATTGTTGAGTGAAACATTGTTGCAAATGGAATTTCCCTTGGGAATTAATCAAATATTCTGATTCTGATATTTACATTTACAAACTATCTTGTCCCAATAAAATGTGAATAACCTGAACATGTGTGGATCTGAAACATCTGAAGAAAATTAATAAGAATTTAACAAGTTTCTGTTTATTGCTACATCTTTAGTGCCTTTGTAGATTTGATCAAGTTTTTCAGGTTGAGGTGATTCTCGTCCTTTTTGTTTGAACTGTTTATAAACTAAGTATTTTCATAATTTAATGTGGGTTTCTTTGCACTAAAAGAAAAAAAATACTTATAGTTTATTATGCTATAGTGCCCACTTGAGATCAAATCAGGCTGAATGTTAGCCTAGCCACGCTAGACGCCCCGAGCGACAGCAAAACTAATTTGCTACTGTAGATGGTCGAGTTCTGATCAATGTAACTTTTGGCTCGATTTCCCTGAAACTGGACGATGAATCACATTGAAGTATAGAGTCAGAGGGCGGGTGTAACAAAGTGATGCTGTGACGATTTGGAGAGAAACAACCGGAAACAACCATAGAAGAAGAGCAATAACGATTATAGATTGTTGTCGTCTGGGTGGTAATTTCCTTTTATCAAAGACGAGTGAAGAATGTGAGAAAACGTTAGAAATTTTAAAATTCTTTTTACAGAAGCGCAAACAGTTGTTAAGCTCCATAATCCCCAATTTTATTGAGTTATTCATGAATTTCTCTGGACTCCCCCGTGAATTTTCTGGCGCTCTTACTACATCATCCTAAAGATTACTCTGATTGGTTGTAGTACTGTCCTATTGCAAACAGAGGGATTTGAAATACAGACCGCCTCCCCTGACTATGAAGCATGACTAGACCCATACATGAAATGAATGGGGATAGCAAGGCTAGGTTAGCTTAATGTGGCACCTGAAAGAAAATGAGACCACTTATCTAAGATTTTTCAGGAAATGGGATGTTGAAAGCTCAGCTCTGCTGATATTATTAAAAAGTGTTGTTTTCTGATACTGTATATGTAAGGTCTGTTTCATTTTCATGTCTGTTTGGCAAAATTGACAATAATGTAGTTTGTGAAAATAACGGTATGTTGTCCTGACATTACCAATCATATACTAAAGACTCTTTAGTATTTCGTATACTCTTTAGTAAAGAGTCCATCTGTGTCCGACACTGACCAGACTATTGATCACCTGTGGCATCTGTTCTGTAACCTGTTTCTACGATCAGAGTGACAGAAGGTGAGGTGAGGTCAGGAACATGACTGAACATACATTCAGAACATTACATGAGATTTAAAGATGAAACACAAAGGCAAGTTTCCCAAAAGTGTACTGAGGTGTGTGTGTTTGTGCCCAGGGTTAATTTCATGGTGGAAGCAATAAAACCAAATTGAACGGTTGAATCCGCTTAGTGATTTTCTGGAACATTAAATGACTTCTGCTCTTTAAAGTGTAATAATAGTTTAGAGTGAGATGTGATCAGCTCGGCGCCTTCAAGGTAGAGAGGAGGACTTTTTATTCAGCTTTCATCCAAATGCTTCAGCCAGACAAGGCTGACTGCTCATTGTCTCGTGTTTATCTGTGCTGATAAAATGGGACAAGGCTGGACTGAAAACAAGTTGTAATGGAAAAAAAAAAAATCAAACGCTTTCCTTGAAAAATATGATGTAACAGCTCTGGAGGTCAAAGTGGATATCTTCATGAGACAAACACCATTACTAACCATTTTAAAACTATCAACTTCATGTCATAAACTGTTTCACCTTTGTTCAAAGAAATAAATTAAATATTAATGATCTTCACCAAAAAGACAAAAACACAATTTTACAGGGAGTTACTGGTATTTAGTAAACCAAAGGTGCTCATGGAGAGGGCATCAACCATCAGAAAAAGACTAAAATCCAGTCACTGACTTGGTTTAAACTTTTAAAAAGCCTTTATTTCATGTAGATTAATTCAATATTCCAGCCCACATTAAATAAAGGCTTTTACATTTTTCTAACTGAGTTAGTGCCCCAATTTTTTTTCTGCTCTGTTTTTCAATTACTGATCATATATTTAGTGTGAATAACTCTTTAAGACCTATAACTATTTTTGTGGTGACTTTTAAATTACGTTTTTTCTCTCTAGCTCACCATGTCTCTATCTAAGTGAATTATTAAAAAAAAAAATCCAATATTGCCATGTAGGAGGGTCTAAGGACAGGGGATGCCTGGGACTTTTCATGTATTTCTGTAGTTGATTATGTTTTTGTAAAGCCCTCTGAGACGACTTTGTTGTGATTTAGGGCTTTATAAATAAAATTGAATTGAATTGAATTGAATATAACGCTGAGTACGTTTTAAGGTTATTTTAAAGTCAAAACAGATGAAATGGATGAAGAAGTGACTTTTAAGCAAAAAAAAATAATTTAAATAATAATAAACAAATAAAAATGAAAAAAAAAAGAATACAATTTTACTGTTAGATGAGTTTACATTCATTACAGAGCCTTTGAACATCCATATGGGTCATATCTGAAGCCAGTGAAAGGGTGAAAAATGGCATTTTACCTGAATTATTAAGTATTGTTAGTATTAATGGTTGTATTGAAGGTTATTGAACATTTTAGATGAGTAGATGCCCTTGGCCGCTGGTGGCTGCTTATAAATCAAAGGATTTAAAATTAGGTATTAATGTCACTAATTATATTGATCTGAGAGAAGAAGAACTAAAGATCTGAAAAATACCATATGGTCTTTAGTGTTTGTTGTTTTTTTTCTGGTTCAGTTTGATTTGTAAAACTTCATGTTTTGAATTCAAGATCTTCATATAGTTTCAGATTTAATTCAATGTGATTGGAGTTCACTGTCTCTCTTGTTAGATTTGTATCTGACTATATTAAAAAATAATCTGTACATCTTTATTAAACTTCCTTGACAATATGTAATAATCTCCAGTGAAGCTTGTGCCACTAAAGGGGGTGGAGAGTGCAGAGTTGGAACTCAGAGGCATGTTTGTGCAAGTGTGCAAATTCCAGGCAGGTAAATATCCATAGTAAGGTCTACAGTAAACATAATGATTTTATCAGTGTAGTTAGCTGAAGATGAGTCGACTTGTGCTGTTCCAACAATGTATTTGATCATGTATCCTCTGCCATTGGTCTCCACTTATTTTTACCCTCCAATCAGAGCATGTTTTTTTAGATATAGAAGTAGAAACATCAGTTTGTTAAATTATTTTTCTTTGGCTCATTTGGATCCTAAATGAAGATTGAGCATCGTATATGTACATATTAAACTTGACTTTCCGATAATAACTAGAAACATTTATGAAATTATTAGTTAACAGAGCAAACACCATCCATCCATCCATCCATCCATCCATCCATCCATCCATCCATCCATCCATCCATCCATCCATCCATCCATCCATTTTCTGAATCACTTATGGTCTGAGGGTCTCAACCCAACTCATGCACAGGTAGGACAGTATTATGACCTGTGCTGGGGGCTTCACCAGCTCCTCACTCTTTGGGCACTACATGGCTACAAGTTAAAAGTATGTTGAATTCAAAATAAAGCATTTATTCGGCATATACACTATATTGCCAAACATATTTGCCTTGACTCACATCTGACCTTGACATCCCATTCTTAATCCATAGGGTTTAATATAATGTCAGTTCACTCCTTGCAGCTAAAACAGATTCAACTTTTCTGGGAAGGTTTCCCGCAAGGCTTAGGAGTGTGTTCATGTGAATTTTAGACAATTTCTCCCAGAAGCATTTGAGATTACATACTGACATTTGACAGAAGGCCTGGCTCTCAGTCTCTGCTCTAATTCCAAAAGTGTTCTATCACGTTGAGGTCAGGAGTCTGTTCAGGCCAGGCAAGTTCATCTACATAGAACTCTGTCATCCATGTTTTGTGCACATTCATTTTGGAACAAGAAGGGGTCATCCTCAAACTGTTCCCACAAACTTGGGAGCAGGTCAATGTCCAAAGTCTCTTTGTCCAAAATCTATTGCTTTAGCACCAAGAGACATTCCACTGATAAGGTTTAGCTGTGGCACTGTTCCACGATATTTGTATTTCAAGGCAGGTGAGTGAATACTTTTGGCAATATAATGTACTGCCTATCATTAACCTCTAAAATGTACTCATTGGAGTGCCAGTTTCATCAAAATCCTTCCATAATTTTTCGAGTTATCTTGCTGAGCAACCGCCCAACCAACCCTTTCTCTCTCCCTCCTTGATGGAGTTAAATATTGAGACATATTCACCATGAGAGGCTGCAGTAATAACCATTTTATTGTTTTAATTGCCTTTGTTAATTGTTGTTTATTGGTCATAATATAGATAATTCCTGTAAATAAATATTGAATGCATATTTAAATTGAACTTCTATCCCTCTGAGTAATGATGTGTGTAACTTCATCTGTGTCATATGTGTGAGCTGCATGTGCCCTAATACATCCTCTGTAAGTTCACCTCTAACCCATTTACCCCTCCCCCAACAATCCATCTCCACTGGACCCACTCCATTAACACTTTGAGGAAAGCTTAATTCGGAGCTGCCATCTCAGTGTTTGTCTTTTCTCCTCATATCTGCACTCGGCCACTGCTTCTCATCAGGCTGTTAGCAGTAGCACAGTTGCAGAGGCTGAAAGACATTGTTAAAAATACAGTTTTCCACAGGAAACGCTTACTCACGTATTCCAGGCTTGCTGTGAAAACTGGAAAAAGCAGTGGTGGATAAGAGCGACAGGATAGGGACAAGTGTGATTCTTGGAAACAGTCCACACAAGCGCCTCCTGATGCTAACACACTTCTCATATGATTCCCTCGAGATCTATGTGTGTGTGTGTGTGTGTGTGTGTCTTTGACAGATGTGTGTGGGGTATAAAGGTCAAAGGGTGCCAGGTTAGTTGTGTGAAATTTAGTGAGTGAGAGGGTCAACCAGCTGGGCCAGACATCAGCATGCTGTGGGGGGTTATCAACTGTGTCCTGCATTCCTTCACTCACATACTGTATGTGACGACACACAAGAACAAACAGTAAGGAGGTAAAAAAAAAAAAAAAACACAGTTCCAAAGGTGACACTGAAAAATGCACAAATAGTAACACATTCAACACAAACCTACAAGGCACAGGTCTCAGCTATAGAGTTTAGTCTTTTTCAATAAGAAGGAAATTCAACCACATCCATTTCTCAACACTATATAAACGTCTCAGAAGCTTTTCCCAGGAGCCCCGTGAAGAATAGTTTTTAGGATGTTACATAATGCAAAGTCTCCAAATCTTTATTGGCCAAGTCTGTGCACACAAGCAAGGAATTTGACTGAATTAACTTTGACTGTCACGGATGTTAGATATCAGCATATGCATAAAATACAGAATACAGAAGAACACATTTTCATAATGTAAACAAATAAAACAAAACAAAAAAATTATGCAAAAAGTGTAAATATACATGAGGATGTTGATCGTAGTGTCAGAAAATATATTACATTCATTCAAACAATCACAATTTTGGGTAATTTCACCTAACCTGTTTTATGTCATCTGACTGCCTTACACTACGCTCACACGACCATCTAAGTAGCATGTGGATCAAATCTGCTTCAAAACTAAGGAGCCAATCGGTGTCGCAGGGTGGGACTACCTGGCGGCGTTGTGGCTGGTGTGACGTAAAGCAGAAGTGACGACAGTGTAGTCTTTTCAGTTACACAACAATGGCAGCGTGTGTTAGGCATCCGAGGGTCCATATAGACTGGACTATTTCCAGTGTTTTATCAACTCTACCACATGTTCATTCCTTAAAAGATGAACAGAGGACGGCTCTGGAAGCATTTGTTAATAGAAATGACCGGGTTTGGCAATAGTTTGATCTATTAGATGGCTCCACTGGTGGATAAAGAAATAGTACCAGTGCAGAAGCCCATGGTTATTGTGGTACCCCCCTAGTTGTGTTGGTAGAGGACCAAGTAAAAAGGCTGGTAAACTAGGGCTGACAGTAATGGAACTGGGAGGAAGAAATGACAACCACATCTTCAATGGGAGTGTTCCTTAGCCCCGAATTATGGCTGAAGGATAAATGGAGAATCATGCTTTCCTACGACGTTTACCAGAAGAACTTGGTGGCCATTGTAGTAGACGAGGTTATAAATGTCACATATAAATGGTAAGTTTAAACGCCTTATGTTGATGTGTTTATACCTGATAAAAACTATTTTCGCAGATTAAGTGGCTTGATTTCAACGTGAGTGGCTGAAGCGGCTGATGGACACATTCTTCATCTAATTACATGCAAGAATTTTAAATAAGGCCCCTCCTTTGAAAAAGTATTGGTCACGGAATGGTATTGTGAAATACCATCTGGGGACAGTCAGGTTAAATTTCACCTACATGTAAACTAAAACAAAGAATCTGGATGAATAGAGATTCAAGTTTTAATTGATCTTCAGTGGTTAAATTACACCCAGGATTGACCTCCTGACCTCCTTCAACATCACCTTTCATTTTGACATATGAGAAGCTTTAGTTTCTTGGGCTCATTTTATTTGTTTGTTTTATTTGTAGCATTTATTAAAACCAGCGTAATTTAAGAAAGAAACAACCACCATCCTGGCAAAGAAGTAACACCATGTTGATTTTTTCAAATGTGATTTTATTGCTCTTAAAGTTCTCAAAGTCCATCTGATGTCAGATGGACCAGCTTTTTCTGGGTCCCTCGTTCCTCTTGTTGTTTTCTGTGAATGCAGTATGCAGCCAGTGGAGGTGACAAACCACTTTCAAAGGCAGCATGTGTTGGTAACTCGGGGTGACCCATCAGATTCTAAAAGGAGCGTGGAAAAGTGGTTTTCAGCAGAATGACACTTTTAATGATAACCTCAGATAATAATAATTTTAAAAAGTATATACCCCTTGGTCTGAGCCTTTTTACTAAATATATTGGGGTCAGAAAAGGAAAAGCTTCCTATTGGTGTCAGTGAATTTTACCTGGAAGACATGGCTTGAAAGTGTTCTATACCACTATATATAAAGATACTGTGTTAATTTTGATGATCCGAGTGGTTTTTTCTTGCTCAAGTTGGTGTTAATACAATATTTCCCCCCTCTGTTGCTTTCTGGAAGTTTGTTTCAGCAAAAAAAACCAATTATAGGCAGATGAATAGAACCATGTGAATCAAAGTGGAACACATGACTTTTTCATTGAAGACAAAATAGGGAGATGCAGTACAATGTGCAACCTTGTTAATGGATGTCTAGTGAATGAGTGTTTTTATGGCCTTGAGTCAGTTACACAGATACACTGTTAAATAGAACAAATGTACTGGTATTTACTCAGATCTCTGGAGTCGGAACTGTGAAGAAAAATCCAATAATTGAGTGAGTGAAGGTGCAGAATCTGTGGGGTTGCACAGGGAATGTACTTTGGTTTACGTTCTAACTTTAGACGCGTCCTCTGAGTGTCTGACAGACTTTAGGGTTCTTATACTTTGTTAAACACTCCATTTATGTCGTTCCAGACTAAATGTTGACATGTCTTTTAGATGTGTCATTGTTGTCCAGCCTTAAAAATCTCCCCTGTGATCCTAAACCGCAGACCTGTCGACCAGTCCCAGCATTATTGACATGTCTGTGAATGGACATTTGTATCCCAGTGGACTCTGTCAGGATATTGGGTAATGTCTGGATTCGTTGCATCGCGGCCATGCAGTGCAGTGTTGGCGGTCTGCTAAGGCAATTGTCACGGCGGTGAAAGATATTGGGAAGGCTGCAGCCAAAATATGAAATAACGATGTGAACGGGTTGCAGTTTTCCATCAGAGACGACGTGCTGAATGTCTGCAACAAGGAGCTGAACGGAAAACAGACATGTAATAAGAGATGGAGTGTGTGTGTGTGTGTGTGTGTGTGTTAGCAAATGAAAGAGTGGAAGCAAGTGAGAACAACTGTAATGTAAGCCCATTAAAGACTAGTATGTGATGAGTATGTGTGCATGTTAAAAATTATATCAAAATATTCACACAGTCTTTTTTTTATAACATAAGTATTTTGAGCAGAATCAAACTAAAGATCGTCGTAGTCACAAACAATTAAGAAAAAAAAAAGCCAAAACTTAAAATTCCCATGAGGTTTATTTCAAGTAAATGTAGGCATGTAGAAACCATGGTAACATTTTCCATCACACAACTCAATATTGTCTTTAATTATCTGACCCGTAACCACACATAAATACCCACTTTTGTAAAACCACGTACTCCCATTACCACTTTGTAATGTAGCTTTCTGTCTAATTTTAAGGTTCAGTCCTAAGATTATGACTTCATCACAAGACATTACCATTAACAGTATCTAGCAACTAATTTGAACTGATTATCATGATAGAAGCAGAAATATCTGAAAGACCAGTATGACTATAATTTTACTGTGGTGATCTTTTTATTTTTAAATTTTTTAACCAATAAAGATTTAACCGAGTGAATGTATTAAAAGTCAGTTCATCAGGCAGGTTTAGAGCAGTGGTTTATTAACTCTGGTCCTGAAGGCCCACTATCCTTCATGTTTTAGATGTATCCCTATCCCAACACACCTGATTCCAATGATCAGCCTATCATCCAGACTGATAATGATTGTCAGGTGTGCTGGAAGAGGGAAACATCTAAAACGTGTTATCCTAGCCCTTCCATAACCATAAAGTAGGCCAATATTTCATCCACCATTTTATTTTATTATTATTAAGTTTTTTGGATTCTGGATCACTTTGACATGTATTCTCAATTTACTGCAATGTAAAATTTCAAAGTGATCCAAAATCCAAGATCTCTTCTGGATCACCACCAAAATGTAATAATTTGTTCCTTGTGACACTCCCAACACATCCTGAAAAATGTATCAACATCCATCCATAACGTTTTGAGTAATGTTGCTGAAAGACAGACAAACTCCAGCAAAATCATAACCTCCTTGGTGGACCATCCCTTCATTCGGAGGGGGAAGGTCTGCCTTGGTGGAGGTTTGCGTTCTCAGAGTGCTTTTCTAGTTTAGTCTGTGGTCAATGGACTGCATATATATTGCGCATTTCAATTCAATTCAATTCAATTCAATTCAATTCAATTCAATTCAATTCAATTCAATTCAATTCAATTTTATTTATAAAGCCAGAAATCACAACAGAGTCATCTCACAGAGCTTTACAGACACACAATCAACTACAGCAATAAATTAAAAGTCCCAAGCATCCCCTGTCCTTTGACTCTCCTTCTTGGCAAGAAAAAACTTCACAACCCAGTGGGAAAATTCTGAATTTCCACCTTCATAGTGCACAAAGGGCTTTATATATCCTCACATTCACCCACACACACACTTGTACATCAGTATGGTGGATGCTGGTATACATGGCCCTGCCAGACCTTTAGCATCTTGCCCAAGGACACTTCAACATGTGGTCCGTCAAAGCTAGAATTTGAACCGCCTGCCATTCAGTCATTGGACAACCTACTTTACCAATTGAGCCACAGCTGCCAGTGTCATTATTCTGTTTATGTTGAATGCTCTGATTCAGCATCTTCAAATACAGGTTACCACACAAAGTCACTATCAAGGTTGTTTGCAGTAATTAATCAAACTCCTCCAGACTTGCAGAGCATTATACTCAAGTTTCTCCTACAGATTTACTAAAATGTTCTGTGACAAGTAAAAAAAATAGTTTCCCTTAGCAACATGGAAAAGTTGAGTGCACTGGAATCCTCATACACCCAGTACAATATCCCTGAGTGAGGGTCGTTGGAGCAGAAATGATGGCAAGACAAAAAAGTGGAATAAAATCTGATGAATATAGAAAGAAAAGCAGAGAGGGCAAGTTTAGCCAGCTGGCAGCATTAAATATGACTGGAGGTTTATTGGTGCATATCTGCTTTCTGAAGGAAAGCCCTCTATGAATATTTTACAAGACAATTAAAATTCTTCAGGGTCCTTCAAGCGGATCAGTTTCAGGAAAAACTCATTTGGATGCTAAGAAACTGATGACAGAGATATTTTGGAGGTGGCGCATGTGTTTTTTTTAAATGGAAGAGTGTGTTGGGGGTTGTGAGGCAGGTGTGCTGTCCTCAGGCTTTTTGGCCTTGAAACAAAAGGTTAAAGTTCAAATCCTTTAAGAGCAGGCCTTTGGCAGCGGGATTGACAGCTTGTCAGAGAAGTGCAAACTTAACACAGCTGACATCCGGTGACAACACAAATAGACTGAAGATGTCCAGTGAAACCAGTGGTGGTCTGTACGTTTGGTCCCTCGGCCTTAAGTGGGGATTTAATCCACCTCTTAATATCACCGCTATAATCATAATCATAATGGATTACGTTTCTATAGTGTTTTTCAAGGCACCCAAAGCGCTTTACATTTTTAATCCATTATTCTTTCACTCTCACATTCACCCTCTGGTGGTGCTAAACTACATTTGTATTGACAACTGCCTACACTGACAAAAGTGTGGCTGCCATTTTGTACCACCACCAAACATTCATATGCATTTATACACCAGTGTGAGTGACACTGGAGGCAAGGAGGGTGAAGTGTCTTGTCCAAGGACACAACAGACAGTCTAGGACAGAGCAGGATTTGAACTGCCAACCCTTCAGTTATTGGATGAGCCCTTTACCTCTTGATCCATGGCTGCTCCGAACATCACAATTATAGAAACCATCACTGATATAACCCCCCCCCCCAAAAAAAAAAAAAACACAACAGGATGTGGCTTTAAAAAGTGAGGGGGAACTTTTGCATTTTGAGTGTGAATGTTATTATTACTAAAGTAAGAAACCAAGTTAAGATGACTCCAAACCTTCATGCTACAACCACAACTGTACAATGGAAGCTACGTCATCTGGAGCGGTTCACTCTCAATATTTGTTTAATAACAAGACAAAAACATATACAATTTGAATTAAAATTATATATTCTATTGGGAATCAATGAATACAATTTCATGAAACAAATATTCAAATGAAGGTTGTAAATGTAGTTCAGTTTTTTCTGATGATGTTTACAGCAGCAGAGAAGGCTACATTATTATGGTCGAGCCAAATGTCAGATAAATCACATAGCATTGTTGAAACCTCCAACCTGATTGTTCAGGGACAACAGTCTGTGCTATATGCTGCAGATTCTAATTCTAATCCACATCCTTAGCAAATGAATATGTCTTTGATTTGATATTGTTTATTGTCACAGCACAAGTTTAAGAAAAAAAAAAAATACAATAAAATGGTGTTTATGTACCTTGTACACATATCAAAGGGATAACACAAAAAGCTCAAATGAGCTTATTTCCATTGTGGTCCTTACAGTAAATTACAAGAAAAACATTCTATAAAAGTGCATGTAAGACTAAAATCAATTTAGTGTACAATGAGTGTATACAAATAAGACATAAAATGCATAAAAAACATACAGACACATACAACAATAAATAAGTATATTTAAGTCGTCATTTATGTCATTGTGCTAGAAAGCCAATTTTAATCTTCGTTTTCATTTGTAAATATCTATGTAATTAGGGGATAATGTAGAGAAAAAATATCTATATTTAAAAAAAAACCTACACCACTTTTACCACATTAACATACCAATTGCACCCTCAAAACAGAAACCAACAAAACAAATCAGCTAAGACCAGATGTTACATAACATCAACATCTGAAGGTTAATCAATCAGTCCACAATATACCAACACTCCGGTAAAAACACCTGAAATGCCAATCCAGCCTCTCATGGTTGATGTGCACTGTTTTTAATCTAGCAAACATATAATGATACAGTCAAGCATATTGAATAAATTCCACATGACCAGGTATCATAAAGTTGTTGGGTTGTTTTGGACAGATCATTTGCATTTTACAAAGATTATATTTGTATTAATCAACAATAACCATTTCATTTACTTCTTAAAGCGATTCCATTATTAATGTCTATTCATGTAGCATTAAAACTCCTGTATTTTCCATTTAGGTGCTATGACCAAATCATGATCACCCTCTTGTGCAACATTACTGAAACATGTAGGGTACTGCTGATGTAAGGCCAAGAAAACCACTGGACACCACAAACTGATATATGTAACATTAGGTTTTTCCTACATACATTTACTGTAAGCGATGCATCTTACCCTTTCCCATCCAACAGAAAATCATTTTTCCACATGTGGTTCACCTTATGTTACCAAACCACCGCAGGACAGATGTGTCATGCCTGCAGTAAGAGGTCCTGCTCTCTGTTTGGGGCCTATAATATCAAGATGAGGTTGGATTACGCTGCTCCTAGTATGACATACTCTGTTTTTGTTTCTTCCATACACAGCTATCTTTTGTTACTTTGGTTATATAATCTAATTGCAGACACTGTGACAGAACAACTGTCTTGCAGCATCTCTGTTGTACAGTATGAGTGTGTACAGGATGTAAGATTATTGTCTTTGCAGTGTATCACCAACAGTGTTAACATGGGTTATGCTATTTTATCATGAATCTAGGTTATATTTATATGGAGACAATCAGAAGAGAAGTGTCTCCTCTTAACCTTTTTATCCACATTTATACAAACTCATTAAGAAATCTCTGTGCATACGGGGACGCAAGGGTGTGTGGAATTGGATTGGATATGCTCGCCAGGCTGCTAGATGGTGCTCTGATAGAACACTGCCTTGTAACAGCAATATTTTTTGCGTTTTTGACTGTGACACAGAAACCCAACAGTGGATAGTTTTCAAAATTTCGACTCTGGAATGTGTCCTCAGACTTTTGCATTTTCAACCCATAAAAACTCAATTCTCATGTACATGAAAGGCACTTCCAATAAAATATTTTGTTGTTTTTTAGCCACAATTGTCCTCATGTACACAGCTCCTGAGATGAGACTCTAATTAAGAAATTACTGTGCAAGAAGAATTTTTAAATTATAATAATGGATTATATTTCTATAGCACTTTTCAAGGCACCTAAAGCGCTTTTACATCATTGCTCAATTATTCATTCACTCTCACATTCTCGCTCTGGTGGTGGTAAACTACATCTGTAGCCACAGCTGTCCTGGGGAAGACTGACAGAGACTTAGCTACAGATTCTTGCCAAATGGACCTTCCAACCATGACTGAACATTCAAATGCATTCATACACCAGTGTGAGTGTCACTGGAGACAAAGAGGGTGAAGTGTCTTATTCAAGGACACAAAGGACTGACAAGGACAGAGTGGGATTCAAACCACCAACCCTTCAGTTATTGGATGACCTTCTCTACCTCCTGAGCTATGACTGCCACAATTACCTCCACAGTTTAAGCATAACCAAATAAAGGCTGAGGCTTTTGACAGTGCACTTTTAAGTGTGACTCATCAGTGATGACAATATTAAGATAAGATGAAGTTTCAATGAAGTAAAAATGACATATTCCATTACATACATTCATTTTACTTAATATGTTATCTTAATCTTTATTATAAAAATAATCCCTGTTTGGTTTCAGCTGTTTCTGCTTATTCATACTAACTCATTTTCCAAAAGTACATCTTCCACATAAATATCCTATAACCTCTGTTATTTTTTCACTTTAAATAATTATTTGTAGAGAACACGTTGTACTAGCTACACCTACACTGTCATTCCTTTATGCATTGAAGACCCCATTGTTTCCCAGTTTTATTTTTGTTCAGTACTGGCTGTTCTGATTGCAACACTGGTTTTTAAATCTCAGTGTCAGGCCAAAACTCAGCACCAGAGAAACGTCTCACCAGACCTAGACATTCCTCTTTCTTACTTCTCCTTATAATTGGTCAGGCACAGATTTTTAGCATTGGAATCTGTGATGGCAATACAATGTGCCTATTAATATAATACATTTCTGTGGGTTTTGCAGTAGTCTCTGTCACAGGATACATACTGGCACAGTGTGAGATCCTATTATTACTGATGAAACTAATATATTACTATTGTGATGAGATCTACTGCAGGAAACTGGAGTTGGAGTATCAGGTGACATGAAAAAAAGTCTGATTACCCTGTTTTAGCCTTACCAAGAGTATAGTTACAGTTTATATAGAACAGAACTGACAACAGTGTGGTTGCATTCACACCAAACTGGTTTGTTTCCTCAGAAAGTCATTTGGGAAAGTGCTTCAATAAAACTCTGATGTGACTCAAAGAACTGAACCGAGACCTAGACCAAAAATGTAGGTGTTGGTCTGCTTCAAGTGAATCAAATGCAAGAAGACTAAAATTTGTTGAGTGAACTTTAAAAAAAAAACGATGGAAATTATTTCCACACCACGTGATTACTTTTTCAATATTACATATTTTTTGTTTTTATCAAATATACTTTATTTGGGTCAATCTAATATACATAGTTGATTTATATCTATTTAACAAAATTGATATGTGTTTGATTTAAAATAATATGTAAAGTTATTACAACTTAATTTTCATGAGTAAAATTAACACGTTCTAATTTAAGTAATGACATCTATCTAAATAGGATCAGACTAAGCCATTAAGATTAAGCTTCATTAACTTAGATTTATTAGGTGGACGCAAATCAATGACATTTATTTTAAATAACTAAAATACTTAATGTTGAAAATAAATGACTTAATTAGGTAGAAACTATTTCCATGATTTCTTTAGGTCCATTCAACAAAATAGAAAATAAATAAACAACAATTTATGTAACACAGGGCATTGTGGGTAAACACAATGCTATTTAAAAAGTTCAGTTTGTTTGACAAAGTACGGTGTGAAAACAATTAAACTCTACTGAAAGTTGTAGTCCACCAGTCTGTGAAAATGACTTAAGGCTGGGAAATAGCATATTGTCAGGTTTAAATACACTTTCAAGAGCTATTAGCTAAACTTCAGCTGAAAGCTAGCAGGTCCACAGTGATAGGCTAACATGTTATTTACCATGGTTAGCTTCATGTGCTAACATTTATTTATCAGGACTAGACAGACATTCAGCTGAGACAGAATAGGAGATGAGTCTGTCTAGTATTTAACCATAATCCACAGTTTGAACACAGTTAAATGCCTTCTGGGACACTTCTGTTTTTGTTCCTCTCATTCTGTCTGATGGGGTATTTCCACCGTTCAGACTCAGTCCATACGTTAAAGATGGAAAACAGCTGTCCACCTCCTCCTACTGGATTTCCCAGGATCCAGTTGCTTTTGGAGCACTCTCTGATCTGATGGGTGTCACCTGCAGATTTACACACTTCGCTGTCTGGACGGAAACTATGACAAAATGCACACTGATGTGCTCTTGTTCAGGGCCTTTGATCCGGAGTTTAACACCTAATGCCCAACACATGCAGAAGTTGTGGACACTGCACACACAGAAGCTTGGCTTTAAAATCCCATTAGATACAGACAACATTTGTCCATTGATTCATGAGTTTAACGTGTCTCTCAGATAATTTACCAGCATCACTATTTGCCCCTAGTGGTTTTCCGAATCAAGTGGGTTCATGTACTGGTGAAGCAAATATATCAGGGTTGTTAAGGTTGACGGATTAGATATGTTGACCCTGCACGTCACTGGCTGCATCTGTAAGTACAAACACACGATGACTATCAGGAATCACCAACACTAAGTAATGGAAGAAAACACAAGAATGATTTTAAAAGTATGCAAGCATGAAGTGTTAAATTTGTTTTGTGCACAAACAACATCTCACATCTCATTTTGTCTCCTTTCTTGTTTGAACTTTTTCTGTCCAAGCAGCAGCTACCACCCCCACCCCCTCTTCAGCCTGCCTCTGTCCAACATCTGCTTTGGCGAGACATTTAATTTCACTTGTTACGTCAACCACACACTACGACTTCCAGTCAAAGCCATTAGAATCACAGAGGCCAACAGAGGCTGCGAGACAAAGGAAGCTTTTCACAACGGCATCAGGCCTGGCCATATGTCTGACATTAACTCCAACAAGAGGTTAACATAAGGGGCACGACTCTACAGCAGAGACTGCCTATGAATATGTAGACTGAATAAACTACTCATTCTACTTTTGTGATGCATTTAAATTAATTGTATTTTAGCCAATGTTTTGAACTACAAAAGTATATTTGAGGTGGTGTTGGTGATGTTGTTATGATGGATTTCAACTGATGACATCAACTTCAACTCTGCTTGACTTCTCTTAACTTAGGGGTATTAAACATGTGGCAGACGGGTCAAAACTAGCCCATCAAATGTTCCAATCTGGCCCATGATAGGAATTGGTAAAGTGCAAAAATTATTAATACTGTAGCAGAATAATAATGACGGATTAATAATTATAATAATGGATTTGATTTCTGTAGCACTTTCAAGACATACAAAGTGCTTTACATTATTGATCCAGTACTCATTCACTCTCACATTCTCCCTCTGGTGGTGGTAAACTATACTTGTAGCCACAGCTGCCCTGGGACAGACTGACGAGAGCATAGTCACCACACAGCTTCTCTGACCACCACTCAACATTCATATGCATTCATACGTTTGAGTGATACTGGTAGAATAGCCTATAAATATTGAACACTACAAAATTTTCTTTTTTTTATGCAAAAGATAATGTTAAATTATGAAAATATTTACATTTATCAACTGTCCTTTCACAATAAAATGTGAATAACATGGGAAAATATGAACAACTTCTACCATCTAAGGAAAATTACATGGAATTTTTAAACTATTTTGCTTGTTACTAAAAGTTTAGTGTATAAATGTTAAGTTGAGCCGATATTGTTAAAATTGCATTTATTTTTCTTAACAAACATTTTTCCCCCCTAATTATGTGCATCATTGTTGTGAAATTATGTTTTGTATATGGAAATATTTGTATAATTTGATGTTTTTATTATATTAAAACTGAGAGAAAACCTTGAACAGGACATTACTTATGGGTTGTTATGTTATTATTTTATTGGTCTGTCTGACTTAAGAACAAATTTGTCTGAATGTGACTCCTAAAACACATTGAGTTATCATTGCCTTCATTTGACAGGGCTTTTCTAAAGGCACAGTGGATTTCCAGTGCAGATACATAATAATAATATAATAATAATCTTTATTTGTATAACACCTGTCATACAAAACTGTAGCCCAAAGTGCTTCACATTGATTAAAAAGTAAAATACAATTTTAAGACAGGGTGAATGCAAAGAATACATTAAAATTCAATTGCACAAAAAATATAAAATTACAAAAGTACAAGATTATAAAATTTCAATAAATAAAATTACAAGAGTGCAGATAAACTGATTATAAATACATTATACAATTTCAATAAAAAAAAACTACAGAAGTACTACATATACATTAAAATTTGATTGCATAAAATTATCCCAAAGTGCTTTACAATTTGAACACAGGGTGAAATACATTAAGAGTTGATTACGCAAGGAATATAAAGAGTAAAAAGAATGTAAAGGATCCCTGTATCACATGATCAAAGCACAAATAAAACATTTTGTAACCATCTTCACAGGGACTGTACTGTTTGTAGAATATCTGTGTTGGATCAATACGGTTAATCTGCATGCCGCCATACGTCCCTGAAAAGATAAAAACATAGTGAATCTGTGGTTCCGTGTCAATTTTAACCTCTCATCAGTTTGCCTGGAAGTTTAATGAAGGGCATACGATACAAAGAATAATGATAGGATCTTGTAGCTATTACTTTCATGTAATGGAAATGCAAAAACAAAGTAAAATCAAGCTGAGCCGATAAAGTCGGTGGAAAATCAGAGGAGCAGTTGTTTAGCCGAACATAAAAACAGGAAGCAGCTAGTCTGGCCCTATTAATGGTTTTCAAAGACCCCCATCTGAACCCCTGAGGCATCCTCACAACATGTTGTTCACATCCACATTGTTAAACATGCAACACATCCGAGGACGTGAATGAATTAGGGTTGGGCGACATCTCGAGATTTTGAAATATATCGAGATTCGTTTCATATGTAATATACTGACAGACTATATCGTTCATATCAAGATAAATTACTACCTCCGCCAAGCAGGTTATGTTTTTGCCGGGGCTTTGTTTGTCTGTTTGTCTGTCTGTTATTTAGCAAGATAATTCAAAAAGTTAGTGACGGATCTTGAGGAAAATTTCATGACGTGTTGGGGGTGTAAGAAAGAACAAATGATTCAATTTTAGAAGAGATCCTGGACTCTGGGTCACTTTGAAATCTATTCTCCATTTACTGCAATGTAAAATTTTGTTAAATATAACTGACTGAACATTGTGAAACATATCTGACTTGTTAAAAATAAACCTGCTGCAAGTCAATGAAGCCATATTTCACTTGCATCACAAACAGTTGTAGAGGCTTTTCCAAATAATAATGCAAGACAGTGAGCCAATAATCTATCACTTGCATTTTATTATTTTAATGTCACTTTGCATTGCCATGTCCTTCCACTCTGTCTAGTTTCGGAGGTATACAGGAAACTTTGAGTAAAAAAAAACAGCCTTTAATATTCCATCCTAGTGTTGCTTAGATTTTCCAAAAACCCTTTACATGAAAGAAAACCATAAATAAAAAGTACACAAGGTTGCATGTTATTGCTCTAGGTGAGGTACAGCTATATAATCAGCTACGAAATGCCTGCTGTTTGTTTTCAAGGAGCAAATTAGACACCGGAAAACTGAAAACTAAGTAAAATAATAGATTACATTAGTTGATTTCTCCTTCCCTGGTTTGCACACCATGAAGATATGTCCAATGAAATGCACCTCAATTCAGCTTTTCTTTGAGTGCCATAGTCCAGGCCATAGCAATGCAATCGGTGGCTGATCCAATATAACATCTACCAATTGTCATTTCCTGTTTTCAACCTGATCTGTTAACCTCTGCCCAATGTATTTAACTGTAATAGGCTAGCTAGCATGCTATAAGCTACTTTCTGCTAATGTATTTGATCGTCTGTCTTTGGTGTGAATCTGTACTACTACACCACCTAATAGATAGCATATAATGAGCTCTTTTGTTTACTATGATGGACATATTAGGACACATCAGAAGTTATTATTACTTTGACTGGACTGTACAAAGGATTGTGCATAATGTGGCAGTCACAGTAAACAAAGGGTGTGCGATATGCTATAGTGTGTGTCTAAGTAGTGGGTTAGATAGCATATAATGGGCTCTTTGGTTTATGATGATGTCTTTTATCTTCTACAAATTGTGCTACTGAGTTAGTACCCCGACATTTATTGACAGACTTTGCATTGGTCAAAAACAATTTGGTCAAAATAAAAATACATTGGTTAAGAAAAAAGATCCAGATAAACTTTATTTATGTGCTAGAGGCTTCAAATATTTCATCAGTTTACTAAGTTTTTCACTGGAAAAAAAATCAAAATGTTACCTTAATGTAGCCTGAATTAAGCATGAATAAATAAATGAATAAATATTGAATGAAGCAACAACAAAAAAAGCCAATGGAACAAGTGAAAATCATCTTGGTAAGATTTATTAAAATAAGATTTTCAAGATCTACTGTCTAAAAATAAGTTATATCTCACTGAAAAGTTACTCTTTAAGGGATTGTGTCTTAATTTAAGTGTGATGAGATATTTGGACTATAAATGAGAAAAAATATACTTGATCAAATGTAGATGTTTGCAGTGTTGGTGCATTATTACGTGCATACTCACTCATTACTTTGTTAGAATCTGGAATATATTTACAAATTTGGGGGATTAGTAAAAATGAAGTAATAACATATTTTTTTGGATGAACTGAATTAAAACACATGCCAGCCAGGACTTTGAACTCTGCTGCAGTCACTCCAAAACTTCCAGAATACTCTTATGACAGAAACTGACACCCACTCAGAGGAGAAAGAAGACACCCACTCAGGATGTTGGTAAACACAGATGAGGTTAAGACACGGATACATGAGTACACTGCGTTTCATGTTTCAACCCAAAAAGTAGGTCTACAATGGTAAACTTACTCAGTTAAATGAGATAGAAATCCAAGGAAAAACTACTGGTTTTACATGAACTGCATTCATCATGATGAGCAGCAGTTTAGTCTGAGCTGACATGTGAAAATGTCCAACACCAGGAAGTTAAATGGACTGCACTTATGTATGTAGCGCTTTTCCACCTTCATGATGCTCAAAGTGCTTTACATTAGCCTCACATTCACCCATTCACACACACACCAGTAGGTTGCTAAGGTTCTGTCAGTCCTACTGGGAGTCTAAGTCAGGGTTCAGTGTCTTGCCCAAGGACACTTCGACATGTGGGCAGCCAGAACGGGGAAGCGAACTGCCAACCTGTCACTCATTAGACAACGGCCGTCCAAGTTGTGTCTCATATGTTCTACACTCATAACACCTGTTGCATCCAGACAGTAATTCTTTTTGTATTAGATTCATGTAATTTTCTCACTCAGTGTGTGTGAAGCTCATAATAATACTCAATTCAACTTTACTTATAAACAACACAGTTAACCAAAGTGCTGTACACAGAATCAACTAATTATGGAAATGTTTAATACCTGTTGAATCACTAATCCTATCAATCTATGTAAATAATTAGAGTAAAGCACAATTAATAATATTTCCATGGTCATAAGATATGACTCGTTCAGAGGCTCCATAGTGAAAGTGGAAACACTGTTATCTTCTACAATGTTGAGCCACTAGTATAACCCATAGAGTTTGATTAATGACAGATGGTGCGCACACTGGGTTTATGTTTAGTTATTAAGACATTTGATAGAAAAAGTAATTTTTTCTTCAGTTTTCTCTTTTTCTGATGTATTTTTAATCTGAGCTTTTATGGATATCTACATGACATGTGAGTTAAATATAGAAAATACAGGATTTAGAGTGGGAAAAAACACTAAATACATTGCACAATATTATAATAAATGGATATATATCATTAAAGAAAAATCAAATATAGAGCAAAAACAACCTCGGAAGTGTCACAAAAGTGGCAATGGGTGTTTAAGGGTTAAGTCAGGTAGATTGGCACTGAAGGCCAAGGTGTGAAATACACACCTGCTACTGAATGCAAAACAGTTCAGCAATACTACATACTACAGATGGCCTCGATGACACAAATGGTGCCAAAAATTATGCAAGGTTTCTTAAAATAACACTGATATTTGGAAGACCTGACAAGTGCAAAGATGAAAGGTTGCGTGAAAGGATACCAGACATCCTCTGGAATTTTCCTGCATTTAATTTACTGACATGTAGATGTTCATAGAAGCGCATGTGTAAATAAAGATTATTACCATTGTCATCAGGGTTTGCTACCCAGCCCCTAAAGGGGAGACTACAGTATTGTTTTTGGTTCAGTTGGTTTGTCTGTTTGTCAGAAACATTACACAAAAACTACCAGACCAATTTCCATGAAATTTTCAGTGAAGGTGTGAGGTGGTCCAGAATAGATCCCATTAAAATTTGGTGAATGTAGGTCAAAGGTCAAGGTAACCAAAAATATGTTTTAGCAATGATAACAGGAGGGGGAAATCAGGTAAAACCTTTGTGAGGGCTGGGGTTTGTGATGCATGGCACCACCTGTTTGTGACTTGACCAAATCGAGACTTGGTCAAGTATGTTGATCGGTAGCATTTTCTTGTTTGTTTGTTTGTTACTTGACCAAATTAAGATTTACATCTAGCATTGCCAATTCTTAATGGATTGTTCTGAAACTTGGAGTGTGCAAGGAGACAGATTACAGGATGAACTGGACTGAATTTCAGCTGAATTGACTCACTACTTCTGGTCTGATGCCATATTGAATTTGTGTTTGCGTACACATTTCCGCTCTTTGCACTGTAGTGTTGCCAATTCTTAACAGAGTGTTTTGAAATTTGGTGTGTACAATAAGATGAATACATAGGAGAAACAGACCAAATTTCAGAAGAATTGACTACCGACTTCTGGTCTGACGCCATATTGAATTTTTGCAGCTTTTCACACTCTATCGTCACCGAGTCTTGACGGATTGTTGTGGAATTTGTTCTGTACAAGGAAATGAATACAAGGAAGAAATTAACCAAATTTCAGCCTATTTTGTCAAGTATCATGGTATGGATGACATTTCATTTGTCTGTCCGTCTGTCTATGAGGAACATAACTGAAACAACAGACAGATTCAACAAATATTTCACAGAATGTCCAGAATGACAGCAGCAACAAGTGATTAGAGTTTGAGGGTGATTTCGATCACCGTCTGTATCCAGGATTTTTGTGAAGGATTCTTTAATATTAAGAAATAGGGCCGATTTTGACAGAAATGGTTCCAACTCAATATATAATACTGGTGGAAGTCTGTGCTCTCCTACTGCTTTTCTAGTTTGACACTGTTTTTATACCAGGAGAAAATAGAGAGGGTGGATCCTCAAGCATTAATTTAGATTCTACAGACCTGGTGCAATGACATGTGACAATCAGGGGTCCAGGAACATATGTTAGGATGACCAAGGTATTCTGGGAAGAATGGGGATTTGGTTGGACTGAAAACAGAGAATGGAAAAAGAGAAAAAGAGAAGGTTCTTAGCAGTGGTTGTGGTGTGGTGGCACGTAACCATCGTACAGGACTGTGTGTGTGTGTGTGTTAAAGTGTTTGATGTGCCAGATCTGTGGGTCCATTAGCTGCTCTCAGAGGAGCAGGAAACTAAATCTTTTCATGGCTGCTGTAAGTCATTTTAGCATGTGGAGCTGCCAGGGCCTTTAAACCCGTCTGCTGCAAGCATCAGAAATGGGGCCAAATAAATAACCCCTGAACCAGCCTTAACTTTGTGTGTGTGTGTGTGTGTGTGCATGGTTCTCCTGCATAGGAAATGAAAGACCAATTAAAGTGGGCTGTGTCAGGCTTATTAGTGCAAACTCTGTTTATACAAGGAGAGTCGGAGAGAAAGAAAAATAGAGGGGAGTGTGAAAAGGAGCTTGGATCAGCAGCACAGACTGTGTAATACACCAATATGTGCATACATGTGTAAAAAACCTGGTGTTTTGCATTTTATAGGACAGACAAAAGTAAACATTTAACTGTGTATCAATGTAATTTGACGCTGAAAAATTACTGTAGCATGAACACCAAAAAGTTGTAAAATTGCAACCTAAAAATCTGTAAGTGAAAATACAACGCAAAAGTTGTTCATTTGAAAATATTTTTGTGTTAATGATTAAATCAAATATAGCTGTAGTTTTTACAGCTCAACCAGATTTGTTTGTAGAAATGATGTATTTCTATTGTTTTGAGAAAATAAAACTGTAAATTGAAAAAACAATGTGGCGCAGTATGAAGTGCAAAACCACAATACTGAAATAACAGCCTATTTGCTTTTTTTTTTTTTTTAAATATAAAAAGTAATTAAATAATAAACAGTTTTAAACATGTGTAATAGGCAAATATGGCTCAGTTGTTATAGCAGGTTGTCTAATGACTGAAAGGTTGGTAGTTCAGATCTTGGCTGTGACTGTCCACATGTCAAATTGCACTTGCAAGACACTCCCAGTGCCACTCCCTGGTGACTTTGTAAAGGACTTTGAACATCATGGAGGTGTATAAACTACGCTATATAACCACAGCCCATCTACCATATAAATCCAAATGTTAATTAAAATGTTAAATCCACATGTTACACCATAAATATGTTTACAGCTTGTGTTTTTGTTTACACTATTGTTCTGGTAACTACAGCTGCAAAGATTTTTTTTCCCCAAATGTTCAAGGGGAGTGTTCTTTCATGCATTCTGAGCCAATCAGAGATGCCTCATTACTGCGTCATGGACACATATGCGGAAGTACCGTTAACTCTGTTGTCCGAACTCAAGTCATTTTTCTACCCTCTAAAAACAACTTGAAACAAAGCAATTTGGATGTTTTAAAAAAAAATAAAAAAAATAGAACCAACACACAATGCATTCAATAACAATGGAGAACACAGCCATATTAATGAAATAACCATGGAACTATGGCAATAACCATGACACCTTTAACTGGTCATTGATCTTCAACCAGACCAATAATTTACATTACTGTAGCAATAAAGGCTAAACATATAGCATCAAACTGAGATAGGAGACATAGTAAATTGTCCTACTTATTTTATGGTGCATTATCATTGTTCCCAGCACAAAACACATCTATTAATCCTCAGGCCAAGGCAACTGCCCATGAGGATGAAGTGTTTTCAGTAGATTTATGACAGTAGATGTAAATATGTGATCTATGAATAAAGCAGAGAATAAATCTGTCTGGACAAAAGTTTGTGAAAACAAATCAAACTGTCCCTGGTGATGCATTTACAAGTCCAAGTACATTAGTTTCTCTAAAGTGCAGTGTGAGCGCTGGCTGCCGTCCACTTCGACCACCAGGGACCCTTTTAGCTAAGTGTCAGCTGGACATTTTAGTCGACTGTTACAACCCACTACTGTCAGAAACAAATAAATAGCAGTCAGAGAATAGTGATAATGGAGGCCTTTTTGGCAGGGCGAGGCACGCTGACCTTTAACTGCACTTACTGAAACCTTTTGGGATCCACTCACATGCTACCACATGAGCAGAACAGTAGCTTGAGTATTTAAACACACACAAAAAATGCCTTTCAGGATTACTCCATCCCATGATTACAGTTCAACCGTCTGCCAGAACGTGTTGGACGCCAGTCATTGTTCAGTGCTGCATGAGGCCTGTTTGTCAATGCACCACGCCGCACGAGCCGAGGACCTGAGGGAAGACTATGGGGAGGACGAGCAGTGGGGGTGGGTGTAAGGGTGATCATACAGCACAGGAGAGAGGACAGAAAAGAAGCTGAGTAACTTGGGTTTGGGAATATTCCTGAATATTTGCTGTGTGCTGGGCCACGTGTTTTCAGTCTTAGCAACAGAGACAAAAACGACTGCATGGATGTGGGTTCAGGCTGAAGAACTTAAGTAGCTCACTGGTTACTGTTACTGTCCAATTACCAGGAGAAGTGTCCCATAATCATTAACAAATGCTTTCGGGGGATCTCTTTCTGCTACTTGGCGGCACGGTGGCTGAGCGATTAGCACTGGTGCCTGACAACACGAAGGACCCTGGTTCTATTCCCACACCAGACCTTTCTGTGTGGAGTTTGCAAGTTCTCCTCGTGTCTGTGTGGGTTTTCTCCAGGTACTCCAGTTTCCTCCCACCATCCAAAGACATGCACCGATAGGTTAATTAGTTAATCTAAATTATCCATAGGTGTGAATGTGAGAGTGATTGTTTGTCTATATATGTTCAGCCCTGAGATGAACTGGAGACTCATACAGGGTGTACCCCGCCTTCACCCATTGTAGCTGGATTAGGCCCCTACAGACCCCAGTGACCCTAATGAGGATAAAGCGGGTTGAGATGACGAGATTAGAAGTTTGAAAAGTTTGGAAAAAGTGGACCTTTCCTCCACACTTATTTCCCCCAACACGACTGTTTAATTTGAAGAAGTAACAAGCCTATTCTGAGAATATAAGGAGTATAAAATACAGATATTTATACAAAAATGTTGGGAATTAAAGTAAAAACTTGCCAGAAAACTAGATACTCAAGTAGAGTACAGATACCTAAATAAACCTACAGTACAGTAACAAAGTACCTATGCTTTATTACTTCTCTACGTCTGCAGTGGCTCCTGATAACTGTGGTTAAGTGAAGCCAATGTGCACATTTCAAAATCCCATCCAAGAACACACTTCTTTATTTAATTTCTCTACTTTATTTGATTTCTCTTGTGTTTATTTGCATTTTTGCATTACCACAAAGAAGTCACATTTCTTTTTAAACCTTGCCAGAGTGTGTGTTTTGGAGATCATGCAGTGCAGACGAGTTATTTTTAATTCTGCAGAACCTTGAGAAACAGCAGGTCGATAAGACAATCTCCTTTCAAGGTCCGTTTACTCATTTACTGGATTTTCCAGACTGAGCAACATATTCTTTTTTAAACAGATAGTTTGCCCACTTATCAAACTTGACTTAAAGGCCAACATGAATGTGGTATTGTCAAATTATTTCTGTGGTTACATGCTCCAAAACAAGTGAGCGAGCAGAGATCATTTTTATTTGTGTTGTCTGACAGTATATTTGGATAAACGTGAGGTGAAGTGAGAGTGCCAGTGTAATTTATTGAAATGCTTCTAAAACAGTTTATATGACCTAGTTGGGCAGCTGTGCTCTAATTACTCAGAAGGCAAAGCTTTTAGGAATCAGAATAAAGAAAATAGAGCAGAATTGCAATGATAGAGATGTCCACTGACTTCCATCATGATGAATAATCTTTTAGTGCGCAAGTGACTATTTTTGGTAATTTCCACATACAGTACCTTACAGAAACAGTTACAGTGTGGACAGTGACCAAACAATCTCAGGTCCAATGTGGTCTACAGGGTCTGTAAGGTTCACCTCTGCATGAACAGTGAGTGTACCTGCTTTTTTAGGTACCATGAAGTAATTGTACTAATGTAAGGAAGGATGTTCAAAGGGATCATGTGGACAGTGTCTGGATCAGCACTAATGTTGGTCTAATGTACCTTCTCCGCAATTGGAAACCTAGCCAAGTAAACTAGCTCGCCTCTAGTGGCAAAAGATATTTGGTCTAGCGACACTCCATGAAGTCTCAGCCAGGACCGGTAAAATTTTGCCTGTCCAATCAGAATTCTCCATTTGTGTCGTAAGATTGTAGGGCAGGTTTAGCACAGTGACGACAGGGTTGAAGAAGTAGAAACTTATAAACAGTCTATGGTTGGATAAGCAGCATGTAAAGAGAGTTTTCCTCCACTGTTACCGCTGTGTTAATAATTAGCCTAGCCTATAGGATGTTAAAACAATGACATAGACGCTAGTTCAGACTTGTTATCATCACTCTTTATATGTCACATTGTTCGTTGCTCTGATTGGTCATAGCGCTGGTCCGTTACATGCAGAGCAGTTTGAAAGACAGCTGTTGATTCCACCTGTATGCTTACTGTAAGCTTAGTCTATGGATCATCTCCATACTATGAAGTCATATCATAGTCAAGCTTGATAGGCTATTGGCAATCCACAAATTCTTCTTCCAGTACTCAGTGGCTCAGGGATGTTAGAAAATTAACAATAATAATCTTAAAAATAGAAAATATTAGAATTTTTCCAGTGTTGTTCCCTCTAAGTTCTACAGTAAATGGCAGTCATTTTAACTTTCTTCAATTTACCTCAATTCCTGACAACGCTTGTGTAAATGCGGAGAAAAAGGTTAAGACGAGATGCCGGTTTTGCATCTTCTCTTTCATTCACCTCTATTTAAACGTAGCCATAATCTCCTCAACTGACCATGGTATAGTTTTGGGCTTTCATCATGTAGATTAACCTATTTACTGCCAACTTCCCCATGTTTTGATCAGACAACTGATCACATAAGAGGTTATGAAGTGTTGACCCATTTCTTTAGGGAGATATTTCAACCCGTCCGCTTCATGACTTGGGATTGAGCCTAAAATTGAGCATTTATAAAGGGTTAAAGGTGGATCACAGCAAAAGATGATAGTTTTAGGACACATTACATGTTTGTCCGCAGATTGCCTGTGTGTGTGGTGTAACCTGCCTTTCTGCTCTGATTCTTCTTCACAGACTCGCTGTGAACGAGGCCATTGTTGCACAGGTGTGTTGGCAGGTCACTATCTGAGCAACGACAGACAAATGGTACCTCTGGCTCACCTGCTTCAGCCGCTCACAAAGGGAGGGTTTTGTGTGAGGAGTTGAGCTCCCTGCTTGGTTTACAGAGAATAAGGAGAGTGAAGCAAGAGCTGGGGAGATGTATGGAGTAATGCATCTTATCAGATAAAGCTGCTCTTTCTGTCTGCCAACTTGTTACACAACTGGCACAAACATGCACAGGAACTAAATCACACTGATTTCAGATAGCTCCAAAACATTATTTAGAGCCAAATAGAGTAAAAAGAGCATCAGCAAAAACACATTGGTGTCAAAAAGGTTTTATTTATATGTCATAAAGTCAACATACAATATGAATTTTCGTGTGTATGTGTAGAGCAATCCAACCTTTCATAGCAACAGCATTCAGCACAGTACATTGTTGTTCAAACCATGACGTAAGTTGTAGCAAGAAGGGTACAAGTTCAATTCCCAGTTGAACCAGGGTCTTTCTTTTTAGAACTTGTGAGATGCCCCAGTTCTGTGCAGGTTTCTTTCACAAAAAGTACGATTAAAATAAGATTCAAAAACTGACATCATGGTTAACAGATCAACACATATGGCTCATCAGAAGGAAAAATAATCCATATTAAATTAAATTCATTAAATTTAGTAAGTGACAACCTGCTCTCTAAGATAAACAAAATGGTAATTACATGTGAGGGAAATATTTTACACTTTATATTCATTCAGTCAAAACAATTACATGACATTTAATATCAAAATATCAAAACCTGCACCAGCGTGCACATACTTTTGCCAGTTACCTTGAATGTACTCAAACATTGTCGTGACTGCAAATTGCAGAAGCTATTTATCCTGGAGTTCTGCCAATAGAATAAAAACACAGTGAACTTAATGTCAGCTCTATTCTGCTATTATCTCCTGGTGTTGTTTGGCAGGTGTTAGTGTTTCGTGTTAAGACTAAATCAGGGGTAATTGCCTATTATTATGTCCCTGTGAATCATGGGAGCCACAGCAAAGCATGAGGCAGCGTGAAGTGTGTGAGTGGAGAGCAGGAGGGTTAAATTTGGGACAACAACCCACCCTGTAAAACACGCCTGTAGGCTATATGTAGGCAGGAGGGCCTAAAGCTTAGAATACTCAACACATCCCACACAAATGAGAGGTTGTGACCTGTGATGAGTGAACAAAGGCTGTGTGTGTGGACGCTGAGAGGATCCATGTGTTCACGTGGCAGGTTGACAGGTCAAAGTGCATGGGGCAGAGGTCATGTTGATCTGCACATGAGGCAAATGGTCTACTTACAGCAAGAGAAAAGTGCACTTTTTCTGCAAATAGTGTACGTGACAACAAAAGGGAAGAGGGTCTGAACACGCAAGACTCATATAATAATAAAGACGATGTACAGATTAGAGCTGCTGAGCCAGGTACATGACATGCTACAATGAAGATACAGGGAAGATAAAACAAAACGATGGGAGTGAGAGTCTGGGAAACCTCAGAGCTGACAGCAGAGCAACACTGATCTTTAAGAGGCTGGGCACGAGTGCATAAACATGCCACAGGCTGTGGGATTAATCGATGCATGTAGAAATGTACCTGTCAACCAGCACGAGCTGTATATGTGTTAGGGAACAAATATAAATGCGTCTGTAGTACGAAAACATCTCTGTAGTTTCCCTGTGTGCAAGAAGGATGGAAAATTAGTTATTTAAAACCTGCCTTTAGTAAGAGAACATTTCTGCCATTTCTCCCTGTACAGGAAGGATGGAAAATGAGTTATTTAAAACCTATCTGTTTGTATTAGGAGAGTTTTTCATCCACAGGGTACAATGTCTGAAAAAGAATCCTCGACCTCCACAGTCAGGATATTGTTAAAGTGCAGTAAAAGACATGCTCACACATGCACCTAGGTTGTTGTTTTCTAGAGAAATTATTATATAGAGCCAAAGTGAAGAACTCATGAAATTATATCAGTAGAAAAAGGTACAATAAAAGCCAGCTGGCATTAATTTCCAGGGCAAATGTGTCTACAGAATTAAATGGATTCATCAGCACCATCTCTAACTGGCACAGATCAAAACATAACCTCCAGGTACACTCACTGCAGCTTTTCCAGTGCAATGAAGCTTTGAAGTTCTGGAGGTCGATGCACTCTAGTAGGAACATTATTATTATTATTATTTTTTTTTACATTTGGGAAACATGTGGAACCATAATTTAGGCCTTTTTACGATGTAATATTGGCAAGACGGAGTTGCAAGAGCCACTTCTGATTCAAGAGGGCTTGGAAGAGAATCTAGTGGCATGAAAACAAAGGTCTCCACTGACATGTGAAAGAAGTATAACACCTATTTTTCAGGAGGTTTATCCACATTAAAGCTGCATATGACTTTCTTCACCAATTTTTCATGAAGTCTGTCAGTACATTTACAATAACCAAGAAAAGGATTTAACCTGAGTTTCTGAGAAATCTGAGTGTACGTACATGCTCGGTAAGACAATTCAATCACTACATGACATTCGTTTGACTTGGAGACATTAATGGTGTTATATGCCCTTTCACATTGGCATTTGTCCATTTGGCATCATGGATAAAGAACAATTATGAAACAAACACAGTAGATTTGAAGCAGACATAGTAGAAGGACAAAGTGTTGTGGTGATATTAGCAGAGGGCTAATTCTTTACCTCTTGAAGATCATCAAGAGAAGGCCAAGAGTGTGTGAAGCAGTAATCAGAGCAAAAGGTGGCTACTATGAAGAAGCTACAATATAAGACATATTTTCAGTTGTTTCACACTTTTTTGTTAAGAATATAATTCAACATGTGTTAATTCATAGTTTTGATGCCTTCAGTGTGAATCTACAATTTTCATAGCCATGAAAGTAAAGAAAACTCTTTGATTGAGAAGGTGTGTCCAAACTTTTGGTCTGTACTGTACATGCTTCTGTATTAGCCAGACTGAGGCAATACATTGAATTTCTCTAAGTGCATGTATTGTGTAAATCACTAGTCATAGCGTAACCAGGGGCGCTACCAGGGATTTTGGGCCCCATGAAAAGATATCACTTTGGGCCCCACCACCAGTGTGTGTGTGTGTGTGGGGGGGGGGGGGGGGGGGGGGGGGGGGGGCACACATGTTTTGAGCACCAATTTCCTGCATTTTGGTGAATCTTTATAGTCACATACAGTTACAGTGAACAATTGTGAAGTGTACTCCACCATAAACAATCCATTTCTATACAAACAGAGCTGGAAGGTCACTTTGGCATTTTGGGGAATTTGTTGCAATGTGGGAAGCAGAGGTTCACGAAGCTGCAGTAGCAAGATGCAATGAAGCAGTTTCTGTGTTTTGTGCTGCTGAAGCTATAATACAGCTGTGGGGAGCTCTACTACCTACAATGCACATCACAACAAATTTCCAAAAATGCCTGCATTTGTAAATGAATATATAGTTTATAGTGGAATGCACTTTGAAATGGCCAACTATGAGAGAACAGATTTGTGATACTTAGGCTATGACTTGGGTTTTACAGACTTTATGAAAAAGTTGACGTACACATACACAGCTTAAAAAAGTAAATATTTCTTACTTTTCAAATCCGTGCTGGTGCCAGTAGTGCTGAATTCTACATTAATATTCCTATTGATCACAGTGATTTGTGGGATACAATCTAAATAATCAATAATCAATACTCTTCAAACATCCTTGGTTAAAGTTTGAGTCTTCTGCTAAAACTGTTTGCACAAAAGTGTCTTCAGACACACCACCAGATGCCAGACATTGCAGTGAGACTGAAACAAAATGAGAGGCGGTCTGCACAGTCATCATTTGAGATGGTTGAGTAGAGCTTAAACATATGGGATATTTGGCAACGAAGACAGACAAAGGCTCACGGCATCATTCAGCCAAATGTAGGCCACTTCTAGAATAGTGTGCAGGAAATTAGACTGCAGGAGTGAGAAAAGATGGAAGCAACACACTGAGGCCAGCAGTATTGTCTGAAATACTGGAACTGAAAAAGAAGAAAAGGCCATCAGTGTTGTCCTCTGGTGTCGGGGGTGGGGGACAAGAGGAAAGGGCCTGGACCACTGCTGGACACAGTCAACTTCACTTTTTCCTCAGGAAACATGGGAGGGAGTGCACACTGACCCCATGCTCTGGTCTATAGACGAAGTGCTAATTGAGTCCCGTGGTAGATGACTCTCTAAAATAGGCCTTCCTCTTACCCCCCGCCCCCAAAACCCCTGAAAGGCTTCTTCATGTCATGGTTCAACAGAGCAGTGTGTGTGTGTGTGTGTGTGTGTGGTGTGTGTGTGTGTGCGCGCGTAAAAGGTTATACAACAGCTCTGTAGGTTCAGGAGCAGTGAGGTTTTTAGAGAAGCTTAGTGGGAAATGCTGAGATGGCTTTTCCTAAAGCTCTGCACTGAACTACTTTCAGGTTTGTCACTTTCATGTTGTGTCAGCGTTCTGGACACTGGCAGGGTCCCAGCTGTGCACAGATGAAACTGACTTATACATGATAACATTTTGACCCACAGTAAAAAAAATTTAATAATGTGCTAACATTTAATGTATTGATATTCCCTCTGATATTTCGTGCAAATCAGCTAATCACTTAAACTTTCAACTTTACTTGTCCCTGGAGGGCAGTTGGTTTTGCAGCAAGAATATTACACAATAGAAAATACAAAATGTGGATGAGAAACAGAACATAACAAGTGATGCCAGGCACAAGCAACTATGGCTCTGGTAAATGTTTTATCCAATTTGCTCTATTTCTTATCATTGCAAAAACAATTTTTGGTGACCTTGACCTTTGACCGACATTCACCAGAATTTAATGGAAGCTAATCTGGACCACCTTCCATCTTTTCTGAAAATATAATGGAAATAGTGTAGTTTTTGTGTAAAATTGCTGACAACCAAACAGACAGACCAACAAAAAAATAATGAAAGACATGTGTTGCACGCACAACAAACCCCGCCCCCCTTGCAGACATTTGACCTGATTTTCCCTATCACTTATTGTAAAAACACATTTTTGGTGACTGTCACTACATTCACCAAAATTGAATGGGGTCTATATTCTTGAACGCCTTACACCTTTACTGAAACCTTCATAGAAATTGATCCAGTAGTTTTTGTGTAAAGCTGAAACAAAAAACAAACAAACAAACAAACTGACTTGAAAACATACCCCTCTCCATTTTGGAGTGTGGGGTAACAACACCTTCGCCTCCCCTTTGGGGGGTGGGGTAAAAATACAAAGAGCCTATTGCAGTTTAATACACAATGCAATGTTTGTAATTCTTTTTACCACAGTTGATTGTTTCATCCTGTGTAGTGTCTCTCAATGTATGACAATAATTACAACATCTGGAGAATATAATGACATGCAGACGAAGACACTGGTGTCTAGTATGAACAATGACATGGAAGACAGATATAGATACAGAAAAAATGGACAAAACAACAGAGGCAGATTTAAACTTTACTCTCAGTACAATGTATGAATATTTGTTTACTTTGTCACACATAGTATACATCATTAGTGTATACCATCGCTACTGCTCAGCATAATGTAATAGAAATCTGATCCACAGTTCACCATGACATAAATGGGATCAGAAAATACTGATACTATATCTGCATTTATGCACATTTGTAGGTAATCAAGTTAGTTGTGATTATGAATATGACTCATAAACACTGCTGTTTTAATGAAAATAAATACAATCTGTTTGGTTCTTTCTTTTTTCATTAAGGATACCCAATACTCTCCACTTTAAAATCAATCCTGAAGTTCAGGATGGATTTCTATTGTGCTTTTTAAGGCACCCAAAACACTTTATGTTAGTCATCCATTATCCATTTAGTCTCTCATTCACACTTTTAAACACTGTTGTCCTTTACTAAACTTTGAAATGTTTTCTTCCAAAATTTTTTTACAAGTCCGGTTATTATTAGCATCTGATACAGGAATTTAACATTTCCCATCTGACAACACTGAGCAGATTTAGCATGAGAACTGCCTATGAGGTGCTGATGTTAGCAAAAAGCTAATCACAATCATGATCTTAAATAAAGAATGAAGAATGCTGATAGAGACAAGCACATGAACACGATTGCTGGTATAGTTTTGTCCTTTGTACCTTTTCCTCCAACAAAATGTAAAACATAGTAGATCAGAAAATTATACATATAATGAAATCAAGACTGTTACAACCTGCCACAACCTTTCCCCCCAGATCCTCACCAGATGCACCTGGCCCCGCACCGTGCAGCTGCAAGTCATTGCCAATCTGTAGTATTTAAGCAATGCAGCCTGCACTTGCTGGTGTGGGACCATTCAGGTTGTCGCCTCCATAACCTGGATATGTTGCCATTGCACCATAATGCTTCATTGCCATGAACTCTGGCTGATCTACCCCCCAGGTTTTGTTCCTGTTTATTTTCTGTCTCTGTCTGAATTTAGTGCTGTCTGTTATTAAATACTTTTTCCCTTCAGCACTGGGAGTCTTCTCTCCTCCTCATGACCTAGACTGTGGATGACACACAGTTGGTTTCATTGTATTAGGTATACTTGAACTGGAAAAGGTGGAAAAGTCAGTCATGCATTGCAGTTTTGGGTCAGTTTGGGTTTTTTTTTTGTTTTTTAAACCCGCTTTCCAGTGTGCTGGTGTTTGGGAACTGGCTTTTAATGTTTATCTAAATGGGTCCTAATCATGCTTTTTATGAATTATCTTCAAACCGCAACTGTTTCACAAAGTTCAGCAAATTTTAATGTGACTTTAACATATACCTCTGCTGTGTCATGTAATCCCTGGTTTGAAAATGAGAATTTAATGAGAAAAATAACCAGATATTTAATTTCACTAGTGTCCTGAGACTCTTCATGAATATTTTACATGTGTGTCTGTACCTCAAAATCCTTAAACCTCTCTCTGTACTCAGTAGGTCAATGTAAAACAAGACATCACTTTAAGTTCAGGTTTGTACTGTCATTTGAGGTATGCAGTGTTTTCACGTGAGGTCCTTGTTTTACAGGCTTCAGTGGCTTTGAAAGAGCTTGTCTGTCTCCTGCCTTTGTTTACAGCAGTGTTGTCTGTTTGCAGATGGATCAAGTTGGAGTTTTTCTTTGGAAATCTTTTTTTTTTTTAGGTGTGTAGCTGCTGCCTGGGTGGCTTCGTGTTCATCTGTGGGGCCGACATGGCAGTTTGTAACCTCTATGATGAGAGGCCCATGGTGGGATGAGCTGTAGAGTGTTGAGCTCAGGTTTCCTCAGTAAATGCATGCCTTTTTTTCTCCCCCTTGTCTGTCTTCATCTGCCTCCATCCAGACCCTCCATGTGCAATTACAGCTCGCCCATCTCCTCACCATCTTCTCTTTCCTTGGCCTGTTGTCTTTTGACCCACTTTGATTACAAAAAAAAAAATCAAAGGTGGGCTTTGCTGTGTCCACATCACTGGCAGCAGGAGTATTGCTATTGGTACTAGTGCAGAGCCTGTAGAAAATGTGAGATTGTGTTGTGGGTGAAATCAGTTAAAAGGAGCAGAAAAGCTATTATAATTTGTTTGGACTGTCTTTAAAAGTGTGTACTGGAATCAGAGTATGATAATGGTGGAAGTTGTTACTGCTGGTAGAATTGGTAAAATGAAGTTTCAGGTCATCCAGACAGCCCACCACTAAAGTAGTTTGTGGCATACTAATGCAGGCCACTCCACACGGCAAGATGTATCACTGTTTCCGACAGACCAAGTGGCATTGTCCCCCCCCCCCCCCCCCCCAATTAAGCAGCATTATTATTAAGCTAGCACCACTTATGTCACCTGTGGAGGAATTCAGACACAGTTGCTTATCTGTAGGTATTGAAGTAGTCACTCTGTCAGTGTCATGGTTCAGTATCTAGTCTTAAGACTCATCTCTGGGTCTGTCATTTCCCAGTGTGCTATTAGCACAGTGCTAGGCTTACTTAGCACTTCAGAGGCTTTAGTAAACACTGACACCAGGTGCTACATTAAATTAGACCTATTCCAGCCTTTACATGTAAATGTCTTTAACACCTGTAGCATATGGAAGCATCTGAAACTTGTGAACTGTAACCACATGGCCCACCTTGTCCTGCCTGCACTGCTGTGCCACATGTGTGCACACTGTGTTTCTGTTTAACAGTGGAGAGGGTGTAATTAACAGCTGTATGTGATTGGTACCGAAATTTTGATGTCACTTGCTTTCTGTGTGTGAGCAACAATGACAGAATTGTGGTGGTGTTGTTCATTCAGTGGCACGGCACCACAAACTGGTCGCTATATGGGAAACACTGGACCTTGTGAAAGTTCAGAACGGTAATGAGTTGCTATTACTTATGCACTACGGTGCAGCTGTAGCCAAATCAGGGGGTGGGACTTGGGCAATGCTCAGAGAGGCAAAGTTGAAATGAAATTGGTTTAATATCTGTGTTGTATCTCATAATGGTGTGAAACTTTACACTGCAATCCACCATAGTACTGGAAAGTCATCCTCCAAATTTTGGATTATTTAGAGTTGTGCAGGTGTTGGGTGTTCTACAAACAGGAACGCTACAGAGATCTGCTGAATTATAGATGGAAAGAATGAGCTGAAACGGATAAACATGGTGATTCTGTGTCTCGGTGTCCAATCGAGGCACTTTTGACTACAGTCTAAATCATAAGTCACTGAACTTTTGGCCTTAATCAAAAACTATTAGTGATTTTCAGACTAATGCCAGGTTTGGAGTGTTTACGGGATTTCGTCAAACTTTTTTTAAAGAGCTGATTCTTTTAACAGACTGCTATTTGTGAGGGAACAGTTCTGTGAAACCATAACACTATTAAACACTGTTTTCAGGTGTTAAATTTGCACCAGTTGCAGCTTCCATTGGAACATCAACAATTCTCCATTAAGCGTCCAGGAATAGCTGGGATGGGTTTTTTTTTTGGTTTTTTTTTCCCCCCCTCCATTTACAATCTAAGATTAGAAAAGGCTGTTATAAACAAGTGAGATGAAATGTGTGATTTAGAAGTTGTACCACCATGGGATGTCAAAGTGTCTCAGACCTGTATAATTATGTGGATGTGAAGGGCTGAGGAAGCCTATCCTGCTGCAGTTGGTCTTGGCATTAACAGACCTACTACATTGAGAAAATGACTGGTGTGATATAGCAGGGCTACAACTCACTCAACATATGTAAGTAAAATGAAGCTTGAACATTTATTTATATATTTATATATATATATATATATATATATATATATATATTGCACAAAGACGGATAGGTTATTTTATTTTTTTTCCCACTTTTTTTCACATTAAATGAAGTACAACATTTGGAACCATTATTTATATGTCATTATGCTATTTTACTGGCCTGACCCACTTAAAATTAGAAAAAAAATTAACCATCTGGACCCTGATAGAAAATGAGTTGGACATTCCTGATGTAAGGTTTTCCAAGTGAAATCAGAAAGAGTAGAGAAAGTAATGACACCGGTTTAATCAGAGTTTGGCTCTTTAGTTTGATTAGGCTGTCTATGAAAACGGTAATCATACTAAATGTTGGCGCAAAACCACACTGACAGTATTTTAGCCAAAAATCCCATTCATAACCTCCTTGGAATCTTCTATATCTGTACCTTTTGGGAACATATTCTGATCTCTGACGGCTCTTAGGTTTAATTTAAATTTATATGAATACAATTAATTCAAAAGAGCGGGGATACCAGGGCCTGCTGGTAATTCCTTGTTCTAGGCCTATAATCCAAAGGAGACTGTGGCACACACACTGTGGAATTCTCTCCCACAATTCACTAAAATATTCTCAATGGATTTAAGTTCTGATTTTATGATCTATTGAATGCCTCCCCTTTGTTAGAAAGACATCACAGCTGTGAGGTCTGGATGAGCACAGTCTTTTTACTATTGTAGGTGTATGCCTATTTATTTTTGTTTCCTGCTTTCACTATGTTCATGCTGTTAATGTATTTTATGCCTTTATTGCTTTTGTAAAGCACCTTGTGACTTTTATGCTCTTGAAAGTGTTATAAATCTGGTCTTTGTCGTCATATGAATTTTTGTTTATCTCTTGTGTGCTTTTATTTTATGTAGGTCTGTGTGCACGTTGTCTAGTCTTGCTTTGTGTGATTGAGTCCACCTGTCCTTTTCCCTTTTTATAAGTGTTTGTGCAGTGCTAGTTTGTCTGTCTCGTCCGCACACAATTTTATCTCTCTCGTGTCTTATTGTGACTGTTTTTGGCTGTCTGTCCCCTCCTGGCTTTGGTTTTTGACTCTGCTTCATATTACTGGACTCTGGATTCATTAATGACCCTGAAACTGCCTAATCCCTGCTGGATCCCGTTGCTTGGACTGATCACCTGGTTTGACCTTCGCCTTCTTGCTGGGAACTTTATTGGATTACATTTGCCAATACTGGAGTTTTGGTATCCATCTTTTTTGCCCTGCCCCCTGGTTGCCGGTTCGATCCATCGCCATCTAGGATCAGCTGTCCGGCCGCAGATCAACCTTTTTTCACGGTCTTTCAATAAACTGCTTAAATCTAAGTCTTTGGTTCAGAGTCTTGAATCTGGTTCCATCTGTACTGATTCCCTGTTGCAGAAAGATGCACTGTAAACCAGACTGTTCAGAATAATTGAAGTTGTGAATACTCTGAGAAATGGTATTAAGTTACTGTAACATGTTTTAAATACTTCCAACTAATATTTTTAAGAGGAACTATTGTGATGCAAGTGAACATGACATAAAAAAAAAAAATGATGAGGTACAACTAAGTGGAATTAAGTTATTCAATGCTGGGAATGATATTTCTATAGTTTCAAATAAGGATGATTTGGGGGGGGACTTAACTGATGTAGTAGATGCTGAAATGCAATTTCAGAGATCTCCAAATAACTACCAATGTCTATCGCACCAAAAAAAAATTGCAGTCAAAAACTAATTTTATTTAGGGGTGGCTGTGGTTCAGTTGATAGAGCAGGTCATCCAATGACTGAAGCATCAGAGGTTCACGTCCCAGCTCTGCCTGTCCATGTCAGTGTCCTTGGACAAAGACTGTGAACCCTGACTTGGTCTCTCAGTAGGACTGACAGAACCTTAGAATACCAAGTTAATAAGTGTTATTTAAGTATACTTTAACAAACATTTAAATTTTAAGTTCTGGAAACTTGTCTTTTTTTTTTTTTAAGTTCAACTTTAAATGGAGGCAACTGATTGCCTTAATTTTTTTTTTTTTAATAGTTCTGCCAACTTCATGTTTAGTGTGCTATATAGTTTTAAAAATTCATAACAATTTAATTTTGACTCTATTGTCGGTCACTGGCAACTTATAAACCCAATTGGGTATGAATTTAACAAATGGCTTTAATGCTTGGGTGTTAACAAACTGAACCACAAACTGGGGGGAAGGGGTAACAAATGCAACTAACAAGTCCCTGATCTACTGCTGTCGATGCTGAAAATGGGCTCAGAGGTCGGGGAAACGGCTGAAACATGAAACTGCAGAAAAAGGGTTTTGTGTTAAGTCAGCGTGCATCTTCAGTCTGAACCAGTACACAAACACTTCTGTACTGTTTGCACATCCAGTGTTTTTTCCGTATCTGCCCCAAACTACCACTGTCAAAGGTAGTTTGGGGCAGATGCAGCAAAACTATAAAATCTCTGGATGTGCGAACAGGAAGTTAATTTCCCCACCAACACCACTTTTTCCTCTTATCCTGCACTTGTTCAACAGAAAACATGATTTTGAAACCACAGATGTGGGATTGTTTTGTGGATGGGCTTCTCATTGTAAATAAAAGGATTTCGTGTTCCTTCAGGTAAATCCATCTACCTTAAAGACTGCTCCAATTGCTCAACTTGAAACGCACCATAAAAGCAAGTGTTTTTCTTCGCTTGTTTTTCTTTCATGAAAAGCTTTGAGATACACAGTACGGACGTTCTTACCTGACTTTAACTGTATGAGTGTAAACATAAGGTGAATGAATGACTCTTTCCCCTCTTTTGCCCCTCTGTCTGTTTTTTCTGCCCTATACTGAGAGTTTGGGGGCCTAGCAGTGCAGATCTCCTCTGGATTAGTCTGGAATGCAGCTTCATAAGGCGGCTTCAAAAGCACTTTTCATTTTCAAAGTGCTTTGGCTCTATCAATAGCAGCCTGCTGTGAACCCAGTGCCTAAAAACAAACTGGACGCTTAGAGTAGACTTATCACAGCAGTGGCCTGCTACCGTATATACAACCCCCCACTGACAGCATTTCTTTAAATGGCCCAGTCAAAAACAGACATAGAAACACAACTCACGTCAATATCAGAAGAGGACAAATGAATCAACTCTAACTTACTGTGCATTTAATGTAATGTGAAAGCATGTGTAGATGTGTCTATCAGATGACTAACGACCGGTAAAGGCTGCCTTAAACTTCCAATAACATTAGTGATACTTTTACGTGACAACAAACGATCAGCCGTGTGTCTCAGAGTTACACAACCTTTCATCAACAGACTTCGAACGTATTAACAGCGTTATAATATCAATGACTCAGACCACTCCTGTCTGATCACTCGCACTATATGCATCTCTATTTGGCCACGCCCACAGGCAGTGATGTCACTACAGGTGTCCTCCGTCACTCAAAGTTGAAACACCTGGCGCTGTGTCTGAGTCAGTCTGACTGTAGTTTATATGTATAGCACTGTCAGACAACATGAACCAAAATAAAAGAAAAATGTACCTTTACACAGTACAGGTAAACAGGTTGGACCTGTTGTTTGGAACAGCATGTCATGAAAACAATGATGTCAATATGTCGTGCAAGAAAATGAAGCACAGACTTTGTGTCACGAAACTATGTTAAAGGGTAATAGGTCTCAGGTGGCTCTGCTTTACACATCATTTTATTAAGTCATATTTTCATTTATCTGCTGCTTTAAATCAGTCAAAGAGGAAAACACACAAAGGTGATAAAGGTTTGGAAAGAACATCACACGCACCCAACAGAAAAGTCTGTCTAAGCTGTGTAACAGATGTGTAGACCTACAAATACACAACCAACTGATTTAATAACCCATGCTCAGCCTTTTCCAAGAGAAAATGATAATGTCATCTGAACCATATTTGTATTCATTTCATTTAGAACACTGGAGACTTGTGCTCTGATATATATTATTACTGCTACTGCACAACCAGCTGTCACATTGAGGACACAGGGTTTGGTTCAGTGCTTCAGTGAAAAGTGTTAACACATTAAATTTTATACGTAAATTCACATTGCTTTTCCATTGGACATACTGTATGTGCAAAACTTTAGCAATATTTCCTAAATGTTGTAAAAGCACAAATGCATAAGGTCAGTTTTTCCATTGAATCACAAATGCGATGATTTGATTATCGTGAGATGAAGTTATTCTATAAACATGATGAATGTAAATATCTTGATTTACAGACAGTCATTTTATTATGTGTTGCCCCTCTATCTTACTCATTTATTTTTTAATTTAAATTTAAGTTAAAAAAAGGATTAAGTTTCCTGGTGTGTTAACACTACATCATGTTTCTTTTTAACCTCTTCTTTGTGTGTAATGTCCATCTAATTCACCTGACTATAGAGTGATCAGATGTCCCGAAAAATTCGAGACCGTCACGAATTCTAACCTGTTGTCCCTAATCCCGAATCTGGCTGTGCGTGTCCTGAAAAATAAACTTCTACCAAATAATGATTTCCCTACTGGCTGACTGCTGCTGAGGCTACTTCCACAGAAATGTCTGCGTTCAGCCCTGGCTACAATGGATCTATTTTATCTATTTATCTATCTATTTTATTTGTCACATTCTAGTTCTTTTTGATTACGACAGTAAGACCTAACAGTGACCAGTGCAAATATTAATTTACAATAGTCATAGATTAATGAAGATTTGAAGACTTTTGAAGCACAGCTTCATTATTGTTATCATTTAATGTCTCACGTCTCCACATTAAAAAATATCGGGTAACATTTGTATGTGTACTGCACGCTTGTATTAATATTTGATTAATATTGATTAATAGACTATTAAATACTTGAATAACATCAATTTGACAAGCTTTAAAATTTATGTTTGTTTTTTTTTTTATTGACAAGCTACGTCAGCACATGTTTTTGCTGGCAATTGTCTGTCTGGTCTGTTGTTAACACGATAACTCAAAATGTTATGGATGGATTTGGGTAAAATTTTCAGGAAATGTTGATACTGGCACAAGGAACACATGATTAAATGTTGGTGGTGATTGATGGAGGTGTGTGTGTGCATGCGTGTGTGTGGGGGGTGCACATGTGTGTTTGGCTGGTGGGGGCAGACCGCTGCTCACAGAAGTGAAAGTGAAACCTAATACTCATTTAGGGGAGGGGAGGTAGGGGCTGATCTGCCTTGGTGGAGTCTGCACTCATCTCCTTTTCTACTTTTTTCCTTCTACTCAGACAAATGAACAACTGTTGTCTCATTTTTACCTCCGGCAATGAGGTTGTTTTTGCCCGCGTTCATTGGTTTGTTTGTTAATGTACAAGATAACTAAACTGATGGATGGCTTTTAATGACATTTTCAGGGTAGGTTGGTAATGGGGAGATCTAGAAATGATTGGATTTTGGTGGTGATCAGGTGTGGGTATGTGGGGTGGGGGTCTACCTTGGCGAGGTCTGCGCTCAGAGTGCTTTTCTAGTTTTGTGATTCAGTTCAAAATAAATTTAAAAAAAACCACAACAAAGCTATCCATTTGTCTGTTTTTGAGGCAGTTAAATCCTGACAGTCTAAACTATTGTCAGATACTTTCACACCCTGACAGTAGACAGATACTGGCACATGCATACTGACCAGAGGCAGTAGCTAGGTTTCAGTCACATGACTATGATGACGTTGCAATTTCAGCTGGACGGCAGGAAGTAACCATGTAGAATGCAGCTATGTAGGCGCTATGTTATCCTCACTAGAGCCGTGGGGGTCACTGGGGCCTAATCCAGCTACAATGGGCGAAGGTGGGGTACACCCTGTATGAGTCTCCAGTTCATCTCAGGGCTGAACATATATAGACAATCACTCACATTCACACCCATGGGCAATTTAGATTAACCAATTAACCTATCAGTGCATGTGTTTGGATGCTGGGAGGAAACTGTAGTACACAGAGGAACCCAAGGAAAGAGAAAAAATAGAAGAACTAAAAACTAATGGACTGCTGCCACTCAAATAAAACATTAGAGCCTGACAAAGAGAAGGTAGAGGATGATTTCTACATCTTCTTCTTCTTTCATATTTGTTATCAAATTACATTACGGTAAATGTCAGTTTCCAACCGTGAACACTCTGTGTCTTCTGTCACTGTGAGCCAATTTTGGTCTGTGGTGTAGAATCAAATTTTGATTAGATGAACAGATGTTTGTCATACTTGTGAAATTTATTCAACAGATGACACTTTGCAATACAAGGAAAACCAGAAACCAGACCCAGTGGTTCAGACTTTTGAAACAAAACCATGGGAGGAAATGAATGACTAGACCATAAACCTGGTTCCACACCCTGCAGGTCAATACTGACCCACACAGTGGCTGCTCCTGGTGTTTGCCTCTTATCTCATATGTTTTGTTATTTTATCTGTGGTGAGAGTGTTACATCGATGGTGCTGGTGCTGCCACACAAACAAGGTCATAAAAAATCATTAGTATCTGTGTTGTGTCTTGAATCATACTTTTATACCAATACAGTGATTTTACATTTTCTATAGAAATGTGTACAGTCACTTTTGTCTTTCACTATGATTTGCTGTGACTATGATTGCATCTGGGTCCATGGTTGGTCTGACCCGGGTTGATCAGATGGGCTGGTCCATGGGTGGCACCGTGACTGTGGTGTTGTGGCTTGTATGGCCTGTTCATCTGGACATGCAGTGAGGCTAGGATCTGAAGGCTATAAAACTCCACTTTGATTCTCTCAAGCTGATTTAATTTCACTGGTGTCTTTGTCTCTTTTTCTCTGTCTCAACTTTTGCAGGTTCCATTTCTTTCTCCTCTTTCTCTATTGGTAGCACGTGGAAGAGAGGAGTGGAGTAAGCTTTGGCTCATTTGCATTAAAGTAAGAAGCACTAAAACAAAGTGTTTTGAAAAGGCCTGTTTCTCCAGATTGAAGAGGCTGCTGTATCTCTTCATCAATGTGATATTTTGACCAAAGCATGTCACAGACAGGTCACTGAGACACCAGGGAACTGTGTTAACTTGTGGAAAATGGTCATGATATGTCCCCTTTAAATGCCGATACTTCTTCCAAGCAAACTGTCATGAATAAGTGATCAGTCTGATAAAATGTGCATTATTTTTTGCAGTGTAACCTGTTATTTAATCAGTGTTTGCCCTCGGTCAGGCCAACCCAACTCTCTGTTGACTCTCTGAAAAGTGTTAGCCTTTGGCCCAGTGAGATAAGAGAGACAGGTCAGTTTCCACCCAGACACCAAAAACCTTTGCTCCTGCTCTCAAGGTCAAGGAAACCCTTAGGCACATTCATTAGACTGTGATAAGCTGCATCTTCAGCTGACAGGCTTTCATCTGTCCAGTATATCTTCACCCATTACCTCATTTATGGAGATAAACGGAGATGAATGAGATATGATTCATTTCCTTGGCTCTGAGAAAACAGCAACATTCTGACAAAACAATTCTGAGTATTGGGAAGGACAGAGGAGCAGCTTGTCAGTTCAATTCCTTGGACCAGCAGGATTTTGTCCAATGTACCCTTGAGCAAGGCACTTAAAGCACATTTTCTTCTAAAAGCGTGGCTTTCCACTTGCTTAAACAGCTCTAACAAAGATCATCTACCTCTTAAGGGCTTAGAAACATAAAGGGCTTCTTTGGTTTTTAATAAAGTCTGTTAACAGAGAAACTATTACATTTAATTAGCTGTAAATGTTTATATAAATGCAACAATCACATAAAAGTGAAGCATTAGCTGGCACTTGAAGACACTTAAAAATGCTTCAGAGCCTCTAAAAATAAAGTCTTTACACTTTGATCTCACAGAAATGGCATGCTGTTGTTATGAGGCTGTGCGCTGGCACTTTAAAATTAAACATAAAAAGTACATTTCATTATTGTCATATGAAGTGCATCCAACTTTCACCGTCACAGTCAAGCTTTTCAAACCCATGAAAACCGATGTAAACATGATTCTCTTTTTGCAGCATTTTAGAAGTTTGGATAAAATGTCCTGACCAGCAAAGGGAAAAACAGGCTGCTGGTCAATCCTGCCTGGTGACAACTTGGATTACTTTTTTCAGTAATGTGTAATCTAACATGTTAGTTTTGCAAATTCAGTAATCAATAACTCTGTTACTTTCCAAAATAAGTAATCCATTACTTTAAGAATTTCCCTCAATAAGGAAAAGAAAATCCAGGCTTTTGTGCTTTTAGTCAGATGCTGCTGCTTATGGATGTGTCAGCGAGACAGCATTGTGAAGCAGCTGTGCCCTGATGACCTGTGTGTGTGTGTGTGTGTGTGTGTGTGTGTGTGTGTGTGTGTGTGTGTGTGTGTGTGTGTGTGTGTGTGTGCGCGCATGTACCCTGGCAAGATGGCAGAGAGGACAGGGTTTGATTTCTTGGAGGTACGCACATTATTTTTAATTCACCAGTGAAAAGGACAAAAAAAGGATGAGTGCCCTGACCCTACATGTTTAACACTTTGTTTCCATATTCTTATGAACTTGGAAAGTAGTTTGATTAGTGTCATGTACTGTTCTTTTGTGCACAGCCTAAACATTTAAATATGGTAAGAAACAGTCATATAGCTTGTTAAGATAACAGAAAAGAAGAAAGACATCAGAGATTTGTTTAGTACAGGGTTGTTTTGTTTTTATTAGGCTATTACTGGGCCTGTTATATTTTATTTATGCCTGTTTAAATTTCTAATTCTCAAAGGATGAATGTCTACCTGTTTAAAACTTTGTTTATATTGTAACGGTTTGATATTTAATGGTTCTGCAATGTTAAGCTCTTATTGTGAAGGACGGGATGGGGAGCGGGACGTTGACCTCGGGGGGTTTTTCCGGTTCCGGGTTACAGTTGCGACACGAGATTATTGTCGTATGTGTGTTCTGTAAGGCGTGGGCTATGGCCAACAATAGCCTGGTTAATAAAGAGAAAGAAAGACACCTTCTTGTCCTGGTGCTGTTTGGGGATCGCTACAATATATACTAGTGCACTTGGAAAAAAATAAATACTGTTGAGTAGAAATTGACGTGGCAGTAGCCTTGTTTAGGGCTCATGCTTGTGTTATCAAATGCCTAATGTTAAGTAACATCTGCAATATACTGACTGTCTTTCCCGTCATTATCCTGCAGTTACAATATGGTTCCGTATGTGATTCATATACAGTAGTCAGTACTTTGGGTGCATCTAAAAGAGGCTGTGTGTGTGAGCTACAGGCAGAGACTCATCCCAAAGAGTTTTTAATTGTTGGTAATGATGAGTATGCATTACTTTTACTGATAGGTAATGTAGTAACATAACTGATTACCTTTAATTGATAATAACATAGTAACGTAATGGTTTACTTTCAGAGGCAACATACCTAACACTGGTGTGTTGGCTGCCCACACTGTTCCTCCTATCCGCCCACAGAAAAACACAACCTCCACTTATTCACTGGAAAAGTACTGGCAGATTCTCAGGGTGGTCTTTTGCTATCGATGTTTGGACTAGCCCCCCCCATTAGTCTACAGCTGAGCCTAATACACAGACTGTGATGGAGCTACAGTTTACATGAGCTCATACCTTTTAGCTGATCTAAACCTCAGACTCTTCGCTCACATGTGAAGAGGAGGAGGAGGAGGCTCAGTAGAGGAGCATGAGGTCACCCAGCTCTCCAAAACAGCACCCACAAAAATCAGGAGGACTTCAAGGAACTTGATACCATTCCAATTAGAGAAAAGCATTAAAAGAAACTCCATGTTTTGCATATTTTTATCACCTGGTGCATTAAATGACTAAATCACACAGCTTGACATTGACAATGATGCTCTGATTACTATGTGCAGAGGTGGGAAGTAACAAAGTACTTTGTTACTGTACTTTGTTAATGTACTTCAGTGCAGTACAGTGCTTTTTTTTTTTTTTTAGATATCTATAGTTTACTTGAGTATTTTTTCCTGGTCACTTTTTACCTTTACTCCCTACATTTTTGCATAAATATCGGTATTTTATACTTCTTACATTCTCAGAAATCTATAAATTAAATGGATGTAACAGTACGTAAAATAAGGGTTTTGGTTATGTATCCAGACTTTTATCTTGCCATGTAGTTTTTCTGTTTGTCTTCAGTTTGTCTGTGTTGTCCCACTCTTTAATATTATCCTCATGTGTTCCACCTGTTCTGTGTAGTATACTTCATAAGTTCCTCTTGTGTGATTATCCAGTGTGAGTTTGTCTGCCTTATCATGCATCAAATAAGCAGTATTCTTTCTGTCTTGGTCTTGCCTGTGTATGACTTGTTTTGGTTCCATGGTTTATGTCTGTCATTAATCCCCTGTGTGATCTGTTGTCTGACCTTACACCTGTTCCTGACTAAGAGTTTGCCTTGCCCTTGTCAGCCCCATTCTGATTCCTTGATCCACGTTCTGATCTTTACCTAGACCCTGCTAATGATTTTTGGATTTTCCCTGAGTACTTTTTTTGGATATGTTGTCTGACCCCTGTCTGGGTTTTGACTGCTGTTTTGCCCTGCTCCTCAGTTGCTGCCCTGATCATGTACTGCCTGAAGATCCACCAGATAGCAACCTAGTCAGCTGTTAAATACAGTAAAAAAATAAGTAAATATATATATATATATATATATATATATATATATATATATATATATATATATATATATATATATATATATATATATATATATATATATATATATATATATATATATATATATATATATATATATTACTGTTCATATATGCACAAGAACAAGCCCTGAACACCAGAGCAATAGAGGCCGGGGTCTACCACATCAGACAGGACCCCAGGTGTAGGCTGTGTAGAGAAGCCCCTGAGACAGTCCAGCACATCACAGCAGGGTGTAAGATGCTGGCAGGCAAGGCATACATGGAGAGGCATAACCAGGTAGCGGGCATACTGTACAGGAACATCTGTAAAGAGTATGGACTGGAGGTCCCAGGGTCAAGATGGGAGAACCCCCCAAAGGTGACAGAGAACAAACAGGCCAAGATCCTGTGGGACTTCCAGATCCAGACTGACAAGATGGTGATGGCCAATCAGCCTGACATAGTGGTGGTGGATAAACATGAGAAGACAGTGGTGGTGATAGATGTAGCAGTCCCCAGTGATAGCAACATCAGAAAGAAAGAACATGAGAAGCTTGAGAAATACCAAGGGTTGAAAGAGGAGTTAGAGAAAATGTGGAGTGTGAAGGCAACAGTACCAGTAGTGATCGGAGCACTAGGGGCAGTGACCCCCAAGCTGGGAGAATGGCTCCAGCAGATACCAGGAACAACATCAGAGATCTCTGTACAAAAGAGCGCATTGCTAGGAACAGCTAAGATCCTGCGCGGAACCCCCAGGCTCCCAGGCCTCTGGTAGAGGACACCGCCCAGGTGGGGCGAGAGGAACATGTGTATATATATATACTTCTACATAGGTACAGAATGTGAGTACTTCACTTCTAAACCTTCTCTGTTCATACATGTGGGAATAGTTGGACATAATGTGCTTCTAGTAAATGAAAGAAAAAAAATCTAACAAACAAAAAGAAACAGATTTAACCCATAAAGACCCAAAAATTCACCATCGACTGACATGTTTATTAACTGTTCGACTAATCCTATCAATACATACATACAACAGGCTCCGTAGTTACCATGGAAACACTGTCATCTTCTATAACATTGATTCACCAGTAAAACATGTCGTTAGATCAATGACAGTGGATGGAGACACTTGTTTTTATGTTCAGGGTAATGATAAATTCGACTGAACAAGTAACTTTTTCACCACCCCCGATCATCACTAAAATCTAATCTTTTCCAGATCTCCCCATTACCAACCTACCATGAAAATGTCATCAAAATCCATCCATTACTTTTTTAGTTATCTTGTACACTAACAAACAAACCAACTAACCAACGCCGGTAAATCCATAACCTCCTTGCCGGAAGTAATTACCTTCAACATCTGAACTTTAATGAACATCTCCATGATCATAGAATGAAATATAGGAAAATACCTGACTAAAGAAGGAGATAAAGACGATAAATTTGCAATCAAAGGTGATAAATCACTTAAAGAGAAAAAAGAAATTTGGGAACTGATATAAAAGCAGCACTGGGTCTTCACTCTTGTGCAAAGATATTGTTTTTGCAGGGTTGAAATGAGCACACCTTTATTTCTCATTTTCTTTTCTGCAGATACAAGTAAATGCAGGAAACGTGCACAGGATTAAAGGACACAAAAACCTGAACTAAATGGAATTTAAAGGTTAAAGTCATTATTTGTTGTGACCTCTGAAGAAGAGGCACAAACAGAAGCATTTGACATATATGTGGAATGAAACCCGGTGGAAAGCATTAGAATATTAATGCAACAATTGGGTTGAATACGTTTTAAGTACAAAAAGAGGTCACACTTTGGTTAGAAGCTGTTTTGTTCACTCCCTTATTGAACCATGGAAGAGGAACGATATTTCATCTGTGCTATATGTTCTGTAAATATATGCACACTTGACAAAAAAAGATGAGTTGACTTGACAAATCTTTGTTTTACATACTTCAGACAATCATGGAATAAATTATAAGACCATCAGAAGACATCAAAAACAATGGTAAGTATTGAAAAATTATTAAAAACCGTATTAATTCCTGTGTAACATGTGACTGAAATGAGCAAAAAAGAAAACATGGAATGACTAAAAGCACTTTTTTGCCATATTATTGATGTAAGAACTGAAGTGATGTTGATTATTATCAAGAAAACCATGGAAAATGGCAAAATATCAGCCCTGAAATTAAACTACTATCGGCCATTTTTGTTGTTATTGTTATATTTGTTCAAACAAATGTACCTTTTGTTGTACCAGGCATTAAAGTGAACAAGAAATGAAAAAAAACAAGAGTAGTGCAATAACTGTTTCCACAACAATATATTTAGATTATATCTTAAGTCAGAGACTGAGATATGCACATGTGGTGTTTGTAACTTTACTAAACAAATAAACATAAGGCTGACTGTTTTGCTCACATGTTCTACTGGCTACTGACTTTTTTTTTTTTTTTTTTGCTTAATTCAAGCAAAAAACAATCTTGCAATCTCTTGGAATAACATTTTCAAGACCTATTGTCCAAAAATAAGTTCTTTATATCTCCCTGAACAGTTACTCTTTTGGCAATTGTGTTTTATTTCAAATGTGATGACATATATTGACTAGAAATGAGAAAAACACACATGGTAAGATTTATATTTTTCCAGTGTACTGTAGATACAATCACCTGACATTACAGGGTCTTGGTTGTGTTCAGAAAAGGCTATTTGGGATTTATTCAGAGTGTGACTAATGACTATTAGCAACTTTTCTGGTTGTTTCGAGAGCCCTCTAATCCTTCCATTTTCATATGCAGACTTTTGAGAGGTGTATCATTTACTTAAGGATGGCAAAAAGTGTTGACATCCTTTCCTGCACACTTTAAACCTGCAGGTAATAGGAAACAAGTCCCATCCATATCTTTAAACATACTTTTGTTTAACAAAAACGTCATCCAACACGTGTTTTATTGATGTAAAACTAAACACAAGCTAAAATTCACTGTATCTCCTACAAACACAGAAACTCATGCTGGACGTGACAGCATAAAGGTTAAAGGAGAGTTGGAGTCACATTTCCAGGAGCATCTGTCAGTGTTTCCAGTGAAGACGTGCTTGTTAGTATGTTAGCATGTGCTACGTGCAGTCGCTCACTGCCAGTACATGTATCTGCAGCCTAGTATCATCCATATCTTTGCACCTGTCTGAATATCACTGTGATCAGGCAGGTGTTACTTTGTGGCGTTCAAGAGCAGCAGCGCATGATGAGGCATTTTCCACTTGGTTTCTGTTTTAATTTCAACAACAGATAAAATCACCTCTTCTTTATAAGTGACTGCCCTGCCTGTTCACAGTCCTCCTGTGTATTGTCTGTTATCTGGAAATTTGATTTAGGAACATACAGTATCAATCTGTCAAAACGTTGGATTAAATAATAATAATAATCATAATAATCGTAATGCACAAGTGTTTTCATACATAATTCTTTATTTATTTATTTTTATCATTTGAGATGTCCATGACTACTTGATCAGGAGAAATGATACTTAATAGGATTTATTTTGGATTTTTTTCCCCTGCAAATTTTAAATGGAAAATTCTGGAGGATGATAATTTTATAATGTTCCAAAGTTATTATGAATGTTCAATGTGTGCATTAGTTTACACGTGGTGTCATTACTAGGTTGAAGTGGGACCTGTAGAATTGATTTAATGTGGAATTCAGACTCAAGCATAGCGGTTACAGTTCATGTAGATTGCAGGGAAATGTTTTAAAATGCATAATTCTATTTAAAAAAGCTAAATATCACTCCTTTAAATGTCCTGCTTATCTGTGATTGCACAAAGGGTCATTGGTATGGTGACAGGGAAGATTTTTTGAGAGAGTGATAGTTTTAATGTAATCATTAGTTAGTATAGTTTTATTCACAAAACCAAAAATAAAGAATACAAACTATTGCATAGTAAATGGACCTGTAGCTGTGGTTCAGGATCACCAGAACATTTTGCATTTAGCTGATAAATAAAGCCAGCCTTTGACACTTATACGATCACACAACACACTCCATTGCAGAAATACTGTAAAATTAGAGCTTAATAACATAAACATCTTGACCCATTAGCGCCAGTGACATATAAAACATGTTAAAAAGCATCCAAGAGCAACAATAATAAATCACTTTTGTGTAGCTTCATATGCGGAGCCAAAAGCTGCCAGAGGAAGTCACTAAAGCACACAGGAAATGGGAAGGGACTGACTCCAGTGCAAATGCGTTATTAGCCAAGAATCACACAAACTATGGAGGCTCAAAACACATTAGTGACATTAGAGAAAGTGTGTCATTTCACTCAGGTGTGTTCTTAGCTTTAAGCTGTTGGCATTTTGTAAATCATTACCTTTTTTAATTCATAATTATTAACAGTGCTTCCGGTCCACAAGAGACAAACAATTCACTATGCTGCTTTGTCTTGATTTTTACATTTTTTAACTCTAAATATATGACTCCATTCAAGGCATTTGTACCCCCTCCCATCTGTGCAGATCTGAGCCTCCCCTTCAACTGTCTTTAATCAGTCAGATGTCACTTTTACAAACCCAAATTCTTCAAATATCTGAAAGAAAACCCGGCGACCTCTCCGTGAACTGCCGCGATTCGTCTTGTTAACTCGACTTACAAGTTGAGAGGTGACTCTGTGACAACACACCAGCTCTTTACTGCTCTGCAGCCCTGATAAATGAGACGGCAAATGAATGATACATGCTCCAGCGGCCCCTGCAGAGGAGCCACATGTGCATTCAATTCAATCTGTTCACGTGAGCTGCACACAGGAAAAAAAAAAAAAGTGTGTTTGCACAGGCACAAAAGGGCCTTTGTCACCCAGAGCACCAGGTGAATGACATCATCCATTTCTCAGTGAGACCGCCATGCACTGGGATTAGAAATATATGTGTGTGTGTGTGTGTATGTGCATGTGTGTGCGTCATTAGCTATCATTTTTCCCATGAGAAAAAGGCAGGGACACACATGAACTCTGCTGCCATAACTGATTTGTGCCCTGGTTACAATCATATCATCTATTCAGGTAGAACTAAAGGACTGAACTCATGTGTACAACACAAACAAATATGACTTCATTCTGTGTGACTTCAGCAGTTTGACTTACATACTGTAACTCTAAGCACAGACCTGCTACTTCCTACAACAGTAAGCCACCAAATGTCACTAAAACAATATTTCAACACACTATCAAATTAAGAATGAAAAGCTAAGTTATTATAATTATTGTATGTTAATGTTGATTTAGCTTCGTATCTTCAAATTAAATGAAGCACCAATCATGTGAAGAGAGATGAGTACAATAAAGGTATAATAATAATGATGATGATGTCTATAGTGATGTCTGGAAATGTTTGTAAGTATATTTTGGTGGCCATGTCAATGAAAAGTCTAATGACTTACATAAGGAAACAAATATAGTCTTTTTAAATAAGTGGAAGTAACCAAAGCTCTATGCAAAGATAGAAATACACACATTCATTGTCAAATATACTCTGTTGATTCTATTTAAACCTATCAAATATATAAGTGAAATAGACAGTTTACTGTAAACAGGTTGGTTGAACCATAGACAGTGGCTTCTGTATTAAAGGAAGAAGCCATCATCTAAAGTGACCAAGTCCTCCATTCTACAATATGAGACAATGTGAGAACCTTTGTAAACTTTGTGCTGAGATAATCTCACTTTTTCCAATGCAAAGCTAATCATTCTGTGACTACATCTATATACACACTTAACAGGAAACTGATCTCATCTCATCTCAAACAGGTTTTAGAAAATGTTGAACTTTAATCCACTAAAAAGGCAAGAGGAGGTACACTCCATTTGGTTTTCTAAAATGAAGCCACATAATGTCATATATTGGCTCAAACATAAATTAGGCTGAGACATGTTGATTCAACCTAGAAATCCTTGGATTGATTACCATCCTACAGTGAAAGGATAGAGTTGGATTTGCTTCTAGTGAGGAGACATAGTGGCTTTGAACACACAGTTATATTAGCCCAATGACACCACATTAATCATGTAAAAGTACTGTACACATTGGGGTTGCTGTCAGTGTTTGCACAGTTAAGCCGCTGCCTCCGTCCTTCCTGTACATGTGATCCCATCACACGTGTTACTTCACCTAGTACTCCATTACACTGTAGTGTAAACACACCATAATGCAAACTGTATTGTCAGAGGGAAGTCAGCTCAACCAACATAGTAGAATCTTTTTACACACCCGTGAGCTCCATCAATGCAAATGTTTGATTTTGTGGTTTAGTTGAGTTTGCTTTTGTTGTTTGGAAGATTGCAGGTGTGTTAACATGGCCTGCAACAAGTGGCAAAAACACGCACACAGATAAAAGTGTATTCAGCCTCTAGTCTACAGAAGATAATAAAACACAGTGACAGCAGCTGCTGGGTTGTTGTGACACATATTGGGTGTGGTGAAGAAGATTGAGAGGATGTTCACAACTGCAGAGTGGGGGGTAAAACCTATGTCATTCTCTATAAATAACCAGATTAGGATGACGCTACTGTCCAATAGTGAGCAATAACCCATTGGCCTGTCCAAAAGCCTGTTATATTCCCATTTTGTATGAATGTTAAAATGTAAGGATGGTTGTGGTTTGTATTTTACCTACTCAGGTGTGGGCTTTAAAGCAAAAGTATCTGTCTGAGTCCTAAAAAACAAACCTAGAATAGTTTAAAGTGGAAAATATGTAGTGGTAAACAGATGCAGAACCTGTTTAGAAAATACCTCTTTTTGATTAATGGGCTATATGAAAAAAAATATTTGGCTACATCTTACCTATAGCATTTGAAATATTACGAAAATAAAAATATGAAAATGTGTGTTATTGCCAATAATTATCACAATAAATCATAAAAAAATGTAGTTCAAAAAGCTGAAGAAACAAGGGTCATGGAATACACAAATCACCTCACTGAAAGTATATATATATATATATATATATATATATATATATATATATATATATATATATATATATATGTGTACTTTCCATGAGGTGATTTGTGTATTCCATGACCCATATGATACATCTGAGTGACTCATACAGTCCTCTACTGTCCTAGTTAATTTATTGTTGTATGTATATTTGTTATACTGAGTGTTACTCTATGTTATTCCAGACCGCAGTGAATAAATTGTCAATAAGGGCATCTGTATTCCTGTTCTTTAATCGGAACCCCACACCTTGCCACTCTAAACAGGATAAATCCTGGAGACAACCCCACACTCTCCATTTGAATTTAATAATAATAATAATAATAATAATAATAATAATAATAATAATAATAATAATAATCTCAAACGACCCGACTGCCTGGGGGGGGGCAAAAAGTTCACAGCAAAAAGCTTGCCTTGGATGTTTGTATTGTAAACATATTACTATGCGGCGGAAAAGAAACTAAGCAGGATTCCCTCAGTAGCAGTGAGTGAAGAGGGAAGAGCCCAGTACCAAATCCCCTCATCCAATGGGCAGGCGTGGTAAATATGGCGTACAGAAGAGCGCTTGTCCAGTTGTTGTCGCACCGGGGTCTGGTCTTTTCACAGTCAGGTTGTTAGTGAATGCAGCAGCAGGTGATAAACCAGACCGATAGTCAAAAGTAGGCTAACTGAAGGGAAAGTTGAAAAGAACCCTGAAGAGCGAGGTTGTGAATCCGTTGAGAGGTAAACAGGTGGGGTTCACACAGTCTGCCCCCAAGATTCAACCTCAGCCGCTCAGGGTTGGCCGTCCGTGCTGGTAGGATCCCCTTGTGGGACGTACCCAGGGTCTGGCTTGTACCCCCACCAGGCACATTTCCTCTTTGGCAATGCACCGCAACTGGCTCTGGGTCAGCCAGGAAGGGTCAGGGGGTGAAGGTGGCTCCAGTGGTGAGCTTTGCAGCACCTTCTGCTCTGACTTGGCCACTTCCCGGGGCTGTGGACTCGCTGCACCTTCTCTCCTCAGAACTCAAGGCCTCAAGTGGGACAAGACCCCTTTGCCCCTGGCGTGCCAACCACATCACATCACCAGAGCAGGGACCAGCCCATATACAACAGTGCTCAGCTGCGATGTCAGCAACCCACCTGACCCATCTTGAAACACAGGAGTCTAACACACACACCAGTCAGAGGGTCTCACAGAAAAGCAGCAGCAATGAAAGTGATGGTCGTTGTACACCGACTGAGTTGGGATCCCGGGATCCTGGAATGCCCGCGTATGCAGCAAAATCAATGGTCCCCAACGATGATGTCCAAAACCAGAGGGGTGTGTATATTGTGATGGCTGTCAGCCATCTTGTCTCTGTGTGTGTTTATGGCCCTCCATTTTCAGATCTGTCTGGCTCCGCCCATCTCGTTTCCAACACCTGGCCAGATCCTATATAGGAGACCAGGAAACCAAGATGGCTTTCTCTCTCCCTCCTGCATGGCTGATGACACCTGGCCTTCCTGCATGGCTGTTGACTTTTGATTATGTTTGTTAAGTTCTTTAGGTTTTGACCACACATGCACACATACACCTTACACCTCACTACTGATGACTGATTTGTATAACCTGAGTAAGTTTGATTTAAGTTATCTTTATTAAAGTCACATTGCTTTAATTGTCACTGTGTGGACCTTCCCTACTTTTGTTATGCTCTTTCACGAGCTGGGCATAACAGTGGGGGCTCGTCCTTTTTGAACTATTTTGTCATGTGTTTACTATGGATGACAATAATAATGGGGAGGCTCACAGTGACTTTAAATGTAATGTTGCTTAGGTAGGGAGATAAAATGTAATTCTTTCTCTACAAGCTTGTGCTTGACGTGTGATTAGGAGGAAGAAGGTATTTAAGTGGCACAGTGTACAGCTGTAGGGAGGTTATGGCTTGATAGTTTTGTCGCATTGGGCTGTCTGGCTGGAGCATTTGTTACCCCCAGATAGGCTTCAGTGGCAATTCTCTTATAAGGAGGGGTTGCTCTCTTTTTTGTTTTTCAGGGCTGTTTGTTATTTTTGTGTGTTGCCCGCGCGGCTAGCAGCAGTTGTCTCGGGAGCACCCCGGAGTATTGGCTGAGGCAAGTTGTCTCCCCAATACAGACGGTTTACAGGTGCATAATTACCCACCGCCAGTGCGCACATGAAGACTAGGGTGCAGTTAGCCAGTTGAGGTTAGGCAGTTAGGAGGGGGCGCTCCTTTGTCAACCAATCTCCCTGGGGTTTTATACTGTGTAAGCTTTTGTTTTTTGCTTCTTCCCTATCTAAGGTTTCTGTCTTTGGCTGGATTGAGATACAGCTAACATGGATGTGGAACACAATAATCCTCTGGTTTCGGAATTCCTCCATCGACCATCTCGTGACACTTTAGCTCAATTTGCAGTTGATGATTTGATTGATTTGGCAGTGCATTTGGGTTGGGCTAAAGCAGGAAAGGTTCCAAAAAAGGCTGAGCTTCGATGTATTGTTGAGGGGCTAGCAATCTCCGCCCAGCTTTTGGAGTCAGAGGGTCAAGCTCCAGTTGCTCTGGAAAGTCCAGGTGTTGGTAATGGAACTTGGTCTTTTGAGCAGTGTCTTCAGATGGAGAAGGAAAAGGCTAAATTGGAGAGAGACCGTTTTCAGTTTGAGCTACAGCAGGAGAAGCTGAAAGCTGAGGCTGCTTTAGAGAAAGAACGTCTTGTGTTGGAGAGACTGCGGTTGGAGCTACAAAAGGAGGATAGAGGTGAGACTGCAGTAGGGCATCGTGGATTTGATGTGTCTGAGAGTCTACGTTTGCTGCCAAGATTTGATGAGAAGGACCCTGACACATTTTTTTCACTGTTTGAGCGGGTAGCCAGCAGTAGAGGGTGGCCTGATGCCCATCAAACTCTGATGCTGCAGTGTATTTTAACGGGGAAGGCCCAAAGAGCTTTTTCTGCCCTTAGTTCTCTTGATGGTGCCAATTATGCTAAGGTTAAAGCTGCAGTCCTTAAGGCCTATGAACTGGTGCCCGAGGCCTACAGGCAACGGTTTAGAAACTGGAAGAGACGGGACCAGCAGACTCATGTTGAGTTTGTTCAGGACATTTCAACCCATTTCAATCGTTGGTGTTCAGCCTTAGAGGTGGATTCATATGAAGGCCTTTGTAATATGATTTTGTTAGAACAATTTAAGGGTTCAGTGCCTGTACACATTGCTACTTACATCACTGAAAAGAAGGTTACAACAGCTGCAGAAGCTGCAGTTCTGGCAGATGAGTATGTTTTAACCCATGGAAGTGGTTTAACAGTTGGTCAGGGTCATCGAGAAGGACACTGGAGGGGGAGTTTGAGGCCCAGGCCTAATAAGCATTCAGAAGGTCATGAAGTTTCTCAGATGGGAGTCAGACAAGTTCCTGGTACAGATGGCAAGTTCGATCCAGTTAAAACCTGCTATGGTTGTAGGAACAAGGGACATTGGAAAGGAGAGTGTCCTTTGAGTGTGGTTGGCCAAAAATCTGCAGTTCCTAGTGTATATGTCAAGTCCACTGGCTTGATTTCCTCTACGCGTCATATTACCAGGCCCATGGTTATTCCTTCATCAGAACCTATGCCATCTAAGCCTATAGATGATTTGTATGCTCCTTTTGTTTCTGATGGTTTTGTGTCTCTGAAGGGACAGGGGAAGGTTCCTGTTAAGATTCTGAGGGACTCAGGTGCAACCCAGAGTCTTATTCGGAGTGGTACTCTGCCATTTTCAGCCAGTACAGCTACTGGGGCTAAAGCTCCTGTCCTTGGTGTAGGGATGGTTCCATTGCAGGTTCCTATACATCGTTTCTATCTCTATTCTGAGTTGGTGTGTGGGGAAGTTGACATGGCTATTCGTCCTCAGTTACCCATTCAGGGTGTTCACATCATCCTGGGCAATGATTTAGCAGGGGCTAGGATGTGGAATGGTGGTCCACCAATGTCATATGATGGTTCAGTTTTGCAAGACACTGGAGGTCATGCAGGGGGTGCTAAAGAGCAGCCTACAGTCTTGTCATCCTGTGCTGTAACTAGGGCCCAGAGTAATGCTCTGTTAAAGCAGAAGCAGTGTTCACAGGGAAGTCTTCAAGAGGTAAAGGATTCATGTAATTTTTCAGTCCTTTTGCCTGGGGTTTCAAGAGAGGACTGGGTTAGAGAACAGGCCAGAGATACCACCTTGAGACCTTTGTTTGACTTGGTTGGTTCGGACAACACATTCAAGAATACCTCAGGGGGTTATATCCTCAGTGATGGTCTGTTGTTGAGGAACTGGGTTAGAGTGGTAATGGGTGAGCAAGTTGATAAAGTGGTCCAGGTTGTGGTTCCTTTACGTTTCAGACATCTAATATTAAGTACTTCTCATGATGGTGTGGGAGGCCATCTTGGGGTGAAGAAAACCTATGATAAAGTGCTTCGTCACTTCTTCTGGCCTTGTCTGAAGAAGGATGTTACTGCATACTGTAAGACTTGTAAGACTTGTCAGTTGACAGGGAAGCCCAATCAGAAGATTAAGCCAGCTCCGCTCTATCCCATTCCTGTTGTGGAGGAGCCATTTGAATATCTCCTGCTTGATTGTGTGGGGCCGCTTCCACGGAGTAAGGCTGGTAACCAGTACATGTTGACTGTCATGTGTAAGAGTACGCGTTATCCTGCAGCATTTCCCTTGCGCTCTATTAAAACCAAGCCTGTGCTGAAGGCATTGACTTCCTTTATTTCAACTTTTGGTGTTCCAAAGACAGTACAAACAGATCAGGGGAGTAATTTCATGTCCCGCACTTTTGCCCAGGTGTTAAAGCAATTAAATGTTGAGCATCGTGTTTCCAGTGCCTACCATCCTGAGTCTCAGGGGGCTTTGGAACGCTTTCATCAGACACTAAAGTCAATGTTGCGGTCCTACTGCACTGAGTTGTCCCATGAGTGGGAAGAAGGCCTGCCATGGTTGTTGTTAGCTATACGTGAGGTGTCACAATCTAGTACTGGGTTCAGTCCCAACGAGTTGGTGTTTGGACATGCTGTTCGGGGTCCACTAGCAGTGCTGGGAACTGACTTGAAACCTAGTGAGCCACCTGGGAATGTCTTGGACTATGTAAATGATTTTCGCCGTCGCCTTTACATAGCTGGTGCTGCTGCACAGAAGAACCTGGGTCACGCCCAGGGAAAAATGAAAGGGGTTTTTGACCAGAACGTTGAGTTCCGGCTGTTTGAACCAGGGGATCAGGTTCTGGCTTTGTTACCAGTGGTTGGCTCACCATTTCAGGCAAGATTTAGTGGTCCTTATGTTGTGAAGAGCAGGATGTCTGACCGGGATTATTTGATTGTTACACCTGACAGGAGGAAGAAAGTGCAATGGTGTCATGTAAACTTGTTGAAGCCCTATTTTGCTCCCTCAACTAGGAAGGAAGATCTGCTGACTATGGATGGGGTGGAGACTAAGTCAGTGGCTACAGTTGGGACTGGGCCTGCAGATGATTTTGATGTTCCCTCTGATCCTATTTTGACGGGGAAGCTTAAGAACTCCGAGTACTTGGAAAATTTACCTAATCAGTTTCATCATCTGTCAAGGACTCAGAATCAGGATCTAGTTGCGTTGCTTTCATCTCACTTGTCTATTTTTTCAGATACACCAACTCGCACCACCGTGATTGAGCATGACATAGAGGTGGGGGATTCCTTGCCAGTAAGGCAACGTGCTTACAGGATGCCAGTGGGGAAGCGGGAGCGCATGGAGAAGGAGGTGAATTATTTGTTGCAACATGGGTTGGCTGAGCCATCTTGTTCAGGATGGGCTTCTCCATGCCTGTTGGTGGATAAGGCAGATGGGTCAGATAGGTTCTGCACTGACTTCAAAAAAGTTAATGCAGTCACCAAGCCTGATTGTTACCCTCTTCCTCGGATTGAGGATTGCATTGACCAATTGGGTGGGGCAAAATTTGTGACCAAACTGGACCTATTGAAAGGGTATTGGCAAGTGCCATTGACAGCCAGGGCTAAGGAAATTTCATCCTTTATTACACCATGGGGTCTATTTTCTTACTCTGTAATGCCATTTGGCCTCCGAAATGCTCCTGCGACATTTCAACGCCTTATGAATAAAGTGTTGACTGGATTAGATGGGTGTTCAGCTTACTTGGATGATGTAATAGTGTTTAGTGACACATGGGAAACTCATGTTCAGAGGTTGGGGGCAGTCTTTGACAGGTTAACACAGGCAAATTTGACTGTTAACTTGGCAAAGTGTGAGTTTGCTAAGGCAACAGTGGTTTATCTCGGCAAGGTGGTTGGTCAGGGAGAAGTCCGTCCAGTGCAGGCTAAAGTGGAGGCTATGCTCCGCTATCCAGTGCCAGCATCTAAGAAAGAGCTGATGAGGTTCCTGGGTTTAGTGGGGTATTATCGTAGTTTTTGTCCCAACTTTTCCACTGTGGTTGCTCCACTGACTGACCTGCTGAAGAAAGGTGCATCTTTTGTCTGGTCATCCTCCTGTCAAAAGGCTTTCGAAGGTGTGAAAGCGTTGATATGTTCCACTCCAGTGCTTGCAGCTCCAGTCTTTCATAGACCCTTTAAGATCCAGGTGGATGCGAGTGACGTTGGTGCTGGGGCAGTGCTCCTCCAGGAAGGGGAGGGGGGAGTGGACCATCCTGTGTGCTTCTTCTCTCGTAAGTTTAATCGTCACCAGTTGCACTACTCTGTGATTGAGAAGGAGACTCTGGCTTTGATTTGGGCCTTGAAGTTTTTTGAAGTGTATGTTGGGTCGTCACTGCCGTTAACTGTTTACACTGATCATAACCCACTTACTTTTTTGAACAGTATGCACAATGCTAATGGTAGGCTTATGAGGTGGCTGCTATTTTTACAGCCGTACACTCTCAAAATTTGTCACATTAAAGGTTGTGATAATGTTATGGCTGATGCACTGTCTCGGGCACCTTGTTGATGTTACACTAAGACCCTGTTGGTGGGGTCTTGTGTTTAAGGGGGGGGGTGTGATGGCTGTCAGCCATCTTGTCTCTGTGTGTGTTTATGGCCCTCCATTTTCAGATCTGTCTGGCTCCGCCCATCTCGTTTCCAACACCTGGCCAGATCCTATATAGGAGACCAGGAAACCAAGATGGCTTTCTCTCTCCCTCCTGCATGGCTGATGACACCTGGCCTTCCTGCATGGCTGTTGACTTTTGATTATGTTTGTTAAGTTCTTTAGGTTTTGACCACACATGCACACATACACCTTACACCTCACTACTGATGACTGATTTGTATAACCTGAGTAAGTTTGATTTAAGTTATCTTTATTAAAGTCACATTGCTTTAATTGTCACTGTGTGGACCTTCCCTACTTTTGTTATGCTCTTTCACGAGCTGGGCATAACAATATATATATATATATATATATATATATATATATATATATATATATATATATATATATATATATATATATATATATATATATATATATATAAAATCATATAAAAACATACACACACACAGTCACTCTTTGTGAAATGTTTTTTTTTCAAATAGTGAAAAAATAATAAAAGAAAAAAAAAAAAGATGAAGAATCTGAAGAGGAAATACCTCTCATAACTGAATGTCTCCAACAACTAAATTAGTACACATGCAAGGGCTTGTCCCTTCATTAACTCCGCTGTCCTTCAGCAGGCCTGATGAGTATTCCAGCTCTGTTACAGTAATCTGGTGTTGTTTACTTTGGTTGAAATAACCTGAAATGTCTGGAATGTCCCCTTAATCTGGTTACAATGAAAACACACGCCTGTATGCAAATGTCCTCCACAGGACACTACAACATGTGCATGCAGAGGACCAATGTGGTCCACTTTAAACTCCTGATGACAACAGCAGCTGCTGCCCTCTGGTCTGACTGTCTGAGGGTCAAACCCCAGCAGGAGTCATCGTGATCCCTGATACACACTTTAATCTATAGTACAGGATTCCTCAGTGTGATCTGTGCTACTGGCTTTAAAACCTGTTGTATACATTAAGTCTCCCTGGACATAGTAATGGCTGTAATTACTGTTTAATACCACACAAGTGCATACAGAGGTCTGGATCTACTAAGAAGGCCACATCACATTAACACAGACAGGTTTCAAGTGTAAAACTACTGTGTAGTAATTCACTTTTTATTTTTAGGTGCTCAAAATACGGCTGCACCTTGAAAGTACATAATTTCACCATTGTGAAAAGCACATATGCAATTGTGTCTCAACATGTTTCATCAGATTATTCCAAAAAGTCACCTCAGATTTTCGACAGGCTGCACCACAAATCACTCAGAGTAAGGGTATGAGATAAGAGCTACAGAGGATTCAACTGAGTGAGAGAGAAATGAACCTGTGATTGAAGGTTGAACCTTCACAAGCAAGAGATTAATGGGAGTAAATATGTTCACCTTTGGGTGGGATCTGTAAATTGGCCTTTAATGACGACTTCTAGACCTCAGATTGTTGGCTCACAGCCCTGTATGATCAGTACATTTAGTTCCCACATGAACAAGGATAGCACCCTTTCCACAGGTAACGCTGCTACTGTACATGCCCTGCAGAACATATAATATCTGTTGACAACATTCACACAGACCATTTACATACGTCTTACTGTGTAATGTATGTTTTGCATAACCCATAAAGATCTAGTGATACTTTTGTGGCAGTTCCCAAACACGTTTTTCATTTTTGGGGTTCTCAAAATTAACACAATAATATGGATTAATCCATCATCATGATTAATCTAACACATCTAACATCATAAATGTAACACAATTAAATGAAGCAGATGTTTACAATTGTTTTGTTGAAACTGTTGACGTTGAATAAACATGTTAATTACATTTGTATTTTTGTATATGTTTTGGATATTTTATCACATTATTTTTGTGGTTTTTTTCTGTGTATTTTAGAAGACATTTTCAATATGTTTTGAATTTTTCAGCACTTTCCTTGAATTAGTTTTTTTTGTGTCAATTTTAGTGGATTTTAGGATGATTTGTATTTTTTGTCCACTTTTTTTGTTTCTTATTGTATGTTTGTGTATTTCACAAAATGTTTGTGTGGATCAACAGATATTAAACATTATACATCAATAGATGTTTTTTTTTTTTATTGCCAATTGATATTTAGGTGTTAATGGGTTAATTTTACATTTCAACATATACAACTGCAAAAACCATACATATATACTATGTCATATTGATATTAACTTGTTTTGTTTTGGTAATATGGCAAAAAAATGTCTCTTCACAAAATTATTCTCATATTCATACTGTTTAGGATTTGTTGTCTTCTATAGTGAGCATCATATTCACATTGTATTATTTCCTAATGCATCTGTTTTTACATGTTTCCTCATGTGTCAACAGTGATTTCTAGTTTTCGTCCTTCCTTTCTAGGTTCCAAACCCAGCGACCTAAACGCATCTGAACAGACAGGTTGTATTGCTTCTTTCATGATAATTAAACTAGGGTTCATTCAGATCTGTTTTTTTACGAGATATTTTTTTTTCATTTGAGTGGCGTCATCAAATAGAATGTTATCTGAGTTTCATTTAGCTTAACCGGGAGTGTTTTATCAAAGATCAAATGTTTACGAACTGTTCCTTCTTTTCACCCTCATCATTTGACAGACTGTACCTATTGTTGTCGCAGAGGTCAGAGACGCTGATGGGTACCTGCAGAGACAGAGGCGGGACATTTGCAGGGACAAAAACAGCAGCGGGTCATTTGTGAAGGTGCAGACAGCGTAGCGATGGGAGGACAGGATAAGACAACCAAACAAGGGAGGGGGCAGTACATCCTGCCTGGTGACAGAACATCAACGTGGGGTGACCTGTCTTTTTATAAACAATGAAATCACATGTAGATTGTTAATATGTGGGTGGGCATGTGCTTTTTTTAAAGAAGCAGCCTATCATAAGAGAGTTCATTGTTCTACAACACTGTTCTAATACATTTGGATCAGTCTACATATTGAAAGAGCAGTCTGAGTGTGATGTAACCCATTCTTTTAATACCCAGGCCATTTGAGAGGCTAAAATCAGAGTACGATTTGTCTGGGCTTTATTGGGGTTAAGTCTATTTCTGCTTATGTCACGCTGTGTTGAAGAAATTATTCCAAAAATAATGCAGCAACATTTAGTTTATGATGTGATTATGAGTGGCAAAAGAGGGGAAAAAGCCCCACACAGATGGGAAGTTAGTACTCACACTCTGCAAAATCTGAATTTATTTGGATATTATTGAGTCTAAATGCCAAATAAAACTTTGCATGTGCATAACAAGTGAGTATATAACAAAAAATAATATGTCTAGGGCCAATCAGGGGACTGCTACACACACACACACACACACACACACACACACACACACACACACACCACTGACATTCTCACCTTTGAAAGCTCAAATAACAAATCACTTACTCAACATTCAGTGCATGATGCATTTGCTGAAGTACTAATCCCACTGTCAAAGTACTCCTCGAAAAGTAAAAGGACTGTATTAACCCTTTACCCTCTGACATGTCTGTGGTGAGCTTCTTAATGTATGTTTTATTTTACAAGGCTGCACAGTGGGAGCGTTTCACTCGCATATACTCTTAAAATAGATTGGTGTGAGAAGAAAAAATAAAAAAGGAGCACCCATGTAAGTAGCCTAGAGATTTAACACCTTGTATTTTGTTTCTAAAATGAATTAATATTAGTATGATATTCACTCGCCTTTTCTTTAAAATAATTCAAATATGAGAGAGGCGGTGTATGTTTTTACTGAGTTTTGACCATGTCGCTGATTTTTGGAGTTCAACCAGGAAATAAAAAGTCCAATGTGACGTCATGAAATGCATATAGATAACACACCACTTTTAATTGGGGTCTTATCAGTACACTTGGATGTTTACGCTGCATAAAATAACATGTGATTAGCAGTTAGCATGATTACCACTTAGAGTTAATGGTTACAGATATGGGAACCTGAGATCTTGGCATACATCAACATATGATCAGATGGTGTTGAATTTCTCCATGGATCTCTGTATGTATTGTAACTGGATCTGTATACTGTGACTGTGGATTCTGAACCCCATTCAGACCCCAGGAAGACTAGCCTAACATTTGATAATTCGGGATCTTCAATGAAGAATAAAAAATAACATATGAAATGATGAAAATGCATATGTACATATAGCAGGCTAAATGCTATAAAAACCGCCATTTTGTCCACATACTGTAACAATGCAATTTCAATCAGTCCAATAAATCAGCTGGACTAATTTATTTATTTATTTATTTATTTATTTATTTATTTATTTATTTATTTATTTATTTATTGCCTCAAAACAAAAACTATTGAGCCAAAATTCAAATCCCTGTTGTTCAGTGTGTTCCAGTTCACAGTTCATGTTAATCATCTTAAATCTCTAAATGATGTATTTTCTGAGTACCTTATTTAGTATAAACTTGTCAAACTTCAATTCCTCCACTTTTCTGTTATTGCACCTTGTTTTGAGCCTAAAACACACAGTAAAACATCTTTTATGACACATTTACAACAGAACATTTACCAGAAATAATGTCTCAGGAGTTAAAGGGTTAAATGTCATTCAAATAGACATATAGAAAAGTTATGAGCAAAATGTAGCTTAGAAAGAAAAATTCACAAACAAGGAACACACACTTAAGTATGTGTGACTAAGTGATTATAAATGCAGTACTGAATATGATGAATGTGAGGCTGTGGTTTGAGGAAGCGTCTTTGATGATCCTCATCTGACGCCAGTTGGCATCGACTGTATGAGGAGAATGACAGAGAGGAGAACAAACAGGTGGGTAGGGCAGGAAGACCTTTTATAAATATAAGACAGGAAGGGAGTGTTTGAGGTGTGAGCTTCAAGTAAAAGGTGCTGTGCAGTATAATGATCCATGTCAATGTTTAACTATTAATCTGTCCATGGAAAAAAATAATAAAAAATAATGTATTTATTTATTTATTTATTTATTTATTTATTTATTTATTTATTTATTTATTTATTTATTTATTTATTTATTTATTTATTTATTAATGACTTCATATAATGTTGGGTAGCCCATAGCAGTGCATCCATAAACTGTATGTAATTAATAGAAGCCAGTGATTGGTAATTTGGCCATGATGGGTTTTTTTTAAGTTGGCTTCCCAGTATTGTTAGCATCTCTCTGAAGAAAATTAAATTAAAATAAATGTACTCTGCTGACAAGGTAGCTATAATAGAAAACTGCCAATCAAAAGTCTTGATGCAGCAGAGATCAATCTGTATATGGACAGTAAACCCTAACCTACAAATTAAATGATAAGTGAACTAAACTCATTTTGATCAAGTTATGAACACTTAAGATAAATGAGTAATTAGTACTTTGGGGTTGTACACTATTCTTAAATTGATATACCCTAGTTGAGTTAAATTAGAAAAAAATTATTTATCATCCCATGATCCTTCGGGAGTTGTTTTTGGACACAGGGTGGCCTGATCTACTTGGCATCTTCCTAGATCATTCCAAGGGTCAACTGGAGCTCCGCAACAACCAAAGCAAAAGTGATATATTGTAAAATATCACAAGATTTCAGAGGAGCCGGTCAGTGTAATCAGCATTGTGTCAGCTCCTAGTGTTTGGGTGAAACACACAATTTATGGGGTTGCAAAAGGTACGTATTAAAGGTTTAACATAATTTTTTATTGCATCAATCTTAATTGAACCTTTCTGTATATTGTAATTCAAGTGGTCTGAGAGGACACCAGACTTCTGCATCTATTCCTTCCCTGTGTTTTCAGACTTTAGAAAATCTAGTCCATGGTGCAGGTTTTTGTCTGTGTTAGTTAAATATTGATCACAACCTGCATGTAAGACTTTGTCTCAGCACATAGCCTTGGAAACATGGCTCCACATGTCTATAAACAGCATGAAATGATGCCAGGCTGTATTTTTTTAAAAATATATTTTGTATTTGGTCTTAGTGGGCAGAGCCATAGAAGGACAGTGTTTATTTTCAAAATCTAATGTATTTTTAACCTTGATTTCAGCTCTTGCAGCTTTAACTGTTCAACACTATCATTTTATTGTATATTTTTCACTAAAAATAACTTTTACTGCATATGACTAATGAAATGTCATGTACACAAAATGTGCTATACAAATACATTTGCCTTGCCAAAGTAAGTAAGAAAAGCAAATACAGACAAACTATAACTTATAAAATCAAAACAAGTTTAAAAAAAGAGACAAAGATACTTCTCAGGAAAATGATAATTCCCCATTAGTTTAACATGTCTTACAAACTGGACATTTAGTTGATTATATACAAACAGTAAAAAGCTAAACTTTTTACTTAATAAGAACAGTTTTACAGGTCAAAGACAGTGTCATGGAATAAAACTGGAGCAGTGTTCAATATCCAGCATGATGAAGACACCTGCAGGCACACATGTTCATTCCACAGACTTTATTGTACTTTAAAGACAGGGTTAGACCTCTATATTGTTTTTGGGGTAACCCTCTGAGCTGACACTGAACACTCAATAACAGCTGATCACTCTCATCTGCTGTTGATATACTGAAGCTGTGCTCCAAAGCAGACTGTAAACCCTGTAATGAAATGTAATTTTCTTTGACAAATTGTTCAACTTGACCAGAATACTGTGAGTGACTGACACTGACCCGACAGTATGTTGTGGAAATGGAATCTGTTTACCTTGAAAACAAACATATGGTTAAATCAGAATCAGTACATGACTCATAAAACTATAGATATAAACATTGGACTCACAACATCATATTTTTCCAGTACTAGAAATATGATTATATAGAGATTTTTTTAAAGAAATATTTTATATCACATTAGAATTTTAACCCTTCATTGGGTCTTCATATAAAAACTGTGAAATTCAAAATCTCAGTGTGTTATTGCAGGGTAACACAATGTTTTATTACTTTTCAGAATTTTTTCAAAAAGTTTTGTTGTCATTTTATTGATAGGTGGCTCAGTTGGTAGAGGGTGTGTGCGTGTGTTTGTATTCTATCTTTATGGGGACATTGATCTGTTTACATAGTCATGCCATGGGGGCCTCTGACACTATGGGGACATATATATGTGTGTGTGTGTGTGTGCGTGTGTGTTTACGCTCACTACCCAATGGCTAATTTCCCTACAAAATGATGATTACAAACTTGGTTCACATGAGACATGGGAACCAGGGTGTGTGTGTGTGTGTGTGTGTGTGTGTGTGTGAATGGGTGAATATGAAGCTTGTAAAGTTCTTTGAGTATCATAAATGTTCATACGATGCAGTATAGTATATATAAGTGCAGTCCATTTACTATTTAGTAAATGAAGATCAGTGAAGTGATCGTATTTCCGTCCTTGCCTGTAAGTGGCAAAAAAGAAGTCCAAAAAGTTTATATGAAAATGACTATAAAATACACATGTAATGTGAAAGGACATAAGAATGACATAAGTGATCCAGACCACTGTCCACATCCACATGATCCCTTTGAACATCATTACATTAGTACCAATGGTACCTAACAAAGCAGGTACACTCACTGTTCATACAGAGGTGGACCTTACAGACCCTGGAGACCCCACTGGACTTGTCATTGGGACTCACTGTCCTCACTGGAACTGTTGCTGTCACTGTCTTGTACTGTACTGTATGTGTAAATGACCAAAACTAGTCATTTACCCACTAACACCTAACCTTTCAACCCAACATTTCACCTTAACAAAGTAATGTCACAACCAAAATGACACTAAAATTAATTCCAGAGTAGGTAATAAATGCAAACAAATCCCAGACTGACAGAAAAACAGACCAAAAAAGTTCCATGAATGAAATTAAGGGTGCGTCCGGGAGTTGTTTCCATTCTGTTTTTCACTGGACTATAAAGCAAAACAGCAGTTCTACCTGGCAACTACGCTGTCTGATGTCAGAAATGGCAGGGAACGGCATGCACTCTACCCTCTGCACGACTTAATCACCAAACCGCAGCCACTGCTGGGGCAGCGAGACCAGTAAATAACACCAGCGTGACGATATGGAAGGTGCAGGCTTTGGTGCTTTTAGTCTTAACCTCAAATGAAGCCAGTATTTGACTTGGCGGTGTTTTGGCTTCAGCTCACCACAGTTAAACCTCCCCAGTGATAGAAAAACCCAGTGGAGTGACTCACAGACGGAGGTAAAGCTGCGGGAGAGCTCTAGGTTTATGTTTGACTAATGTGCAGATACACTGATACCTGCATTTAGTGGTGAAATCAGCAGGCAGACACACAAAACCAAAGAGTCCTGGTGTGGAGAAGCACTGGCAATCCCATAAAAACTTAGATAACTACAATTAACCACTTATCTAAAACCAGAGCTTGATTAAAATGAAGTAAATGATTTTATGCTCCAAAACAATCAATGGATTTGAACAGATCTTTGGTAATCCTCAACGTACCACACTTTAATTACTTGATAAGGTTTAAAGGAGTTCTGTTAATGTGAACGATGGGAAAAGTCTCACTGACCAGACTATCTCTACCATCTGTTTGTCGTACAGAGCAGACATTTACCATCTTGTTCATAATAGTTGTCTGCTTTTCTGTAAGAGGAGAATACCAATTAGTACATGAAAATGTCACAAGCCATTCAATAAAAGATGCATTAAACAGTGAGATCAGAGACTTCTGAGGTTTCCTGTGGACCATGTTATTACAAGCAGAGGTTACTGGACTCCATTTTCACCGAGTACCGTCCCTGCTTCAGTTATACTTTAACTTCCTGCTGCAGAAAAACTTTGAGAATCCAACTGCTGTGATATTTACTGTCATGCAGTTTTTGTTTTGGCAGTTGGAGTTGATATTTTGGAATAATGTGCAGCAGTGACTTTTAACTAAATTTGTGATCTATATGTGAATATGTTCCGTTTGACGCAACACCTCACAAAAGTAACAATTATTTAATAGACCATAACCATAGCCATGGACGTCATTGTCAACATCACCACAGTTGTGTACACATTCTGGTGACAGAAAAACACTGTACGTCAATAGGGGTAAATAGAGAAATTGGAGAGGATCGAGCAAAAAAAGAGGAGGAAAAATGTCCTGTTGTGCTGTGGTTGTCACAATAGAGTGCTAAAAAACATCTTCACTTTTACCAAACACTGTTGTTGAAAACACCATTTGATGGAAACTGTAGATGTGAAATGGACAGTTACAGGCAGCAGAACAACCCATAGAGGATGGAAATATACGTTTAACAAACCCAAAACACAACAGTTCACTGTTAAATAAAGTATTATACACACTCTGCAGGAAGGAGTTTTCTTTTCAAATATCACATTAACACACGATGCATATGTTCGTCAGGCAGTTTGTAAAAGAAATTACACCCAGCATAATTTAATGCTGGGTGTTTTGCACTAAATCAAAGACAAAAATGATTTACATGCTATTCTATTATTTAACTGGTCTGGCTCACTGGAAATTAAATCGGGCTTATTGTGGCCCCTAAAAGAAAGTTAGTTTGAGACCCCTGTTGTAAAGGAAAGAAAATAAAAGAGAAAAGAAGAGAAATCAGTGTAACAGCAGATTCTAAAAATTGTTTATAAAAACTACCATCTGACAGTTATACTGAAAATGTATAAAAAAATACAACGAAATACTGAACATAGAAGAAATGCATTCGAAGTATAGTCATGAGGCGTGAGTATCGTCTTCCCTATTGAATAATCAAATTCCATGGTGGGTTTGGAAGCGTCTTTATGGAGCCTCTGCCTCCTCAGTGGACTGGAGCGGGACGGCCCAGACTGAACTTCCTGTGCCTCAGACTGTTGCAGGACTGACCTCCTTTCTCTGCTGAGTCAGGGTGTGAGGAGAAAACAACAGCAGACGTGCGACTGCAGAGCCTTTCCAGTCACTGAACTCCTCCACAGCTTTTATTTAAAGGAGATAAACTGTGCTGTTACACAACACTTACATAAGTGTCGGTTTAGAAGCAGTAACAAAACAAAACACATCCGTTATAGATTCAAACAGAACATCTGGAATGACAATTAAAATAATGTCTATTTTAAGTGTGATGTTGTTTTAAAAGCACTATTAGATGTCTGCACATGTAGTGGTTTTGGCAGAGGTTTGATCACCATCACATTACATTTTCTTACATTAAAGTTTAAACATGACACCATAAACTCATCTGATTAACTCGTAAAGATTCAGTGCTACTCAAAATATTTTTTTTTATTCTCTTTATGAGTTTTCTTAAGTGATTTATCACCATTTATTATATATTTTGTGGTTTTAGAGTTAAAAAAATAAGTACCGGTATTTAATTAAATGTCCATAAAAGTTTACATTAAAGTTGAGGGTCATTATATCAGAAATAGAACAAACTGTGTAAAATATATAATTAGCTTAACTTAATTAACCCTTTGATGCATACTGATCACTACAGTGGTATGACAGACAGAGAGTTCTGATGGACTTAACTGCAAGACTTTGAGACTTGGGATGTGGTTCACTGTTTTTATTAACAATTAAGTTAAATTTTATATATTTTACTATATTATATTATAATATTATATAATATTATACTATAATAAAAGTACATAAGTATGGCACCCATTAAAATAAAGTGTAGACTGTTCATTTGAATTTGAATTGATGCCAAAACACGTCAATGGCAGTGAATGAGTTAACAGTCTGCATTAAAAAGAAACCATAGTGTTCTGATATTTCACTTTAAATACATGTTTCTTCGCTTCAAAGCTCAAACACATGTTGTCCAGCTGAGTGGACCTTTTTAGAACTCCATAAAAAATAGGTTCGTTATAAATATTTAAATCACATTATTTTGTTCAGGCCTAAAGAAGAATAAAAAGACTGAGACAAAAAAAATCTTGAATAAGATTCTCATAATTCATGCATCAAAGTGTTAAGTGTGTCCACTGGCTTTGATCCAGGTGAATTAACATTGTAGAAGATGTTGGTGTTTCCATGGTAACCAGAGATGACTATGAATAGACGACAAACTTTATTTTAAACTAATATATTGACAACAATTTAGATCAGTAGTTTTGGTGGGTGGCAGCTTTTTAGGTCTTTATGCCTTAAAACCCAGACAGGACACATGTGTACATTTTTACCAAAATGTTCCTTAAACTCTGCAAATATCTTTTCATTGAACTCAACAACACACGCCTCTGTAGGATTTCTGCATTTTGGGATGAACAGAGCTCCACAACAGCTCTCAAATTTCAACTGTAAACTTTACTGGGGGTCGGTGAGGTGACCTCGGCTCAGAGCTCCAGGAGAAAAGTAATACCCGAGCTGCCGCAGAGCTCCTTGATGTGCCCGACCAGTCAGACAGGAAGTGCTTTAATCAAGACTTCCTGCACTGCCTTGTTTTGTCTGAGGGAAAGAGGGCAGAGTAATGCATGCAGCAGCTGTCGCACAAAACTCAGCGTCTTTCCAGCAAGTTGTGTGATGGGAAGAAATATATTTTCTTCAATCAATAAATGCATGTGTTTATTTAGAATTCAGAGCATTTTCTAACAAGAGACAGTTTTGCAATGATGCACGAAATCACAAATATTCAACCAGTGATTGAAAACATTTTAACCCATAAGAACCCAGTTCCCAAATGAATTATTGTGACTGCGTCTTGGTGATTATCCACAGGTGTTTTTTGGAAATTTGTCATGTGTTTTACTCAGAGTTGGAAAGTAACTAAGTAAAAGTACTTTGTTACTGTACTTATATAGATTTTTTTAGGTATCTGTACTTTACTTGAGTATTTATTTTTCCGGCAACTTTTTTACTTTTACTCCCTATATTATTGTATAATTATCTGTACTTTATACTCTTTACATTCTGAGAATAGACTCATTAGTTTTTCAAACAGATTTGACAGTATGAAAAAGAAGTCACTTAAGAGGGAAAATTAGTGGAGGAGAGGAACTGTGACTTTATATATTATATTTATATGACTTTTTATATCACAATTTTGATTTTTCTCTTAAAATTATGTATTTTTATCTCATATGTATAGCTCATGATGATTTTTATCTCAATTGTGACTTTTTCTCCTCCCATATCCACAAAACTGAGTAACCATGACTTGATCAAAAACATTATTACACTAATTCACTTTTAAAGGCTTTATTTTGGATACTTTTGACATTTTTCAATTTTTTTCTGGTTAAATAAGTATTATTGCATTCATGGGGGAAAAAAGCATTTTACTTTTTACTTTTATACTTTATTACAATTGAGAAGTTGTACTTTTTTTTTTTGTTTTTTACTTTTACTTAAGGAGAGGAGTTGAATCAGTACTTCTACTTTTACCAGAGTATTTCTCCACACAAGTAGCTGTAATTCTATTTGAAGCCAAGAAAAAAAATCACATCAATCATGCAAGATTTGAGAACAGATATTCCAAGGCACGCTGTAGGATTTGTATGAAAATAAAATACCTTATAATTCAGGTGAAAAAAGCCCTGATGAAGACCACAGGTCTAGATGCATTGGTTATATTTTGAAGGATTGCCATGAAGATATAAAGACATTTTATTTTCACGTAAATCATATTGTGTGACTTGGAATACACTTTTTAAATCTTTCATGGTAATGTGGGTCAAGTAAATTCAACATACTTTCACCTGCTCTCAGTATTTTACAAAGCATCACACTTCTATTCCACTACATCTCAGGAATTCATGTTATACTTTATGTTCCAGTATACCTGTATATAGCTGTAAAGTAACTGAGTAAAAGTACTTCATTACTGTACTTAAGTAGATTTTTAGGTATCTGTACTTTACTTGAACAGTTATTTTTCTGGCAACTTTTTACTTTTACTCCCTATATTTTTGTATTATTTTTGTATAAATATCTTTACTTTATACTCTTTACATTCTCAGAATAGACTAAATACTTTTTCAAACTAAACAGATGTAACAGTATAAAAAATAAGTCATTTCAAAGGGAAAATCAATGGAGGAGAGAAACTGTGACTTTATATTTTATAGTTATATGACTATTATCTCACATTTTTGACTTTTTAATCTCATAATTCTGACTTTCTATCTCCCTTTTTCTTTTTCTTTTTTTTTTTTTTTACTTTTTTCCTCTTAAAATTATGCATTTGTTTTAAACTCATGACTATTTATCTCAATTATGTCTTTTTTTCCCCAAAATTTCCTGCTCATATTCACAAAACTGAGTAACTGCGACCTGATCAAACACATTATCTATACAGTAATTCTCTCTTAAATGTTTTATTTTGCATACTTTTTAAACTTTTCAGATTTTTCCTGGTTAAATAAGTATTATTTCATTCATGGCAAAAAAAAAAAAGCTTTACATTTTACTTTTGTACTTTATTACAATTGAGAAATTGTACTTTTTTTTTTTACTTTTACTTCAGTAAAGGAATTGAATCAGCTGTACTTCTACTTAAATACAGAATGTGAGTACTTTTAACACCTCTGGTTTTCAGATATAGTTTTTAATCATTTTCATGTTCTGTCAAAATACTATGCATCTAGTGCTATTGTCAGTCAGTATTTTCACCTTGTAAAGCAGGACAGCAAACACAAAAATATCTGAAAACCTATTGTACACATACTGATTAATATGCATTTACAGTACAAATGTGTATATACTAATATTTTATCTAATAGCTCTATTTCTCTTGTGTTGTTTTTTTGTATATGTGTATAATATATTCATTGTCATTCATTGTTAAAGACCACAAACACATGGTCGAATATTAGTCATAACATAGCATGTGGCTCCTTCCATGTTTTGATTCGTATGTCATTGCACTGGGTCGTCTTTGTCTGTTTGTGTGTCTTTAACATTTCACCACAGTTCAACAATAAGCACATTATCAGTAATAAACTTGTGTTGCAGGATAGACGAGACAATAAACACATTGTTCAGTGAGACATGAGCTCACTAACAAGCTCATTTATCTCCATCAACTGTTTTGTGATACGTAACACTCTAAGTCTATTGAAGTGTTTCAGTTAAAGTTAATGTTTAGAAGTTTTCAGACAGGAAACGGTTGAAGTGGAAGGCTGCTGAGTGTTTCCTGTCCATGATGTGGTGTCAAAATATGGTTTAGGAAAATTAAATTAAAGCTTCTGGTTGAACACCAACTGAGCTTTGCACACAAATTATAGTGAAATATATAACACTTTTTTTTTTTAACGTTGCTATGTATTTAACCAATTATAAATTAAATGTTGTAACTATATGATAGCACGTAGGTAATACTTTTTGGATTGTGTTTCCAATAGTCACAGTAGGTGAGCCGTCGTGTAATCCAGGGCTGCAATCATTAGTTGTTTCGTTGACAGAATGATTTGGCTAAAGGTTACAGTTGGCTTTAAATTTCTGTACTTTGGTTGAAACTGGGATACTTTAATGATGGATCGCCTCATGTTTCTGCAGAAAATGATCTGGAAGTGAAATTTAGGTTGGACAGAAATAGTGGTAATATGACTCGATTAAGAGAAGTGGGTTTGTGTGGAAGCATTTATTTATTTATTCATTTAATTTTTAGGTCATTTGGTTTTCCACATTATGTAAAGGGCCATGCTTACGTATTTTATCTACAGGGTAGTCGTACAAGGCTGGAAAAAACAGTAAATCAGCATAAATGGTTGCCCTGATGCCTGTCTCCAGCAGATGCCTGTGGACAAACTGGAATGGAGGTTGTAAATGTGGAGCTGATGGTGGTCAGTCCGTTTAACGTCAGTGAATCTGTAACACATAAGAGTTAAGGCGTCGCATTAATGGACCACATGGTGTGGTCAGTCGTGGCTTGTGGTTGTGTGTTATTATGCTTTCACGTCATTTTGTACAGACTAAGACAGGATTTTTTTCTACAGTTTTATGGAAGAAACTCAAATATTAAGATATTTGCTGCTGTTTTATTTAGTCTTATCTCCAGTTTTTAACTTTATCTTTACAGGCATTTATTTAGGTCTAAACTCTGACTTTAATTATTATATACAACCATAATTTCAACACATCTGTGAGAACAGCCAAAATAATAAAACATTCCTTTCTTCTTGTCTTGCTTTCTTTGTTTGTTTGGGTTTTTTTTTTTTTTTTTTAGAAAATATCCACATGATTCCTTTATTGATAAAAGTTAATATCATGATAATTTAATTTCTGATCAGTTTTTATAGTTACGCTTTTTAAATACCCAAAAATAATAATAAGAAGAATAAAAAAGAGTGATATTATGAAGTATCTTTTTTGTTTGTTGTTGTGCCTTTGTTCACAGGTCAATGACCGTTGTCTTCACTGTATTTACACAGATGATGACACACAATAATGAAGTGTTTATCTTATCTCTCATGTGGTGTTCATGTCCTCTGTCTGTCTGTACATTTAATTTTTTAGTTTACGTAGGATTTATTTTTTTTGCCACAAAGCTGAGGAATTGTGTTTACAAAGATCTTAAAATGTAAAGACTTTAAAGTCGAAAGTCTGTCAGTCAGTGTTAAATAATTGTGACAAGTTTTATTATTAAAAAATGACATCATTTTTAGTCATTTTGAATTGGACTTTGGTTGGTTCAGTTTCCCCACACAGGACAGGAAATGGTTAAAATGATTAGAAGCAACAAGAACTACATAAAGTCACTCACTCACTCGTCATCTGAACCCACTTTATCCTCACTAGAGTCATAAGGGTCACTGGGGGGCTAATCCAGCTACAATGGGTGAAGGCAGGGTACACCCTGTATATATAGACAAACAATCACTCTTACATTCACACCTATGGACAATTTAGATTAACCAATTAACCTATCAGTGCATGGGTTTGGATGGTGGGAGGAAACTGGAGAAAACCCACACAGACACGAGGAGAACATGCAAACTCCACACAGAAAGGTCTGCTGTGGGATTTGAACCAGGGACCTTATTGCTGTGAGGCACGAGTGCTAACCACTGCACCATATAAACTTAGTTTTATATAAATAATGTATGAAAATGTATGCTGGGGTGATGATCCAAACAAATTGTTGTTGTTGGATGAGGGTTGGGCTATAGCACTTTTTTAAGTAGTGCTGTCCAAGATTTTGTGAATATTGAATTCTGAATAACATTGTGACTTTAAAAACATTCTACTGACCATTAGTGACGGTAATGTATTTCTTTAAAAAAAATTAATTAAATTTTAATTTTCAAACAAAATCACCCCCACCCCCCCTCATTGTTTTGCTGTTTTTACCCCTTCGCACGAAATGCTTTTGACAAAATAACTTCTTCTTGATACTTAAAGTGTGACTGGGCTTCAGTATGTAAACCTTAGTGGTTTCAGTGGTTTTCAACCTTGGGGTTTTGACCCCATGTAGGGTCATCAGGAATTCAAATACTGTTGTCTGAAATTTCTAGTAATTGATTAAAAACAAGTCATCATTTTGAATGTCTGGGGTCGCTACAAATGTGTGATGTTAAAATGAGCCAAAATATATTGTGAAGCACTGATATGAAGTAAAACAAAATGATTACAACTTGGAGGCTGGAAATGTAGTTAAAACATATACCATCACCTTATGGCATTAACTGTTAACAGCTTAAAGATGCAAATAACTGTAAACCCTAAATCTGTTCATCTCAAACAACCTTTAAAACAAATGTCATCATTGTCAGCTCTTATTATTATTATTATTATTATTATTATTATTATTATTATTATTATTATTATTATTATTATTATTATTATTATTATTATTATTATTATTATTATTATTATTATTATTATTATTATTATTATTGTTATTATTATTATTGTTGTTGTTGTTGTTGTTGTTGTTGTTATTATTATTATTATTATTTCAAACTGAGTGAATAAGCAGATCCAACACAATAACAAAAAGAGTGCTTAATATGACATATGTCTTTGTTGTGGTTGTCGCTTCACCTGTTGGAACTTTCCTTTGGATGAGTCTCTCATTTTAATGTTTATGTTTAAGCAGCTGATCACCTGATTTCAAAGAAAAGCTCCCGTATCCCAAGGTGATCATATTCTCAGAAAGAGCCTCAGTAAAAATGTCAGACCTCCATGTCTCTGTTGACACATCAGTGAGTACGCAGGCATCAAGTCTTTCCATGACAGTATCCAATGTTATCTAACAACAATCAGGGTCAAATAAACGTGTACATAAATGAGGTTAGTCATATGGTATTCACTTAATATTCACATAATAGTCTTATATGATATTGAATCAACTATATTTGTGGGTTTTGGACAGACTTTGGCCCTGGTTGGTGCATCTTGTTCAAGACAATTAGCTAATGCCAGGTTTTTTTACCTCTTTATTTTCCACATGGACAATAGTTTTTGGTTTTTGGTCACATATAAATGTCTCTAATCTTCCTCTTGTCTTCACTTTCTGTTACCTTTTCTGATGTTAACAGGTCAGTTTTGAACCATGCATTAAATCAGCTGTAAAATACACTAAAAAACAATTATCCATCATCCAATGTGTTTCTCATCTCTTGGTTAATTTATTTGGCTTCATTATCCTTAAAAATATTGGTTTTAACATATTTGATGTGAACCTTTTTTTTGTCAGTTAACCCTTCGATGGACACTGCAGGTCATTAGCTCTGTACTCTGCAAAAGTCAAAGTTTTACCAAATGTATTTTCCTCATTTCTAGTCAAAATATTTGATCATACTTTAAATAAGACAGAATGACATAAAAGAGTTACTTTTTAGTGAGATTATAAAGAATTTATTTTTAGACAATAGATCTTGAGAATTTTTATTTCAAGAAAAAGACAATTAGAATTTTCACTTGTTCTATTGGCATATTTTATTTTTTATTTTTTGCTTAGTTCAAAATGATTTTTGCTTAATTTAATTTTCAAACACAGTTTTTACTTTGGTTTTGCAGCCGGTTGTCATCTTTCCTGCCATAGCTGTTTATATGAACGTACAGAAGGGTGGGGGTGGGGGGGGTGATATTTGATGGACGTATCAACAAATCAATCATTGTAAAGATGATCAGTATAATGATTGACCAGAGTTTTTCTCTCTTTCCACCCTCTGGACTGGACTAAATAATTTTGTTTTATGCAAACATTCTATTTCGGGATTATGAAAACGTTTTCAAGCAATATGGTAAAAAATGTTCCAAAAAAATATCTCCCACCCCACCTTTAACCTCTATTTAGACTTAACATGGATTTTGAAGAGCTAAAGCTAATATCAATAGCCAGATTTTAATATAATTGTCTCGTATTTGGTTAATATTTACAGAGCAATAACATAGTGTTTGCACACATAATAATACTGTACAAAGTGTGTCTGAAGTTTCTTTGATCATTTGCTTTTGTTCTCCCATTGTTAATTGGTCTGGATATCAGTGTAGCGTGCTGGAGTTGTGTATTTGGTTGCACAGGAGATTAATGTTTCAGACACACTCCTGTCAGATGACCTGGGTCTCTTCACTCCCAGCAGGTGACATGTGAGCTGCAGCAACTTGAGCACAGGAAGTTGACCCGTCCTGCACCAGGAGCTGCTACATTTGGCACCAAGTTCAGTGGAAGGATGTAGGAAATAACCAAATACAGACAAAATGACCAGTGCCAAGAAAACATGCAGTCATGGAAACATTTTAATATTATTTATTATTTACTTTTAGTCACATTAATAAACATTGTACAGGTACATGTGTTAGGATCTGTTCGTCTAATGTCACAAACATCCTGATCTTTTAATAATTACTGTGCTTAAGACTAAATGCAAATATCAAACCATTGAAAGAACTGCTGGCCCACATTTCCTCACAGCTCATATGATATGGTCTAAATACTGGTGTGCACTTGAGCACACCAGTAGAAAGTGCTTGTTCATAGATTTTAACCTTTTAAAAATATGCAGTTTGTTATGTAAGAATTCATAGCATCAACTAAAGTGACTGATAGTCTGATCAAATTTTTCATTTTTGTTCTTTTTTTTGTTTAACTTTGTAAAATAACAGTTTTTTGTGTTGCAATCTGGATTGACAGAGTAGACTATGGTAGTTTGTGAGAATGTGATCACTATAGTGCAGTCCAACAGCCCTCAACCTACCAACATTTTTAATGACTAAGCTACAAAAAAACAGTTAAAACCACATACATTAAGAATAATAGTGAGTTAATTTAGATGATCTCTGACTTAAACCTTGCAAAACAATATGTATGTGTGTTTGTGTCTCATCTTAATTCTGTCCTGTTGTTATTTTGACTCCTGGGTAAACTGCTTTGTCTGTCAAAGCACTTTGTAAACTCAGTTTTTAAATATGCTATATAATTAGAAGTTAACACTACTACTACAGTACTACTACTTATTATTATTATTATTATTATTATTATTATTATTATTATTATTATTATTATTATTATTATTATTATTATTATTATTATTATTATTATTATTATTATTATTATTATTATTATTATCTTTTGTTTTAATGAAACTGGATAAAAAGTCATGATTAAAATAGACATACGTTTGAGTAAAATATGCATAACAGTGCATTAAGATCATTATAACATCCAAATATAGATACTTTTATGGCCGAGCAATAATTACAGTTTTCATAGTTAGACATTTTGTACCATGGAATGTAAAAACAGAACTACACAATTATATTATTTTTAGGAGGTCATATGACATGCTGTAAACAACCATAGTATTTAAGTAGCTGTAAATGTAAATTCAGATATATTTTGTATTATGTGTCTTTTTTATTGTGTACCCTAAGCCAAGTGCTGCTGAACTAAATGTCATTGTGCTTGTATAATGACAATAAAGATTTTTGATTCTTGAGATGCTGCAGAAGCCAAACATTTTCTGAGCAGTCATTCTTAACTCAGTGATGCAATTTCTTTTCTTGTCATTATTTGATAATGACATAGGTATCAGTTCAGTTATTTTTTTTTATCACTTTGTGTCAATTATGTGTCTCGATGTTTCTGTGGATCTTGCTTCTCTTTGCTTGCTAACAATATCTGGCTTAAAGTCAGCACAATGTAGAGATTATAAATGGAAAACATCAATAAAATGAGTGCCTATAATGCTAAAAATCAACATATCTTTCCATATTTCTTTAAATTTGCTACACCATAAACCAAAAAAAATATGAAGTACGTATGACCAGTACACAAATGACAAAATGTAAAAGAAATAAATTTAATGAAATGAAAATACAGGATTATATGGTATTTTCACTCATGACTGGAGTTGTTTGTTAAGCTATAAAGACCCAAACACTCTGGTAACCCAACCATCTACTAATCTAAATGTTTAATAACTTCTAAACTACTATTCATATCAAAACATGTAAGTAATTGGTGTAAAACACAGTTTATCATCTTTTCATGGTCATCTGACATTTGGATGTTTAGAGGCTCTGTAGTTACCATGGAAACAGTACCAGTAAAACCAGTGGAGTTGGATCAATGACAGTGGATGAACACATTTAGTTTTTTTTCTCCTCACACTTTCTCCTGTTCCTTTTATAATAACATTTGAATTTACTCTTCCCTTTAATCAACATGTACATGATCTGTGGAATAAACATAGGAAAATACATGATTTATACTGAAAAATGTAAAAATACATGTGATGACATGACTGTAAATGGTGATAAATCACTTATATCACTTATAAAAGGTCAAATAGAGAGAACAATTTTGTTGGTAACTGCTGCAGAAGTGGGTTTATAGGTTAACTTTTTAAACCTGGCTGACATTATATGACTTTACAGATGATCATCTATTGTATGATCACATAAAAGACCAACATGACATTGGGGTTGTGTTGTGTAAAAGAAGATATCAAATCAGACTTATACAACATTTAGGTGATAATAACATTAGACAGTAGACATCGTATCTTTGTGGATAAGCTTGAAGCTGTCACAACCTGTCCAGGTGTGATACATAATCCCACCACACCTTTACCAATAACATATTAGCAATCAATCCTTATCAGCTCAACAATAGGCTGACATTGTCCTGTCTTATCTCCACTGGTATGATTGCCAGTGCTGCAGGGCTGAACCTACCTGCCCCTACACACTTTCCCATCGCCCTGCACCAACCTGAAGGGGAAAGGGACTTTTCCCGGTTCTCTTCTCACGACGGTCATATCCATAGCACCTGGCATTAGTTTACACACACCCACCACTGCAACTTGGCTGCGGCATCATGCAGATCAGCTGCTCAGATCAATCACTGCTCGATTGCTGACAGTTAATATGACACAAAAGAGGACGGAGTGACAGTCATGAAAGGAGGTCACAGGAGAAAATGGAACGACAGCTTTACTTCAGGGGGAGATAGAGAATGGTGTCAAGACAATAAAACAAGCTGATACCCACACTGGCCAGGGTGTACTGTAGGTAGACACAGGGATAACGTTTCAAGGAAAAGCACGAGTTAAACTAAAACCAACCTAGATTTCAATGTTTTTTCTTGTCACTAAAATCCCCAAGTCTTGAGAGAGACGTCCTCAAAGGTTGATCGATCACCACAACAGCACCATTACCACCAATATTTTACAATTGGCTCCTTGTGTAAATGTAAAGATTTCCTGAAGATTTCACTTCCATATATCCATAACTTTGTGAGTTATCTTGATAACAGTCAGACAAACAAACTATGATAGTATATATATATATATATACACAGAGAGAGAGAGAGAGAGAGAGAGAGAGAGAGAAGATAGATAGATAGATAGATAGATAGATAGATAGATAGATAGATAGATAGATAGATAGATAGATAGATAGATAGATAGATAGATAGATAGATAGATAGATAGATAGATAGATAGATAGATAGATAGATAGATAGATAGATAGATAGATAGATAGATAGATAGATAAACAAAAGGTTTAGAATCATGAAATAAACACCATGAAAAAAACTAAGGGATAAGGACAATAGTTTATGGTGTTACACCAGCAGTTTACACACAGTGTTGGTAAATTAGCAAAACCTGCTGGAACATTATTTTTGATCAATATCTGCAATTTTACAATACCTTGTCCTGTTCCGTTTTTTGCTCAGCTTCTTCATGGTTTTTTTCTTTTTCAAACACAGTTTTTACTTTGGTTTTGTTGCCGATTGTCATCTTTTCCACCATAGCTGCTTATGTGAACGTGCAGAGGGGGCGGGACTGATATTTGATGGACGTATCAGCAAATCAATCACTGTAAAGATGATCAATACAATGATTGGCTGGAGTTTTCTTCTGGTTCCACCCTCTAGGCTGGACTAAAACATTTTAGCTTTTTTCAGTGTGTGCTATGGGATCATGAAGATCGAGGTTTTCAAGCAATATGGTAAAAAAAAAAATTTTTTAAATGATCTCCCATCCCAACTTTAAGTATTAAAATGCAGTAGCTATCTGTACTTTTTTGGAGTATTAGTTTTTTTCTCCTGCTTCCACTTTTACTGCACTACATATGAATTTAATACTTGTACTCCAATATACTTTTCATGTCATTGAAGCTGATTCGTCATGATTGAGCAACCAGTTAGGTCTATATAAGAAGACCACATACTCCCACACAGCCTTTCTTGCACTGGTATGTTTAGCATTAGCATTAGCATGCACCACACGGTACACAGTAAATTTTGCAGTTAAATCAACACTTAGAGAGTTTATTTAACTTCTTCTAGAGTGTATTTGGTCCCATTGTCTCCAAATTAACTACAAATTCTACAGTGTAGAAGACGACCCAAGAATGCCACCATCATCATCCACAACCAACCTCAACATCAATGCCATTGGCTTCAAATGATTGAGGCGATGGTGAAGATAAAAGCAATACTTTAAGTACTAGAGCAGTATTTTATTAAATATTTGTACTTGCAATATTTAAGTACAAAACATTTTGAATACTTCACAACTTCAACTTAAGTAACGTGTTTGAAGAACACTTCCGACTTCTACTCAAGTCAGTTTTTTTTTATATAGTATTGGTACTCCTTTCAGTACTTTATACATCACTGTTAGTTCATGTTTCACAATCACATCTTTATTACTGAGCTGCTCAGCTGACAGATGGCACAGGAAACAGTTTATCATATGTGTGAAGAAGTGGTTTTAGAAACAAAGAAATTGTGTTCCTCCAAAACCCACTTCTCCTTTATTTTGTAATTGCTTGTTCCATTGTTATCTTTACAGTACAATTGTGATCACACTTTTGGTCTAAATAAGTGACAAACACCTCATTGAATTTGTTTCCAGTTTTGCCACCTTTTCCTCTAAACACAAATGAAGGACCAGTTCCCATTTTGGTCCAGTTCTGCTAGAAACAGAGGAAATGAACAATGGTTAACTTTTAATAATTAAAGATAATAACCTCCATCAGCCATGACTTCATCTAATGACCATTTAATGACAAACAAAATACTGTATACATACGCAATCTAAGAGCAGAGAAATGAAAACCCTAACCTTTCATTGCCATTTTCTTTTTCCACTTTTATGAGAATCCTTTAGGCTCCAGTGAAAATAGTTTACCCCCAGTGAACAGTTCATTAATGAATCCATGCTGTTGTGTTGGGTAGACAGGAGGTCACTGTCATTACACTGATTTAGTGGGCTCATTTTTCTCCAATGTTTCCGTTTGATTTTTGCCAAGTTGGGTTTCTTACCTCAGATTTCCTGACTAAATACCTGCATTATGTTATCATGGTAATTGCTTGTGACATTTTAGACCTAAGGGATGGATGATGAGACATAGAGTTTGCATGTCTGATTCAGTTACTTATGTAAGTTAATGTCCTTGTATGTCTTGTAAACAACAGGGATGTTGTTGTTTGTGTTCCACAGAAGGAGCGCTCTTTGTTACTTTGACCATAAAAAATATACTGTTCCATGTATATGTACTCTTACTGTAGATATAAATGCAGTAAAAGCATTTCCCCCTCAATTATCTTTGTTGTTTGTGCATTTGCAGTGGTTATTAGGAATAATAACAGCAGTGAGTGGAAAGTGGGAAATTATGGATGGAAAAAGTGGTTGTGTATATCATTAATTACATTTACTGATGTTCAACATGAAACAGCAATTCATTATTATATGGCAATATAATAATAATTCTCCTGTCTGTGCCCTTGGCTGAGGTACTGAGTTAGTTGACTGTAACAACCTGAACAATGTTTTTTTTATGTAGGGTCATTGATTAGATTTTCTACCAGCATCTTTACTGTATGCTTTGACTAGATTCTTCAGTGCAGCTCTTCAACAAAAGCCACTGTTAGCCTTGAAATTGTTTTGGCATTAAATACCAGATTCTCAACACAACCTTCATGTGAGAATGTAAACATGCACAATTAGTACTTATGACAAGTGTCTGTATGAATGTAGCCGTTGGTTATTGCTTCCATTTTAGCAGAGTTAAAACCTGAACTAAAAATAAATTAGGGCTGTCAAAATGAACACATTAATGTGGATTAATCATTAATTAATCATTGTGATTAATCTTATTTAAAAAATCCACTGCAAGTAACACATCTGCAGTACAGAGTGACTCCACGTAGAGTTGACATTATAAATGTGTAAATGTTGACTGACAGCAGAACCAAACCATAAAGATGGAACTTACAGAACAGCACACTTGCCCTTTGGATAGAAAACTGAGGCCAAAAACACTCAAGATAAAACAGTCTACTGCCATTAAGTATTATACACACCCTGCAGGAAGGACTTTTCTTTTCCACCAAAGCATACATTAGTAAAGGATTCTGTTAGCACTTCAGCTAACATGCTACCTAGCTTCTGACAAACACATTAATTGTAATGGATGCAGAACAGACTCTTTATTAAGACCAACACACAGATCATAAGGCAATGATGATTAAATCAGTGAGAGCTGAGAACTAGGGCAGAGATCAGGAGAGAGAGAGAGAGAGAGAGAGAGAGAGAGAGAGAGAGAGAGAGAGAGAGAGAGAGAGAGAGAGAGAGAGAGAGAGAGAGAGAGAGAACAAACAGGTCACAGATATGACAGTAATAACTGCATATTCCCTTCTTTTCTGAGTCTCCTCGTTCACCTAAAATGAAACACAATTAACACAGAATATTGAATATATATATATATATATATATATATATATATATATATATATATATATATATATATATATATATATATATATATATATATATATATATATATATATATATGTATATATTAAATTATGATTAATCAAAATCCACAGCAACCCTGTGATTAATCTCATTAAACATTTTTAATTGTTTATCATCACATATAAAACATATTTAGATGCACATTTTAAGATGAACATGTTAGGATTTGAGTCTGGTCTCATATTAATTCATACTGATAAACTAATTGTAAAACAGGAAATCCTAAGAAGGTCAATTCAAATATCAAACTTGGGAGATTCAAAAAAATCTAAAAGTTGTTTATATATGTTGTATAACTTCATTTGTCCTCCCTCCTTCCTTCACTTGTGTTCTGGTTTTGGGATTATCTGTTGCACCAGGGGACGCCTTACTTCCTTTCACACTAATCTCTGGCTTTTATCTTACTCCAGGTACTTACCTCGTCACCTTCTCTGTCACTTCAGAGATACACAGAAGTAGGTGAGCCAGTAGAGACACAATAGACACATTGTTAAAACATGTCCTAGAAACGTCCAGTGACACAAAAACAGGCATCTGAATGACAGCAGGGAGCCTAAAATTTTAGATGCAACCAGACCCAGGTGTGCAGCACAATTGGTGCAGGTTGGTGACTTCACTACACACATGCTTTGAACTTCAAACAAACAAAAAGCTGCTTAGAGAATTCAACTCATGCGGGACCAACATTTTCCCTCAAGGCAGAAATTATTTCATCGTCTGTCTCAAACATCAATGGGTAGAGCAAACATGGGAACCAGCACCTTCTTATCTAATGCAGGTGGTATAAAAGTCAAAGCTTTTACCAAACATTAACTCAGGTGCAGCACATTAATGTTCAGCTTTTATTATGGAAAAACTAATTCTGACTTCTGAATAAATAGAAGAAACCTGCCTCATTAAATTCATTGTATTTGTGCATCTGTTTAAATAAATAAAACACCACTTTTATGACATAGTTGTAATATCACTGTAATCCTTAATGGAAAGACAAGGATGTGACTGGATACAATCAAACTGCAGGGAAAGGAATACGATTTTTTTCCTCTGGTTCATTAAGCATAAACAGTATTTGCCTTTTTTACTGGTTTGTGACGAGGGCTGCACGATATTGGAGAAAACTGATTTAATTTATTTGGGATTTTTTTATTCTTTATTTTATAAAGGTGAGGTTGCTGCCTCGCACCAACAAAAGCCCTTCATTGGTTCCTAGTCATACTCATTTTAAAATCCTGGTGCTGACCTTCAGAGTCACACCCTCTCCTACAGTGGTGGAAACATTACCCTTAAAATTTTACACAATCTGAAATATTATTGTGAAATATTTGTGAACGGATTCATTTTGGAATTTCAAGAACATGTGACTCCATCAGACAGATACGACAAATATAAATGATTTTTGTGTTTATTGGTAAAAAGAAAAAATACCTAAACTAGGAAAGCACTTGGAGAGAGAATGAAACAGACGTATGTGTATGTGCCCCCCCCCCCCCCCCCCCCCCCCCCCCCAACATACCTCCACTGATCACCACCAAACTTTAATCATGTGTTACTTGTGCCACTATCCCGGAAGTTCCTGGAAGTTTCAGCCTAATCTGTCAATAATTTTTTGACTTATTTTGTAAAACAATCAGACAAACAGACTCAAGAACACCAGCCGCCAAAAACATAACTTTAAATAGCAAGCACTTGCTAACAGACAGACAAAAAATAAAATAAAATAAACAGACAAACTCCAGTGAAACTAAAGCCTCTTTGATGGAGCTAACTAAGAAACAGAGCACGCTCAGAAGGGAACATGTGGGTTTGGAGAAAGGAACAATAATATTTCAGTGACTTAGGAGTGGTTCTTAATGTAATATTTCATAAATGAATGGGTTGTATGAAAACCTTTTTTCCACCTCTGTATGTCAGGAACTCCTCATGTCTCTACACTTCCTCTTGAAGGCGGAGGTCAATGGAGGAAAATATATTCATGGTCCCTCACAGACTGCTTCTTCCAGACCATTGGTCCTAGGCATCATGATTATTTCAAATATCTCCTTTATATGATTGTAATTATATGTGTTCTTATTTGTATTTTTTTGTCTTTTGTGAAGCAGTTTGTGACTTCTCTTGTCTGTGAAAAGTACTATAAAAATAAAGTGTGCTTGTTTACATGACACTGCATGCTACTCTCTCTCTTCATCCTCATCTGTGTTGCCAACACATTTCTTTACTTCAGCACAAACTTGTAACTGAGACTGTAAGCGGTGACTTCAGAGTCCTCACAGGTTCACATCAGTACAACAGCGACTGTGTGTGAAGTTGTTGTTGTTGTTGTTCTGCAAATGTGGGTCAGTTCAGTTTGGAATCTGATAGTGGCCACACAAAAGTTTGTGTAAGTAGCAAATCAATAGAATCTGATCTGAGCAATAAGTACAAATTCTGCCAAAATGCTTGGTGTTGTTTTTTGTCATTCATCAAACCTCATGGGTTTTACTGATGAATCACTTGTCCTGTTTACTTTTTTTATTTTTATTTATTTTATTTTATTTTTTTACAGTTTTTATTCCACTTTAATTCCAAATAAAGGTTCATTCCAGGTTGAAAATGATAATTCTGAATGAAAATGAATTAAATTGCGAATAGTCACTGGTTAATTCTGATCTTAATTCCAGATTCGATCATTCTTCTGCCATGTAAACAATTAATTCCACGTCATTCTAGTTTGTTCCTGGTGTCTTCACATTGACGCACATATTCCGCGCTGCCAGCATCAGTATATTGATTCCTTTGGTTGATTCTGTTGAGCTGCTGCTTCATAATTATCAAAGAAATAAATGCAAACATCATATGTAGTATTTGGTCTTCCATGTTGATAGTTGAAACAAATGCAAAACAGGAAGTGGACATGATTGTTTTCTTCCAGGAGACATCCAGACATTAAGTGGCCGTTCCATCCAATCAGAACCCTCTGTACCTCCAGCTTTTAAATCCCAATTAACTAGAGTAGAATTCACCCATTTCCCATGGAAAATTTGGATTGGAATTAACCTGTCCATGTAAACATGAAGTAAATAGCTTTAATGCCAAGTTATTTTATTCTGAATAAATAATTCGAAATTAAAAGATAGTGCCAATGGGCCTGTGCTCATCCAGACCTCACAGCTGTGATGTCTTGCTGTCAACAAAAGGGAGGCATTCAATAGATCATAAAATCAGAATTGAAATCCGATGAGAATTAAGGGAGAAGTGATTTTAGTGACAGACTGGAAAAATAAACAAATTGTTTACAAAGGCAAATTTCGACAAAGTGATACGTTTTGTGCCCAGTGCTTAGATCTATATCTAATGAATCAATCAAAATTGAAATACGTTGAGAATTGAGGGAGCAGAAGCGATTTTAGTGAATTGTGGATGACAGACGGACAGACGATGGACGAAAGCATGATGGCAATAGCTCATTGCGACTTTGATGAGCTAAAAACATGTAAACGTAACTAGTGTTGTAGAAGAAGACAGTATTTCCACATTCAATACTGAACCCCTGAACATTCAAAAGAGGTACATGTGATGGTCTTGAAAACTGAAAAAACTATTTTAAAAGAACGATTTATATGTAGTGATAAAATTTCTAGATCAACAGGTATTACTGTAAGTGTTTTAGATCATTAGATGCTTTCAATCCCTAGAGGTTGTTTAGGTCTTTATAAGTCAGGGTCATCACACTGCTTTATCACTGCCACCACAGTAAAACTACATTTCTCATGAATGATAATAGACTTCATATATTTCTATTTTTATATTTACACTCATATATATCTATGTTATGCCAGCGTTTACTCTGTGAACAAATAGTATAAGTTCTCCCCGGGTAAATAAAGTGACTTCAGTGATTTTGAGTCATCAGATAAAATTATTCCAAACACTAAATAACATGACATGTGAAAAATGTCTATTTAAGTCAAATGAGGCAGATGCCCTAGAAAACAAGGTGTAATATATTTTACAAATCCGGTCTCAGGTATGGAGGATAACAAACCGCATGACCACATAAAAAAAAATTTAATGTTAGACCTGTTAGATCTTCTAAACATAACTACCTGCCATTATAAATAGTAAAACACACAGAAGGAGACACACATATTTATTCACCAAAGACATTCCAGAGCTTCTGTCAGACATTATTAAATACAAAAGTTACATTTAATTTATATGGAAATGTTTGATCTTTGTTTGATGTGCTTGAAAACAGTGTGACAGTGTACCCACAGTGTCATTATTATTATTCACTGAGTCTGTATCAGCAGAAAATTAAACGTGGTATTTTGGTTTTCTATACAAAACAAAACAACCAAAAAAATTTAGGAGAAAATGTTGATGCTCACAACATGATTTTATTTAATTACATAAAACCATGTTTTGAGGGTATGAAGTTACAAGCCTGACGTAAATGTTTTATTCCTGAACAAATCCCTGGATAGCTTTTCCATTCTGTAGCGTTACATGGAGCATCATCACGCTCCACTTGTCCCTCAGGATGTCCACTTTCATGTCATAGTGATGTGGCCTGCAATGGAGAACTCCCCCTGGGAGTGATTATGAGATTAATGGGACATTACAACCAAGAATGGGAACAGTTGAGTCATGTAGTATCCCTTGGGTATTTTACAGCAGACTATTTATTGTTATTATGACCCAGATCATCTGGATATTTAACACTATAAATGAAGTCCATTGACTCTATCAGGTTAATCTAAGTTTGCTGTGTTTTTTTGTCACATTATTGGTTTCAGTAGTGTACATAGTGTGGATAATGTTAATGAGATGGTCATTTTTGCAAAACTTCACTTCATTTTTAATATATATCCCATGGCTGCCCACTGCTCCTTGAGAGGTTGCCCCCGACGGCACCAAAGGATGGGTTAAAGGCAGAGGACAAATTTTACTGTACAATTGTATGACCTTATATCTTATATATATATATATATATATATATATATATATATATATATATATATATATATATATATATATATATATATATATATATATATATATATATATATATATATATATATATATATCTTATCTTGTCGTATCGTATCGTATCTCATCTCATCTTATCTTATCTTATCTTATCTTATCTTATCTTATCTTATCTTATCTTATCTTATCTTATCTTATCTTATCTATCTCAAAGTTTTCCAAACTACCAGACTTTAATATTAATTTTCCTCTTTGTTATTATTTACTGTTACTATCCACTCAGCCTAAAACACACACAAAGGAGCGTTATGTGCTGTCTGAGGTGAATGAATATACTTCATGTTGTATCTGGTTACATTCGTCAGTAACTGTTGCGTGACAAAGATAATGACTTTGACTTTTTCTTCAAATAACAAAAAGCTTTCCAAAGGAATGTGGGAAAAAAACAATGGTATGCAGGTTATATAAGGATGTTTTTTATGAATAGTGACTGATGCACAACTCAAAATAGATGATTGTTTTCCCAATCTATCCATCGCCATCATGAGATTTGAGTGAAAGTAATCTGATATCTGTGCGTGTGGCTGAGCTTTCTGATGTGGCATCACCTTCACTGTGAACGTGGGTTATTATTTTTTCAGTTATATAATGTTTTGATGGGGAATATTAACAGGTTTCATCCATTGTTGGTTGAATCACTGGCTAAGTTTAGAGAGTCCAGGTTGGTTTCTTTTATCACTACAGGCGAGAGGTGTGTTTGTTGTTCCTTGTGCTGTGTTGGCAGCAGCTGGGTTGTCATGCATAAAGATGTTTTTCATAGCAAAGTGTGAAGGCGTGAGTAACTCTGCACCAGGATGAGTAATGACTTCAATAATGCGACGCACTCCCTGAGGTGAAGGAAGAGGTCCAGGTGGCTCGCAAGAGGTTAACACGCAACAGACCGGAAGAAAAGGCCGACTCAGGTGAGGTCAGACACATGGAGTCAGCCACGAATGCCCAAAAACCCCAGCGATGTTCAGGTTGGCAGTTTGACAACACTGCACTAATGTGTTCAGACGCGTTCACACTGAGTGTTTTACAGTAATTTCTGAAGCCTAGAGCAAATTTTTCTCAATTTCACTTCATTACACCTCATGGGATTCAAAACTGTGCTTCCTCTTTCAGTTTGTGGTTGGGGTTGGTTTCCTGGAATTGTATCAAACTATGTGATACTAAGGTCACGCGTTATCAATGCAGACTCACAGTGCAATATGAGAGATGAATGTCAGCCTCAGAAAACTGTGCACAGGGTGGATCAGGGTGAAACTAATTTTTAAGCTGCAGTCTATGAAAAAGCACCTCTAGACTTTTTAGGAAAACAGACTTTGACATCTCAGCAGAAACTGTGGAAATGAGAAGAGCTAACCTTTGCCAAAGTCAACGGTCCACTGGTCTTCTTGTTCCACAATATTATTAAACCACAAATTATAACCTAAGTTTTCCTTCTTTTTGTCAGTTGGTGCCTTTGGGTACCTTAATTTACTTTGATCAACTTGCTACAGTTAGCCTGGGGCTCTCCAGTACTAAAGGAAATAAAAAAAGTACTCCAGCTACACACCTTTTTCTGGATTTGCTCCAAAATGGGTTTGTCCTTGGCCCATGTCCTACCCTAACATGAAGTATCATGAGAATTAAAGTGGTATGGTTTGTGCAATCCTGCAGAGACACTGACGTCACTGATCATACCTCTAGAATTACCCCTACATGTAATAATAATCCTCATCAGCATCATCATTATAATAATAAATGTTATTTGTATTGTACTTTTCATAGTTCTTAAAGACACTTTACATACAGCAGACCAGTCACATGGAAAACAAAACACTTAACATTAAAAGCAATCTATATCAAAGTATTAAACTTCAAAAGTAATGTTAAATAAATTAGGTTTTAAAAGAAATGTAAAAGTGTTGAGGTCAGAACAGTGTGGAATGGGCAGAGGGAGGGGATTCCAAAGGTTTGGAGCAGAAAAAGAGAAGGCTCTGTCACCCCCAGGGTCAGGGTGCAACACATTCTCACTCCCAACGCGTCAAAAACCAACACCCTGACCAAACGTTGGTTTCTGACGCACAAGGTGTCTTCATGGAGGATATTATTGTTTCTGAGTTTCCACACCATGAATCTCTTTGCACACACATAAATACAATTACATGTTTTTTATGGTTCAGTCACAGACTGAGATCAGTTTAGTTTATAAAACAGAGGCCATAGCCCTCATTCATTAGAATTTATTCACTGTGACATTGTCAGAAATCATTCAATAACATATTTCTTTGTCTTACAGAATGGCTGCTTGTACATGCCCATGTGGTTAATTACTTTTTAATTTTTAATAAATCTTTTCAAGGATTTCCTATGACCTCACATTATTTCCTTTCCTTTCCTTTCCTTTCCTTTCCTTTCCTTTCCTTTCCTTTCCTTTCCTTTCCTTTCCTTTCCTTTCCTTTCCTTTCCTTTCCTTTCCTTTCCTTTCCTTTCCTTTCCTTTCCTTTCCTTTCTTTCCTTTCCTTTCCTTTCCTTTCCTTTCCTTTCCTTTCCTTTCCTTTCCACCTCCTCTGTAGATCATTCCTTTTCTTTCTCAGGCCTTCACTTCTACACCTCAGACATTAACTGTGTGACCTGTGCAGCTGCTGCCACATCTACAGCCTGCAGGCTGAGCTGTAACTGTGATAAGACCTCAGACTTCTGCATCTTTGTTCATTTCAGTGAGACTGTACTGGAACACACTAATATCTGTTTGTTTTTCTATGTTCATCAGACCAGTAGAGTTAGTATACAGTTGATTTACTTTGCTATTTAATAAATTATGATTATGATCATTGCATGTTTTTCTTGCACAAAGACAATAAAGGCTATTCTATTCTATTCTATTCTATTCTATTCTATTCTATTCTATTCTATTATGAAATCATTACTGCAAGTTTGTACTTTTCCTCTGTCACACCTTGAGAAAGGAGCACTCATATGTCATACTCTGGTTGTTCAGGTAAATGTTTGGAGACAATGCAGCTCAAATGATTACATCTGACATTTAGAGGTGGGGTTCAGTTTGACATGACGGGCAGGTTTGAATGACAGTGAAAAAACATTTTCACAAGCAATTTAATGACAGGTAGTATTTTACTTTTTACTGTAAGCATTAGAGGCATGTAACCTGATCTCTTTGCATGGTTCCCACACTCTGTAGAAATCCATTGTTGCGCAATATTAATGTGATCTGATAAACTGGAAATTTAAATACAAGTAATAATGCACCAAACTGATCTGCTGCTGATGAATGTTAGCAGCGGTGTCTTGATCTTTAAGATGTTTTAGCACCATAATCAAAGTAAAGGCTCACACAAACACACTTTACTAAAATGTAAAGATTTAATGCCAGTTTTCTGCTGACTTCCAAAATATTTGTTCTCTATGTGTTATGTTTCTCACTAATTATTTAATATTATCCTCCTCTTTTGGGTTTTTCAGTGAAAGTCATATATTATTTTACTGTAATTATATTATTATAATTGAATTACGCTATATGTAATATGTGAGTGATTGTCTCACAAATGTTTTAGCTCTTAATGGACATCTTCCTCTCAAAACATGATACTATGAGTTTGACCTTTAACCCTTTGATGCATGAATTATGAGAATGTTAATCAAGATTCTTTTCCCCCCTATTTATAATGGAGACAGAAAAATGTCCACTCAGCTGGACAAAATGTGTTTAAGCTTTGAAGCAAAGAAATGTGTATTTAAAATACAATACCAGAACACTATGAAATAAAGCATTTTAATGCAGTTTTTGTTGAAGAAGAGACTGTTAATTACAGTCTAATAACAACAAGCATCTGTAAACATATTAGTGTAGATCAGGTATTAAGAACAGTCAAGTTATAGTAATGATATGAACTGACTGATATGGAAATAAAACAACAAAACCCATGAATATACAAGAGAACAACTGTAGAAGAACTGTCCACTGGAGTGACCAGTGTGCATCAAAGGGTTAAAGATCAATAAAGGTCAAAGGCCATGATACCATTTTGGATCCTAAATGTAATCAACAATAGTAACTGAGTAGATATCACTACTCTTTTTGAGTCACAATCATTTAAAATCATGTGACCTTGATTTTTGATTTCCCATTAAGGTCAGAGGTCATGATGCCATTTTGTAGCTCATGCCAGGTTTCCTATCTGTCAATGATTGAAAATAAGTCTCTATTCTCTACTTGTTTTTCTGTTATAGTCCATTTTAGTTTTTTAGGTATTGACTGAGTGACGCCTGACCTCTTGGGTCAACAATACGCCAAAATCTATACACACAAGAAAGATGTGCATGTTGGTGCTCATTGGGTGTCTTTAACATTAATAGTTCAAAAGTTATATCTAAAATTTGATTTTGACCTTTATTGTGACCTTGACCTTTATGACCTAGAGTCTTCAAATTTGGTATTCAATGTTCTGATGTCAGACAGACAAAAAAAGAACCAAAAGCGGTACCCTCGCCTCCCCTTTGTGGGGTGCAGTAATAAAACACATTTCAGACCTGCAGTGATGTACTTTTTAATTTTCCTTCAACTCTAAAAATAAAAATAAAACCACCACCAACAACAATGACATGCTCGTCATCTTGTCCTAACGTGCTGGCTCCATTAAGTCAGCCTGAACATCATGGTGCTGCCAGAAAGTGTGACATAATGAAGACCTGGGTAGACTGGGTGTAAGGACTCACAGGGATTAGTTCTGCTTGTTTCAGGGCCTTTAGAGACATTATGTCTCCAGGTTTAATGGAGGATCAGTGGTCAGCAGGGAGAGAGGCACATACTTTTATTTTAAAACATGGACTGTCTTTGATGTTGTGGAGCAGAGCAGTGATCTGGAAATGCATCATGGTCTCACCCACCTGATTTAACTTAGAATGGGAGGTAAAGTAGTGACAGTGCAGAGCAGCATTATAATGGTCCTGTGAAAGGGTTTGTGGACCCAGACATTTTACTGTGCTTAAGGTCCCGTCCACACACCAACGTTTTTGAGTGAATCTGATACAGTTTATCATTTTAGCCTCACATTCACATGGCACTGGTGTTTTGGGTGATGTGTTATGCCTGGCCATTGTTGTGTGAGCTGCAGATGACACTCACTTTTACACAGAAACCCCAGAAAAGAAGTTACTTTTTTTGCTCCAGTGACTGATTTCGACAGCAAAGCCAAAAAAGGAACAGAGCTGAGACCGTCTGGACCTTTACACAGCAGACATGCATTCCCTATTCAACTGGGCAGTGACACAGGATGGTGTATAGGGCGGCTGTGGCTCAGTTGGTAGAGTGGGTCGCCCAATGACTCAGTTTGTTCAATTCGTGTCCCAGCTCTGGCTGTCCACATGTCGAAGTGTCCTTGGGTAAGACACTGAACCCTGACTTAGGCCCCCAGTAGGACTGACCTTAGACCTTAGAAACCTACTGGTGTATGAGTGTGTGTGTGTGAATGGGTGAATGTGAAGCTAATGTAAAGCGCTTTGAGCACCATGAAGGTGGAAAAGCGCTATATAAGTGCAGACCATTTATAGTGTGATGTATAACTTATCTGTTGGAAATACCCAGAACATAGCAGTGTTGTTAACATCCCCAGAGTCTTTCACTATTCCACAAATGTTAACATGGATCATGGACAGAATCGTTCACCTGAAGTAACAACAGCTCATGGATCTGTGCATCTCCCAGTTCAACATGTTGTTTATTGCACATGGCCCATGCTCATTTTTAAATCCCCCTGGTGCAGGGGTCACACATGCAATATGTCATCAAAACATCATACCTAAAACTGTGGAATGAGAAGTGTTCTTATCCATAGCATTTTGGAATCCCAGCTCCACCTTTATCATTACCTCCACAGGCATTACAAAGCTGTGACAGAGGTGACAACAAATGATCCCACCATTTAATTTACAGATAAATAAGTTTAGATAACCCTAACCCTAATACAGGCAGAATATTCTGGTAACAGAAGTGCTGTGTAAAAGGGGCTGGTGACCACAGATAATTAATTACATTTGCCCAGGACTCAGACCAGTACATATTCACTGGTGTTTATGCCTCATCTTCTAGTAGCACAGTCCACTTTGTTATCATAACACTGTGTTGGCAAAGGTTAACCAGTGAGGCATTTTCAAACATAGTGACATTGTTTAAAGTAACACCAATGAGGCAAGAAAAATGACTGGATGTTATAATTCTTTTTATGGCGAGACAACTTAATTGTTTGAACTACAGGACTGTGAGGCATTGTAGCCTTTGACTTATGAAATGTTTTAGTTTGGGCTTTAACATTCAGACTGGCACTCATTATCCCTGTCTGGAGATGAGAAAAGCCCACCATTCAGCAGACAAGATGTGGGAGGAGAGCAGAGGCTCATGGGATACAGTACAACAATGCCCTCCTGGTTCACTGTTATGTCTGACAACAGCACTGTTCTGCACAGCAGAGGAGTGGGACAGATGAGAGGAGCCCTCCAACGCACTTTCCACATCACAAATGGTTTTCAGGATCTTCATTTAATAGACGTCATTTGTTTACACTGTTTCTATTGGAGCCAAACAGCTGTTTCTGCCCATTTTTCATTTTTAACGCAACACTACAAAAGAAATGCTCCTCTAAAAACAAGTTTTCAAAAAAATAATACAATAATCTTTTGGCTTCAAATAAGAAAAACATGAAATTAAATAAATATATACAGTATATATTTTTAAATCTGCCAATGGAACAAGTGATTGTCAATCTATTGTCTAAAAATACGTTCTTATACCTCACTGAAAAGTTCCTCTTAAGGTGATTATTTTTTATTGTATTTTAAATGTGAAATGTAATGAAATGTTAAATGTGTATTTGAACTAGATGATGTCTACCATTTTTTTTCCCAGTGTAATAATCAAAATCGACACTTTAGACCATGTTAGTAAAAAATAAAGGAAAAAAGAAACAGAAGGGAGCGGCACGGTGGTACAGTGGTTAACACTCGTGCTTCACAGCAAGAAGGACCCTGGTTCTATTCCCACACCAGACCTTTCTGTGTGGAGTTTGCATGTTCTCCTCGTGTCTGTGTGGGTTTTCTCCAGGTACTCCAGTTTCCTCCCACCATCCAAACACATGCACTGATAGGTTAATTGGTTAATCCAAATTGCCCATAGATGGGAATGTGAGAGTGATTGTTTGTCTATATATGTTCAGCCCTGAGATGAACTAGAGACTCATACAGGGTGTAATCACCTTCACCCATTATAGCCTAGTGAGGATGAAGAGGGTTCAGATGAAGAGATGAGAAACAGAAGGTGTCCAAGTATGAACATTATCAAACCTCCAGGGCAGGATTACACTTGACACAGATCAGTGTGGCTCAGGTTTACACTTTATCTTGTCTCCCCTAAACTCCACAAAAGTTGACCAGCTGGAAGGATCAGTGCTGAATTTAGATCCTAATTATGATAATCAGCACATGTTTTGGTAAAAGATCAGGTTTTGGGGGGACCACACAGCTCGGAGGAAGTGCCTCGAGGGGGGTCAATCTAATAGATTTCCTCTTGTGTTGCAGTTCTCACATATAGATCTGTGTGGTCCTTTGAGAAACATAACACACACACACACACACACACACACACACACACACACACCTGTAAATGCTGTTGCAGGTTCAACCACATGTATGTTCAAACATAACATAATAAAACAGGTATGTTTCATTCAACATATAGTGATCTAAAACAGTGCAAGAGTTGGTATATTTTACTTCTGTTAAAAATCCTAATTCACGTTAAACATCAGGTTTCCTTTCATCCTTGTGTCCTTAAGATGAGATGTGCAACATTTATTTTATATTTTCATTGATAAACCCTATGATTTCCCATATTTCATAGCAATACACTGGGGGAAAAAAAATCTAAATCTTACCAAGTTTATTTTTCTCATTTTTAGTCCAAATATCTCATCACACTTAAAATAAAACAGAATCATCTGCAGAGTAAGTTTTCAGTGAGATATAATAACATATAATAACTTATTTTCAGACAATAGATCTTGAAAATATTATTTCAAGGAATCTTACCAAGATCATTTTCACTTGTTCCACTTGAATTAAGCAAAAATAAATCTGCCAATGGAACAAGTGACAATTTCTTAAAATAAGATTTTCAACATCTATTGTCTCAAAAATAACTTTTTATATCTCACTGAAAAGTTGATTATGTCTTATTTTAAGTAGTATGAGATATTTCAATTAGAAAATGAGAAAAATATGCTTGGTAAGATTTATATTTTTATAGTGTACTAGTCTGAGGTAAGATTTTTGTGTTTTTCACAGCTGCATTCAGGGTTACATCAGCTAAATCTCTTAAACCTAAATATAAAACCTCACAAATCTCTGTTATGTTTGGACTCCTTGTACAGAAACAACTGCTATCAAATTAAATCATATCATAGAAGATACACAAAATGAGCTCAATCTATTATAGTCAAACATTAGTGTAAACTTTAGGAGAATGAGAATAGAAGAGTTTAGTCAGATAAGCAGCTGTTGGCAAAACAAATTTTAGGCCAGAGATGCTGTGTACACAGATGTAACTGTCCTTCAAAACAGAAATAAACCACTGTGCAAATCCTTCTTTTATTGAGGCCATGTTCTGACATCCCACATATTTGCATAAAGCAAACACATGCGCAACACTTTCAAAATGCTTTATATAACATGTTTATCCCATAAAAACTATGTTCTCACCTTAATGTTATGAGTTGGGATTATTTCAAAAGCTGTAAAACTACAACCTGTAATTAATTTTTCAACAATGTTTGCTCAGGCCATCAAATAGTTTACACAAGTGTGTTATGTAATATTCAAGAATGAGGTCAAGTTTACACACATTGATCCTTAAAAATATGATGATGCGCATGACTTTAAAGAGCTGAGTATAACAACATTTGTCCTCAAAATAGATGTAGTTTAAGTCCTGATAAAAAAATCATAAATATAAATCAATCATAAATCAAGTCTTTTAAGTTAATCAAGCAATGCTTTGTGGTGTCTGAATTTTGACCTAATAAGGATAAATCAAGTTATCCTCTTTTAGTAATAATATCTGTTTAGTCATGACAACACAGCACTCATGACTTCCCTTAAAATAACTACAGTAAAGTGTAGAGACATGATTGGAAAAAATGAACAAGTACTATTCGTATCATCTGAAGTAGTTAACTTGTTCAAATTTCAATATACACTGTAAAAAGCCTAACCTCACCAATTGTATTTTTATGATTTCTAGTCAAAATGTTTAATTACATTTAAAATAAGACATAATCATCTAAAGAGTAACGTTTCAGTGAGATATAAGACATTATTTTTAAATAATAGATCTGGAAAATATTATTTCAAGAAATCTCACCAAGATAATTTTCACTCATTCCATTGGGAGAGGTTTTTTTTTTTTCCTTTAACCTAATATTTGTACCTTAACCCCCTGTAAGGAGAGAAGTGTATTGCTTTTTTTTGTTTGCTTGTCTGATGATCAGGACTACTGAACTAATTTCCATGAAATTTTCAGGAAAGGTGTGAGGTGGCCCAGAGTACATCCCATTAAATCTTGGTAAATATAGGTTAAAGGTCAAGGTCACAGTCACAGAAAATGTGATTCTGCAATGAAAAGAGAAAGGGAAAATCACGCAAATGGGTTGTGAGGGGGTGGGGTTTGTTGTGCCTGACACCACTTGTTCACCTCATTCTTTTCTCCACACAGGATTTTTTTTCCCCCTCATTGTTGTTGCTAATCGTTGTTGGACCACATATGTGTCAGTGCAGATACACTAGAGTCAGGAGAATGGAAAGAAATTTATTTCTTTATCCATCAATCACAAATAATGGATTTTAAATTAAAAGGAATAGATTTGCGAATAAAAAAGAGATTTGAGAACAAAATACAGTAAAAAAATAAATAAAAAAATTTACTCTTTCAGCACAAGACTACTACATCCCCCATGTAAGAATAAATACTTCCACAGGTCATTTCTCCTCACAGCCATCAGACTCTACCATAGCACTCAGTAACCATTACAGTGTAAGGCACTGTAACTACTGCAAATATGAAATATGTTCTTCTCTGCTCTATATACCAAATACTGTAAATATGTATGATGCTCTTCTCTATTATCTATACCTGCACTTTATTTTTGGTGCTCTAACTGTGAAATTTCCCCAGGATGGGATGAATAAAGTACTCTATGCTATATAGAATTTAAACAACTTGTGCCAGGCATAACAAATCTTGTCCCCTTGCACACAATTGACCCAATTTGCCCTATCTCTTATCATTGCAAAACCACATTTTTGGTGACCTTTAACCTACATTCATTGAAATTTAATGGGATCTATTCTGGATCACTTCACAACTTTCCTGAAAATGTCATGGAAATGTCCTGATTATTAGACAGACAAAAACTGAATAAAAAACAATACTCCTTTCACCTTTCAGGGGGAGGGGTAAAACTCCATTCTTTTTGATTGATGGATAAACAAACACATTTCTCTTCATACAGGAGGTGATTATTATAGCTGCATACTCAGCTTTTTAGCCCCTGACTTCACTTCCCAGCAGATATTAATGGATATAAATTTTGCATTTGATCAGTAGAAGGCAAAATAATCAAACATTTTCTCAAATGCCAAACTGGTCCTTTAAAGAAAAAAAAAAAAAAAACATTTTGTGAATTATCACTAAAGACTTAATAACTAGTACTGGTTTTATCGATTCATACGTGGTCATATTTGTCCTTATTCACACATTTTCAGTGGTGGTAGTTTTTCAAAAGGACAAACTTTTCTATGTTGCTAACGTGCATGTTCGGACCTATTCTCAGAAATGATGGCTCTACTTTCTCAGTGACAGTGTTTGCAATAGTCCGAGCTATCACCAGAAATGTTTCATAACCAGACCCATTACCTGGGAATGCTGTTGCTTTTATTCCCACTGGGGCTATGAGAGAATATTTATGGAAATCATACCGTACTATAGCGGGTCTTGAGCCAGGAAGTAGCTGGAGCATCTCACATGGAAAATTAACTGTGGCTCCTAATGCAGACATGGAAAATTGCAGGACCATTTATGGGTTGCGGTGCAGTGAGAAAGGGGGTTCACAGTATCAAAGTTTCAGCACAATCGGAGATCATCTCAGATGCTCGGGTTTCCTCTGGCTTCTCTTTCTCAGATAACCCCGTTTCCAATGTTTGAAAGCCTGGATGGGGAAGGGAACAGTAAACAATCCAGTGACAGATTTTAAAACAAAGCGCTCACCCGAGGACTTTTCATACCTGACAGACTGAGTCAATCTGATGAGGCAAGCATGGACGCTGCCAAACCACTATTTTAGCCTGTTCTTAATCTGTTGGTGAATGCATGATATGTAGGGCTGGTTCCTTTTTGAAGGCTCTCGTGACTGAGAAAGCTAAATCAAAGCAGGGGCATTCTTCCTAAATATAACCTATGTGTGCGCTCGGAGGAAAGTATTTGATAACCATCTTGTTTGTAAGTTATTATACCAGTCTTGGCAGCCCATCTACCCTTAAAGCACTTCTGCTGTCCGCCACACTTTGCCTCAGCCAATGTCAGCATATAAGGAGTGATTACCCATTCCCACAGACTTACAACATGAAAAGACACTAGAAAAGTTTGGTATTACTGACGTCCAAGCAAAACCTCAGTTCACTCAGTGTGAGGAGCCGTTGTGTCATGTCTGCAAAGCCCAGGGCCTCCTCCAGAGGAAATGAAAGAAAGCTCAAGGTTCGTTCCAACACAGAAAGCAATATGTTGGATGGTAATTACCATTTCTCTGAAACTCACACACAAACCTGTAAACATTTGTTTCACATTTTCTTTTGACTGTCATATACAAAGACAGGCTTGTTACCTTTGAGCTTGTACATTCTTTAACTGAGACTCAATAACCTTATTCAGTCTGTCATAAAGCTGGAACTTTTGGGGCATGTGTGAGCTGTTGTGGTCTATAGGAGAATCATATGTTTAATTTTTTTTACTTGCTGCTGCTGCTTGATGCCTTACATCAAAACAATGTCTTTGTTCTTGTGCAATACTTGAATGACAATAAAACTCTCTAAATCTAACATTTCAGCAACTTGAACTGAAATACATGTGAGGGTCTAAAAAAATATACATTTTTTGGTGAATAGAAACCACAACAACTGTAGAAGAGTTACCTTTGTTAACATTACTATGTATACGTTCTGAAATTGGGGGTGCACAACAATTGAATTGAATGGTTTATTGTCATTAAAGCAATGAAATTTAGGGTGCAGCTCCAGTGCAACAATAGGAATAAAACTCTATAAAACCTGTACATTATAATATAAAAAAAAAACCCTATCACACTAATATAAAACCTATACATTATAATATAAAACCTATGACACTATAAAATCAAACAATAAATAATTAAAGGAACAATCTGTAATGAAAAAAAAGGAGAGGAGGAGACCGACACAAGGAAGAAACGGACTGAATTTGAGCTAAATCGAATCACTACTTCCGGTCTGACACCATATTGAATTTTCACAACTTTTCGTACTCTAGCATCACCAATATTGACGAATCGTTCTATAATTTGGTGTGTACAAGGAAAATGGTATATGGAAGAAGCAGACTGATTTGGTCAAGTATTGTGTCAGCAGGATTACACAAAAAGTTTTGAATGGAATTTGATGAAACTTTTAGGAATAATAGACAATAGGTCAAGCAAGAACCCCTTATATTTTTATCAATGGAGGTCAAAGGTCAAGGTCACACTAAAGCTAAAAAACTAAAACACGTAAGTGGTAATATCTCAGGATTCAGACAAGATAGAATCTCAAGTTTTTTTGCATTTACATTGTGTCACATTCAGACATCATATTCTGTCTGTATTGAGGAAGTTGATGTGTGTGGATGCTTTCACTTCAGCTGCTGTAGCATTGATGTAATACAGCAGCATTAGGCTAATGCTAACACTATTTCCTTTATAGAAGGAAAAAACAACCAGGCTTTCGCTCTGTGCCTGTCTGCTTCGACCAACAGTAAAAGTTGGTTTAAGTAAAACTAACACTTAAAGGTGTCATTCCGCTAAAAACCACTTTTACACACTCCTTTTGGAATCTGATGGGTACCCACGAGTTTTATTATCTGACTTTGTTACTCCGACTTCTCAAACTTCAGTTTGATCCAATTCCACACCGATTAAGGGGTCTGCATGGCTTTTAAAACTTCGATTTCAATTGGAGTACGGTAGTAATATGAATTTCTCTAAGGGCATGTAAACATACCTAGTGATTTACAAAAGATTTTATTGGTCTTCTGACATGGTTCCATGTACTTCAGTTAAATAAACAAGCCTCTGTTGTAACAGGTGCAACTGGGACACTAACTGTTTGTCATTGTGATGAATCAATCATTTCTACCATCTTCATAAAAAAAATAGATGTACATTTAAATGACTTATTAGTCACTTTTGTATTTTTTTTTTTTTTACCCACCCACACATGTCATCTCCTGAGGCAAAAGGAAATCCCTGAGACTAAGGTGAGATTTGTCTGTGAGAAAAGCACAATGAGCTGACAGCTTCTTTTGGTGGAGTGTGAGTGATGACTGAACATGCTCCTGGTCTGTCAGGATGAGTCCGACTGAGTGTATTTTGACATAAACATAAAGTCCAGGTTGTGATGAAGGGGTGCCATGAACCCCTCTGACCTCTCGTCTTTGAAGGTTGCTTGAAGCCCTATTCTGTGCAGAGCTTATCGTGTTATTGGTTGTGGGTGTGGATTTGGTAAACTGATCTTAAAGCTTCACATTCAGGGAGTTTCCAGTGTCTTCAGGCAACTTACCCACTGGTAATAAAAGAGATATTGTTGGATTTAAGAGATACATCAGCATCAAACTGTCTACAGAAACCACACAGTTTGAAGGTCTTTGCATGTTTGCATGTTAATCTTACAGACAGTTACTCTGTTATATTGTTCCCTTTGTGTGGGGCTGCGTGGCCTTTTTATCATGCATGAGCCATTCATTGCCCACATGCTCCACAGTCAACGCTCTGACAGAGGGTCTTTAACAAACACCACTGTCCTATTTTCTTCATGAACTACTGTATGCTTCCGTTTATATGCTCCTTTGGCTCTGATCACATCTCTGCGGCTGTTTTTATCGATGGGGGCCTGGCTTGTGGACTTTTGTGTTAGTAGGTTCATCCAAAGCTTAGAGATACAGGGTAGTTTATACTGTCTAAGCTCATTTAACCATTAAATACAGGGAGCAGCAGTGATGCGTGGCCTGACCCGAAGTGAATGGGCACCTGTGGTCAGTTGCGGGTTATTGAAAAATATTTTTAATGATATTCAGGTTGTAATCAGATAAACATTAAAATAACCTGGACTCAGTCTTCAGAGTTGATTGGTCAAACTGTGGACTCTTGGTTCGTTGGAACAAAAACCTGCAGCCACACCGGCCCTTTGTGGAATAATTTGGACATGCCTGACGTAGTTATAGCGCCGGAAAGTTCACGGAGGAGTCCAGAGAAAGTTATGAATAACTAAACAGAATTTGGGATTATGGATTTTAACGACTGTTGTTGCATCTGTAAAAATAATTTAAAGGTTGCCGACGTTTTCTCACATTGTTCACCCATCTTTGATAAAAGGAAATCCCCACCCAGTCAGCAGCTATCTATCATCATTGTTGTTCTTCTTCTATGGTTGTTTCCAATTGTTTCACTCTGAATCGTCGCAGCGTCACCTTGTTACGCCCCGTCCTCTGACTGATACTTCACAGTGATTCGTCGGCCAATTTCTGGGAAATCTAGCCAAATGTTACATTGAGTAAAACTAGACTACTACGGTAGCAAATTAGATTTGCTACGGCTACGGGTGTCTAGCACGGCTAGGCTATAGAGATAAGACCTAATGTCTTGAAACAAAACACAGAAAAAGCTGTACATGGAATTCCCAAAAATGAGTATTTCATTTCTAGAACTGGTAGAGATTTGAATGAAGTTATCTGAGCTCATTGTCACATTTGTCAAAGAGTTCAGTATTAGATGTCACTTCCACATTCTTGCAAAAATCATGTTTAGTAATAAGGAAACAGATTGTGTTAGTTGAACAGTGTGGGAACTTACTATTTCCTCTATTTCATTCAGTCGTGGTGAGTGTTTCTTGACACCTGCACCCACAGATGATGGAGTTGAAGGCAGTTTGTAGCGGACAGGGAGTGTTTGTAAATGTTTTTGGAGGAGGGAGATGAGTGTCAAAGGATGTGGAGGTGACAGATCACTGACAACAGGCTCAGCTGTTTGCATCTGTCAATCATCCAGTCTGCTGCTCTTTCAATGGCACACCTCGGCTGCTGAGAGAGAAGTTTCTGTTGTCTTCTTCTGAAAACAGAATTTTGGCACTGGTTAAAAGCATGTGTTTGTTACATAAAGTGTAAAACCTCAATCAGTTACACAACAGCAGCTAGTGGACTTTGTGGTATCTTCAAATCCATCTCAGTTACTTAATGTGAATACTCATCAGTACTTTCATTCAGCAAAAGGCTTAAACTGTAACACATGTTCTTTCATTCTTATGTTGGAAAAAAAAAAGACTTGACAGCTACTATTTAGTCTCAAACTATCATTTACTGAATATTTTTTAAAAAGCCACAAGCAGCTGAAAATTAATTTAATCTGGCAAAGACTTCCCTGGACTGTCTCAGTAAAGACAATAAATACAAACATTGCAACATCAAAGATGTTGCAATGCAAAATTGCAAAATTTTCTATTAGCAACAGATCAGATGAAAATGTGAGTGACAGGGGTTATTAGAATTAATAAATCTACACTGACTTATTACCCAAGTTTGTAGAGTCCCTCAGATCATATGGGGAACAGTGATCCCTCCAGCTGAGCAGAGAAAAGAACAAAAAGAGTTTAAGAACCGTCACATGTGTTATTAGTATATCAATAGTTTTGTAGTTGCCTCTATGAAGTCTTAAAGTGAAAGTGTACAATTCCTTTATTTATGGTAAAATTGTGATAATTGTGGCATTTTATTTGTGGTCAAATGTCTGTTGAAAGAAATCTGTGTTTTATATTGTTTCATCCATATATGTTCACTGTGGTCAGAAGCACTTAGAATTAGAGCAGAATTTTCCATTGTAGGTCATTCAGATGCTCCACCACCTTTAAGTCAGTTGAGGCCTTGTCATTAAGGCAGTGGGGTCACCTGGAATTCAAATGGCTCAGCTGAAATTTCTAGCATTGATAAGTATGAAAATAAAAATGTACCAATAAAAATCTACGGTGAGTTGAGAGACAATCACATTAAATAAAAGACACAACAAACTGTGAGTCTGAAACTGAAGCACTGTGGTACTATGTATCTGTCAAATGTTCATTGTGGTCAGTTTCAGATGCTGCAGCTCTTTTATATTTTATCTAAATATTTGAGTTATTGTTTGTTCAGTATTAATTGTCAGCCTTTGTAAATACAAGCTGGACTGACTGTACATATACTGACCAAGGAAAATACACCTGGGTGTTCTGCCTTCGTCCATAATAATATACATTATATGAACTAAATGTCATCTAAAATGAACGTTATTTGCAACATAGTACAGGCCACCTCATGGCCACGTCACTGTGATGTCAAAATACTAGCTGGAAACAAAACAATGGGAAGCTGGAAGCAAACACTGGTCACAGTTACAGCAAAACAACAAAACAAAAATGTTGGACTTGAAATGTCCAACAGCCGCTGCAAGTCAAAACAATTGTAGACTACTTTGGTTGAATGCAGTTAGACAAAACAATCATCACCAACTCACCGGTGTGCAGTACACTTCATATCAGATAAGGTTGATCTGTAATCAATCAGCAGTTTCAGACTGGATAATGTTATGGACAAGGATACATTGGAACTGAAATAAAGTTAATCTGTAATTTGGGGTTTCTTGTTGCACTTAAATGTTAATGTTAACTGCTAGCTAACTCAACATTGTACAGGCAGAAGCTGCATCCTATGTTGGTCTCCACAGTGGTTCCACTACCCCCATCCAGTGAGTGATGGGGTAGGGGTCGGGAATGTCGTCCCGTCACCTGAGTAAAATAAAAAACAAAAAAAGAAAAAAAAAATTAACAGTCTTGGAAAGTAAGTGCACTCAGATATCGACACAAAATATTCCTTTTCCTCATCGATGGGAATAAAACGATTTCATTAAAACTCCTAATTAAGTCATTGACTGCCAAAGACATATATCAGTCTTTTCGCAAAGTATTCTGAACATCGCTGGCAGTCAATGAGTTAACATTGACAAACAAGCAGTTTGAAGATGTTTGGTCTCCAGTTAAGCCCCACCCCCCAAATGCATCACCCTCTGTTTTGAATGTCTGGGGTTGCCAGAATTGTATGGTTTTAAAATGGGGTCACAAGCTAAAAAAGGTTGGAAACCACTATGTTAAGGAGTTGAAGCCACCTGCAATTCCGAAGTTGTGACTGTGTCTCTACTATTGTCACAATCTGCACTACTACTAACTCTAATACTGGAAGACGTCCATTAAAGCAAAGGAGCAACAGAATGAAGAGCATGAGCGAATGTTTGGAGAATGTTTCTTAGAAGCAGACGTGAGGCCACTCAGACCAGTGCACAATAAAATAACAAGTGACTGTATTCTGCCAAGTAGACAAATTAAAGGGAAGAAAATGTGCCTTGCTCCAATGACTTAATGTCTTGCACTACAAAAATCTTGCCGTGATGGCTGAAATGGAACTCTTTATTTTATCTCCTTTATATACAGCAGGATGAAGGGAACAACCCTGCCAGTCTTAAATCCTTTAAGCCCAATGTTTTTGTAAAAACGTTCAAGAAGCTCTTGTGGAACATTTGTCAAGTCTTCCAAATGGAAAACTCAGATCATGAGGCGTTACTTTATTTAAAAACTACTTGTCAACAAATACGTTCTCTCAAAATGGGACCAGTCGGAGATGTCGCCAGTTGCAACACCAAATCACTGTAATTCTTACACGGGAAATATTTTCCTTGGCACCTGTATGGAACTGACTGTTTAGTTAAGAATTAAGCTTGGCCATAAATCAATGGGTATCTTCTTGTCTTTTCATTTGGAGCACTCCTCCTTTCAGAGAGGTGCAAGTCATATGACTTGGCATAGCAAAGAAAACATGCAATACCTATATTTCAGAGATATGTCAAAAAAGAAGACATGAAACTGAAAATTCAGATGCAAATCTTACACAGATCTTTATTGTTCTTTTAGTTACATACAGTTCAGCCCTTTATTTTCTCTTGTTTTTCCTCAAACAATAGTTTCTTATGCACATACACAAACCACATTTTCCAGTTACCTTCCCCTACATACTTTCTCGTTCATTAACTCACTTGATTTTATCCACTGTTAAGCAAGAGATCACATCAACGTAAACAAATCGTTGATGGAGTTAAACATCTTGCGCTGACAATACATTTCCATTCAAAACCTCAGCTTTTCTATCCTTTCTCTTTTGCTCTTCAGCCTTCAAACAATCTTTGTTTTCCTCAAACAGTCTTATACACATTTAACTGTCCCATCTCTTTGGACAGGTAAATACATCCTGCTGCCTCTACTGGTGCAAGAAGTGTCCACAACTAAAGCTCCATGCAAGATGCTACACTGAAAAGTGATTGGTTTCATTCTGAAGAGTCAGCTTTTTTAAAAAACCAACATGGCTCAGTTAAAAATTTAGTTTTTAACAAAATTCCTCAGCTCTTCTCTGATGTGATTTTGTCATGTGATGATTTCTTATAGTCATATTCAACAGGGAGTAATAAATGCTCCAATGTGAATGGATTTATATTAATGCCTCTGACTGCAATAAATGCAAAAAAATAGAATAAAATAGTGTCCGGATGCTACCATCTGTCATTGCAGGAATGTATTCTGTATAAAAATAAGACCTACGATAAATCGAAAAACTTTTACAGAAAAGATTTTGTATCGTTGTATGATACATCTAAATTTTTTGTTTTAGGGGTTCATCTCCATTCTTGCCCATTTGACATGCTCAGAATTTCAAATAACTTCGCCTAAAAGCTAAAACAGTGCTGCTTTATGATACCTAAAAAAATACTACATTTTAAAATATAAAAATGTAAAACTTTCATTACCCCCACAATGTCTAAAATAATGCTTAAATATCAATTTAAGAGTAAACATGATTGAATACACCACCTCTATCTTCAAGAAGTCAACAAGCACACATGAAGTGTGTTTGTGTTTTGTCACTCTTCCCTTTCTTTCAGAGCCGGTGGAAGTCGTGCACGTCTCTGCAGAATACTGTCTCTGTGGGATGCACTTGAATGGAGGGATAATGTAAATAGCTGCCGAAGAGGACAGTAATGCAGAACACTGTTGTAATAATACGCACGCACGCAGACACACATAAATACAAGTCCCACGCCTTTTTTGCGCCGTTTCTTATGTACAAGAAACAAAATGTCCAACCAGGAGTCTGTTTCCTCCCGCCTCCTCATTTCAAACCATCGTCTCTTTCCTCTTCCCTAAAGAACACAGTGACTTCTTGTCCTTTTTGGATTTGTGTGACGTAGGGAAGGAAAGCGGTGATGATGATGTTGATGACGACGTTGACGAACATGACGAGGAGGAGGAAGTTGAGCAGGATGAAGGGGAGGTGGTGGTGGGGCTGGGACTAGGGCTGGGACTGGGGCTGGGACTGGGGCTGGGACTGGGGCTGGGACTGGGGCTGGGACTGGGGCTGGGACTGGGGCTGGGGTTGCTGCATGGAGAGCTAGGAGCAGACTGAGAAGTCGGCTGTGGGCAGTTCTCATCGGTCTCCTCCATGTGGACGATGGCGGACACCGAGGAAGGGCGGCGCTTGGAGTGGGCGTCGGCCCCCGACAGACTGGGGGTGCTGGGCTCGCCAAGCGGCTGGTGGACGGAAATGGCACTGCGGAGGCAGTTGAGCCACTGCTGTTTGTGGAAAACATCGTTCACCTGCAGCGTGTGGGACTGGGCCTGGCTTGGGTCTCGGGAACGAACACGAAAAATGTTCTTGGCTGCAGAAAAAGAAGAATAAATGAAGTCAGTTCCACAAAATATTTTTTAAAATATGAGAAAAAAAAATCCATATATCAACATATTTGAAGTTTTAAACAAGCCTCACCTTTGTCTGCATTGCTGAATGCCCCTCGGAAGGAGCCACCCATTCTGACGTCTCCATCCTGCAGGTCCTCCAACACCAGGTCCTGCACAGGGATTGGCTGTCGATAAACCTGGAAGCACTGACGCTCATTCCTGGTGACGGGACGCGTAAGAACCAGCAGCTCGGTAAACAGGAATACATGCAGCTTCTGGAAGAAAGCAACAAATGCAAACATTTACAACAAGAACATTATTTATTAATTTGAATCTTCCTTATTACAACCTTAGTTGTATTTGCAGTAATCAGACATCATAAAGTTAAGGTTTAGTCATAATTGTAATTGCTTTATATGGAGTGTTAGGCTTTTGCTGATCTGTGTGGAGACAGTCAAAGTGTTGATGACAGTTTTTCTCACCGTTCCACTCTTATTACGAAGCTCCCCATGACACAGCAGACTCTTGCACTGTTCGATGTGTGGGTCCTTTTGCCTGTCATCTAGATATTCAAGCTTATCAATGTAGTACTGGCACTCTGATTCTCCCTTCTTCATGTTGATGTCGGACAGAACGCCCTGGATGACAGTGATCTAAATCAACAAAAAGTGAATGATTATCATCAACCCAGTTTTAAGACAGCATTTAATAAAAACATGTTTCTTAGGTATTTGTGATGCATCCTTAACTTACAGCTTGTTCCAGGCTGGCAGTGTCTGGGTGCTCTGATGGAGTGTGTCTCAATATTTCTTTGAGCAGCAGTGGGTACTTGACCAGACGGGATCGTGGGATGTCCAGGAAGCTCCACAGATCCAGCTTCCGGCTAAAAGGGGACTCCAGGCAGCGCTGCAGGAAATCCTGCACCCGTGGGTCTTGCTTCTTCTGGTCTAGCAGAGCTTTGGCTGCCAGCTGGTTGCTGCAGTAGTCCTTGTAGGCGTTAAGTCTGGGCAGCTGCAAGAGAGTAGAGTACTTTAATGAGTTCTGCCTTCATTACTGGACACAGAGATGAAAAAAACTTTAATTAGGAACTACTGGACATTAGTGGACACTTACCCAGCTAATGACAATTTGTCCAATTTCTCCCACTGTCCCATCTGGACCAGTGGCCTTTGAGAGTTGTGCCAGCAGGTCCTCATGGAGAGGGATGTAAGCATCCAGATTGCCAAAGATGTGAGTCAGCTCCTCCTCAGACATGATGGAGAGCTTCAGCATTGGGTCATGGTACGCCTGTGGACAGGAATAGAGCCACATTGGTCAAATAACTAACACAGTCTTATTTGTTTTAATCATGCAAGCCAAAAGGAGGTGGATACTAAGAATAGCCCAGTGAGGAGGAATTGGGAACAAAAGAAAGACAACAGAATCATTTCTTTCTTTTTATAGTTCCTGGCTTGACTCTGTAGAAGGCCTGCCAGACTTTGATTTAATCTGTTTGCTTAATATGTACTCCCACTGGCCCAGAGGTTTAAAAGCACAAACCTTGCGTGCAAGCTGGAGGTCCTCAATCAGGTCTTGTTCTCCACGAGACAGCTCAAATATGGCCTGAACAAGGGGAGGAGGAACAGAGAGATACTTTTTTAGCAAAACACATGAATCAAGATGTCATTACAACAAGTATCCATTAGACTACATCTACAACTATACTAGTGCCAAATGACTGAGATCAGCGATGAGATCTGTCTGTTTTCTCCCCCCAGTCTGCCCTTTCTTTTTACTTTCTGTATTTAGAAGTTTATAGCTTCTGACAGTTAGTTAAAAGATCTGACGTATGTGGTAAAGATGGGGAGAGCGACAGTTTGTTGGCCTATCAGGTATATGTGAGACTACAAGGAGTGGGAAATGAGCCCTGGATGGTATTCTAGATCCATCTATACTGTTTGACACAAATACTACAGTGATATGTGAAACTAGTCTGGTAGACTGCTGTCTGGATTTCTCATTCATTTCCCTACAGCTGCATTTTCTTTCTTATTTCCTCCTCTTATCAGTGCTGATCCTTACCTCTTGCCTCTTAATTTCTTTGGTGGAGAAGGTTCCCTTTTGGTGGACATCTAGCGTCTCTGACCACAATGTGCTGTTCCTCCTTTTAGGCGGGGTGGGAGCCGCTGCCTTATTACAAGGCTTCTGGGGCACGCCCGGCGACTTTCCATCACCCCGGAATGAGGCCTGTAGATGAAACAGGAAATCCCAGTTGTCAGACATGTTGCAATTACAAGCTTCTTAATGCAGCATGTAAAACATTTAAACCTGAGGTGCCTCCTGCTTGTGGAGAGTCACGCTACTCACCTGGATGGTTTGGCCGAAGCGCCGGACGGCCCCATTCTTTACCGGAGAGATGAGGTTGGCTAGCGACGTCACCCTGCCGAGAGGACGGACACGCTTGTTGCTGGGTTCCTGAGAAAGCAAAACAAAATAGGAAGGAGAGATTAGTCAGGCAGTTTTTCCATAGCTCTTCTCAAAGAAAATCTGAACATGCTCTCTCCAATTGCACAGAACAAATCAATCGGTTATGCCAACTGTGAGACCTCAGCAGCAAGTCCAGACGCTCCCTTGTGACTTCCTTGTGATAAAAGAATGTCAAGTTAAGTCATAAATCCTCATAATTGACTTCATTCCCTGCTTTGAGGCAAGGAAATAAGAGTAGCTGGAGACGAGATCGAGCCACAGACAGACAGACTGGCGGACCAGCGGACACTGAGATACTGTGCCGACTCGGCAGCGATGAGGAGGAGGAAGCAGCCCAAGCAGCTGTTGGCTCCATCATGTGAAGAGACTTGGGCCAGCCAGCCCACTGAGCACAAAGACCCTTTCTGACTGCTGATCTGGAGGGGAAGGGGGCTTGGAGGAATGCCAGGAATGCACGGGACCTTATTCTCAGCTGTTTGACTCCCCTCCCCACAAACACTAAGCCACTTGCCTATCAGACCTGGCAACAGCTACTGCTCCTCTCGGAGTGAATTTGTCCCATCACAGTAACAGTGGGAAATAAAAGCTTCCTGATTGCTGCAAGTCTTTAACCGTTTTCCCCGCAGTAAAAAAGCAGTATGGGACAGTATGTTCGGACTGTTCAGTGAAACAGACCACCTGTGCTGTGAACTGGGGGAAAGAAGCAGTCATAAACAGACAGCCAGTCCATCCCCTCAGAGTGTTTACAGAGTGCAGCGTTGCAGGGGGTTCACAGCAGTCTTTGTGCCTGCGAGTTGAGACAGGTTCTTCAGCCCTTGCGTGAGAGTAGCACTCCACCTGGGCCAGGTGACTCCCCTCCTCCTTTAGCCTTGAGGCTGGGAGAAAGGAGAGAGGTACTTGGCTGTACGCCAAGAACAACAGGCAGCAGAAATCAAAGAGGTAATGATTTCAGCCCACAGAGCCTTCAGTCCATAAAGCATGAAAGATGAAACAGACACAGTCACACATTTCTATAATATGCACTCCTCGAAAAACATTTCACATTTAAACACTTCACACTAATAATGCCTTGTTCACTGTAAATGAATACCGCACTGCTAGAAGCTGCTCATGTTTTCTCCTGACTCAGAGCAAATAGGATTTTGCTTTGGCTCAGCAAATCTGGGAAACAGAGCAGCCTTTGAGGCTCCAGGCCCTGCAGACACAGCTGTGCAACAGATCCTGGCTCAGTTTGGTGTGGCCTGTGAGCTGTTGCTGTGGTTGTAGTCGAGACACAGTCTGATTTGGTCAGGGTCACTACTTGGGACCAGAAACAGCCTTGAGAACGTGTCCTCTGCTGGAATGAAAATTAGAGCCATATCACATTTAAAAGTCTTAAATATAACGCAGAAGAAATAAAGACAAACACCAAAAGTTGTAGGGGTGGAGGTTTCCAAAGTCAATATTGGAAAGGTTGGAGGGACATTGTGCTCTTCCTGTCCTTTGGGGACTGGCCCCAAAATAACAAAAGGCCACTAGTCCTACTCTTTGTGTATCTGTTGTAAAGTGAAACTGTGCAGGCAGACAGGGAAAGTTGCTATTCCTGGCAGTTTGACTCGGGAACTCCGCAGAGTAAGCGAGCGTCTGGCTCACTTCAGGAAACCAGACAGATCCGGGGTTTGTGCTGTTGCTGTAAATAACTTTCATCATCATCAGTGACATACAAGGACAGCCACCCTCATTTCCAGCAGCAGTTTGTGTGCTGCACCCCCCCAAAACCCTAACGTCGAAACCCCAAGATTACAACCATATGAATGTCAAGGATCCCAGAAACGCCCTTCTTGCAACTAGCCTTTGATGTAACCTTGTGTGGCCAATGAGTAAATACCACAGATGTGTCCCTGCGATTATAGCACAGCTTGAGCTGATAGGAGCTGAGAACAGAACAGCCAGACCATAAATGAAAGGACTGAGGTCATCATTAAGTCACAGGAAACCCCACTAAGACCAAAGGGTGTCTTGCTTGTGAAATTCTGTGAGAAAAACATTCACTTCTTGAATTGTGCCTGCACTTCTCCTTTATTAAACAGTTTACGGTCAGTAAAGCCACATTTTGGAGAAGAATCTCAAAATCTCAGAAAGAGAGAAGGAAGAGGAAATGAGTAATAGAGAGAACACACCTGGGGTTCACATCTCAAGTGTGTTTAGTTATGTTGCAGCTTTGGGCTATTCTATTAAATTGCCACAAGAATTTATCTTTTCTATGCTGGCATCAAGAGTCAGGGGCAATATGTAAATTATTCCTAGATAGGCCTGATCTGAGCGGATGCAGGGATGTTAGCTGAGTTTATACATCACTGTTTGTAGTCTTTATCTGTCTCAATATCCCACCAAGACAGCAAACACACAGTTAAAATGAGATAGGTAATACACAACTCCCCACGGGGGCCAATGCAATGATTGTTACAATGAAAATTCAGTACAATCCAATCATTAACTATTCCAGGTTAGCCAGTATCACCAGCATTGTTCTTCAGTTGCACAACACAAAGTACAAAGTCTCCTCTCATAGCAATTAAGATGACATAAACAAACACTGTGTCCAAGCAAGATAAAATCAGGGTTAGGTGCTGACTCATTCACAACCTGACATAGATATGACTTCATCTAAATAAGCTGTGGTCAAACATTTACTAAGACACAGGTAGCTCCAAAGCACACCTCAAGTATCACATACTAACAACACTGTTGTGTAGTTTTGCATCTCACCTCTGACTCTTTGTTGGCTTGGTTCTGGTAGTCTATCACTTGCAGAGTCCGTTTGATAGGCACCAAGCTACCCAGTTCATCGTAAGCCACCATAGCTTTCAGTAAAAACACAATATCCTCTTTTAATCCTGGCGTGTCAGCTCCAAGTAATCCACATCAGAGAAAAAAGTAAAAAATTAAAGTTGAAAGTAAAAAAAACTTAAATAAATAAATACACCTTCCCCCGTTTCTTCTTCTCCTTCCCTAATAGGACGGGGTTTTGTGAAGGTCTCCCTCACTAACACTTTCTAAAATCTGGTCTGAGGAGGACTAAGGGAGGGAGGGCTCTTTATATCGCCAGTGCAGACAGGGGAGGGACAAGTCTCTGCTCAGCCCTCATGACTGTAAATGAAGCAGGATTGGTTTACTTGGGAGTGAGGAGAAGGAGCCCGCAAGGTCTGTTGAACCATACACTCAGTGAAAACAGTAGTAAGAATTTCTAAGATAACTGGAAAAGCTTATGGCTAAACAAACTTTACACAAACAACTGTCATGAGGGTGACATTTTCTCAGAGAAATGGGGTGAAATTTTTAAAGCCTCATCAGTAATCTCACACTTTAGGAACAGATTTAATTTATATATATATATATATATATATATATATATATATATATATATATATATATATATATATATATATATAATTTATTTATATTTATTTATTGTCACAGTCACCAGTACAATGAAATTAAAAGTGCTCTCCAGTGAGTGCGTCACATAAACGTCACAATAAAAATTTACAAAAAAAAAGTATGAGCTAAAATATACACAGACATACTAGGGAATTAATTAACGTGAAATCACATTGCACATTATAAACTGTTTGTGTTGAAAATGGTTATTGCTGTTTAAAAGCTGTGTTTGAAACTGTTTTCCTTCATAGTGCAAGATCACATTTAATTACGCCAATGAGAAATGTTTCGGTCAATGAAATATTTTAACAAAAATATGAAGGGCACACTACAAATCTACAAAATACAACTGTTATTTTTTATTTATTACATTTATTTTTGTTAGTTAATCAAAGTAGTTTCTGCTCAATGGACGACTGCCTGTAATACTTTGTGTAAGAGCTTTTATCAGTTTGATTAGATGAAGTGGGGGGGGGTGAAGTGATCAATTAGAATATCAATAGTGGGGGTCTGTGACACACTCGGCCAGATGTTTAAACTGAAACCCGTGTATTGAGCACCGCTGGGGGTGGGGTACAACTGCCATCCATATGTTGATTGGTCTTATAGGGAAGAGCATGATTACCAGTTTCACTGAAGGACAAAAGACCCATGTGAAGGGGGAAATCAAAAGTGTTTTTTTCACCCACTCAGAATACCCACATGAGAAACATGAGTGCTGAAATACAACCTCACCTGAGGCCACACACTGGACACACTCTCGCAGCTGCTGCACACATTCACAGGGATGTAATGGAGGTGTTAGGTCTGATGGAGTGGCTAATATAGTGGGAAAAAAGGTGTCACAATGTGCGTGTGTTGGACAAATGGACCAGTCTGTTGCATGCTCTTCACTTCAACCTCCTGGGTCAACACTTTGGTGTGAAACAGGACACAGACTCCATGCTGTGGCCGTGCATGAGACAGCACAGATGCTATTTGAGGTGCCAAGTGGCTGACACCTTGTTCTTTGGGCTTGTTAACTGAGTCAGAAGAGAAGAGCTCATCTCCACCACACCAACAGGACACAGAGTCTGGGTTACATCTCAGGACACCCAGGAGTGGAATCATGAATCAAACCACTTTAGGATTAAGGATAAAAACTGGTCATGATGGGTTTCGTGTGAGAGATAAGACAGCAGAGCAAAAAAGTATGTACAGTAGACTGAGGAGTCAGCGAGATTCCAATAAAAAGTGAATCTGTCTGTCTGTGTATAGTCTGTGTCCTTCTTCACAAGACACTGTGTGCAGTCCTGCTGTTACTCACTCTACGGGGAGACCTTGGGCTGAATCAGCTGTATGTCTGGCACAGCCTCTATAAAACTAAATACAACATGGCTAGGCCTGTCTGTCCTGTTTGACTATAGTCACACTGACTTGCAGCTGCAGGATAGCAGTGATTTACACACACAAACACACACACACACAAATGTCTGATGGAGGAGAGGTGGAGTATAATGACTAATACTGTGAGCTGTGGGGTTTCACCGTTGTCTAACCTATGCCGTGCCAACGACCGACTGAGCCTTAAGGCATGGGAGCTGAGGCGAGTTTACCTCAGCCTCAGCAGCAGTGAGTACTGGATGCGCAAAGTCTAATTAGAGATGTGAAAAGTCAGCAGCTCTGGGCACTCACATACACAAGTGTTGACCAAGTGTCCAGTGGTGACACTGCTGCCCTCTGCTGATAGATGTCAGTAATAACACAAACATAGGATGCATGATCTTACAGCAAAAAGCCCCAGATCAGCTCAAACTCCAACTACCAATCATTGATCACATTTTTGATATGGGTGAATAATCAGCGAATTTAATTTATGACCTTTTTCATTATAAAGCTATATTAGTCTTTTACGACAACTGCAGGGATATTACAAAACATCCTTTATTGTTGTTCATTTATTGATGAACATAGTACCTGTAGAAAAATATATATTTGAACATTTACTTTATGCGTAAAACATTTTGCCAACACTTGACTCAGCTTACACACTGTACACATTCAACAAAAGCACAACTGAAAATGTGTTCCCTGTACTGCTCTTGGTCTTAACTTAACTTTCTTAACCTTGATGTATTCTGGTCTCTGAAATTTCAATGAGAACACATTATCTCTTATGACTGTTTGTCGAGAAGATTACACTGACATAGTTCCTACATTAGTTTGTATTACATTTGGTGGATGGATAGGACATGGGCCAAAGACAAACCCCTTAAAAAGAAACAGGAACTGGATTGTAATAGTCAGTTGAATTTTTTTTTAAAAGCAGTGGCACCTAAATGAGAATCACTGCTTTGTTTGTCGAGGATGTTTAATTATATAGTGAGTTAAGCCCTCATTGAGAACACCTTTAATGTATTGTTTCTCATTCATCACTCTTGATTTGATCATCAGATAAATTGGTATCTATACCTATGGCTTGAATAGATTCTGACTAGCACTGTGTTTCTTATTCATGACAGCAGTTTTCTGTGATGAGAGACTTAACTCCACCTTAATCTAGGATGTTTCTGTTCTAAAAAATCTAAACTATAAATAACTACACTCCCTTGTCGCTGGGGTTAAGTAATGATGAATGAAGCAGACGATCTAATCTCACAACATTCTGTAGAAACAATAAAAGCCACAGTTCTCAAACTAGACTTACATCCCTGTGTTACTCACCCGTGAATTTTTTTGGTTTTGGTTTCATCACTGCTCCCACCCACAGTAGAGCTGGTTGCTAACAAACAAAGCAATGTAAACAAGAATGACAAAACACTGGCACTATGTTTGACTGAACAAACTGAAATGCTGATAAAAAAAATAAATAATCCAGAGGAAATGCAAATATAGATTACTACAAGAGTGGTATTTGCACAGCAACACAGTGGAAGTTAGAATGGGGCATTCAGTATTTATGGCCTGGGGGGGCAAAGCAGTACTTTAACACTGAGGGAGGGAGACAACACAGGTACTCAAACCTGTATTTTCAACCAACTCTAATAGTATATATTCTCGCAATGATAAATGTGGTCTTCACTGAAACAAAAGTGAAGACGTGTCATTTTCTAGACCTGGGACTTTCATGGAATCCCAGCTCAACTTACAACTGATGTGTTGAAAGTCAATACAATATATGCGTCATTTACTGAGAAATTCATATTGTAGCAACAGCCTGGTTGAAGTGGAATTTGAACTGAAGCCAGGACATGGGGGTAGGAAATTGGAAGTCATGTAGTCAGCACACAGACAACCCTCTCAGAAGGGTTAGCTGATATGAGGTTATAGAGCAACATTTTACACATACAGATAATTAAAGTACAAGTTTAACCAGCTGTCTGCAGTTTGTTAACATGCTAGGCTGTTAGAAACACATGCTAGGTGGCATGTACAGTTGTCTGAAGTAAGCATAATAAGGCAGTCCAAAAAAAGTTGGAATCATCTTTTTATTCCCGTTTATACACAGTAATAACCTTTGACTAGATACACAGTAGAAAATGCAGTGTCAATATTTCAGAGTCAAGCTATTGTAAACTAGTATTACTAGTATTTGCAGCTCTGTGAAGACTAAATCAGCTCTAACAGTAGAATTTTCATTTCATTTGCATAAATCTGCATCTAATAATTGTATTTGTCTCCATAAATTGCCATGGTTGCATGTTTGATTATCAGTAGAAAATAGTTTATAAAAATCTAAAATAAAAGGTGGTCCTAAACAACTGCCCTGGGGCACCCCACAACTCATCTTTTCAACCTCTAAATAGCTGCCATTAAAGCAGACTGTATAATCTTAATTACTGAGATAGTTTTCAATCAACCTAACAGCAGATTATTTAAATCCATAACTAAAAAGTCAGTATAAAAATCTGCAGATGCAGTGTTAAATTCAACTCTACAGTGACAATTAGTGCCAACCTTCTGCATTGCATTGTGGGTACTGGAAATTTGACTCATTGTGTTCCATTTTATGTGCAGGGGTTCAAGAGATCAGTTTCGTTCATGTTTATTTAGATTACTGTTTGATTTCAATTTTATTTGGCATTTTTATGCTTTTTAATTATTATTATTATTATTATTTTTAATGTGACACCTTTAGTCAAATTGGTAGAAAGAACAATGCCCTATGTGATTGTTTCTTTGAAGCTATGATTGATTTCATTACAGGTGGGCTTTGCGTTTGGAAAAGTAAAGTTCTTTCTAGGATGATTGAGAAGATAAAATAAATTCTGTGTAATACAAATACATATAGACCATCAATGATTAAATCAGCCAGAAAACTAAACATGATGAGAGTGAGATTTCAGCCTCCCATGAGTATCCCAGCTGTGTGTCAACACAGACAAGCCAGACCTTCAGACAGGAGTGGATAAGTGGACAACTCCTCCAATATGAAAGAGCAGAGTTTAACCAGTGGCACCCCCTACTGTCAATCCCACAAATTCTGCCATTGAAAAGGACAAGTAACCGACAATTAGTTTAGCTTTTAATCAACCAAATTCTTCAAAACAATTTATCGATATTTGATTGTTTACATCGTTAATGAAAAGGAGTGTCAGGCCTCCACTAACTTAAGTGTTTATGTAAGAGCAGACTGTAAGTGTTAGCTCCATTAGAAAAGAAAATAAAGTCAGAGTAGAACACAGAGTTCTGTTCTAATCAGAGTAAAGGAGTGGCCTCTGGGACCTTCACAACAAGGTATTAGCTTTGTTTGGTTAAAACACAGTGACTGATCTGACTGGTTACGGAATCTAAATTGTAACCAACATCTCTGCTAATCTGTCTCATGTGGGTGAAAAAGAAAGGATCGTTTTGTATTCAACAGAAGGGCTGTTGTACGCACAAGCTGCAATTGATGTGAAATAATAGACAACAAAAGCGTCTAAATTCTTCACCCTCAGGTATGAGGGTGAAGAGTGTTCAATTATGATGTCATCATGCTGTGGGAAGGGAGCACCAAAATGTGTCTGTTGAAGTAAAGGTTCCCACATTAACACCCACAAAATGAACCCTATTTTCCAACCTGGCCAGTCCACCCTGTCAGATCTCTTATATGGAGGAAACACAAACCTCAATGAGCTGTTCAACAAATAAACATGATATTGATCTATACAAGTCACAGAGATAAGTTGAGTCATTTTGAAGATATGCTCTGAATAAACAATGGACAACCCCCGTTGGAGTAAAACAGGAGATATCACACCTAGTTTCCGCTTGAGCAATGTGATCTTTCTGTTGAAATCTTTCCTAACAGCAGTGTGTCCACCTTCATCATGTACACATGTACAAGAAAACTTGCGTCTATTGTTATGCCTGAGGCCCTTTTCCAAAATAAGTGCTCCACAGTAAAACACTACAGGAATTAACTAGAAAAGCACCGCACCCCCCCCCCCCCCTCCCACACACACACACACACACACACAGATCACCACCAAATTTTTAGCACTTGTTCCTTGTGTCAGTATCAACATTTACCTACAAATTTCAGCCAAACCTGTCCATAATTTTTTTAAGTTATCTTCCAAACAGACAAAGAATGATTACATTACTCCACCATTCCTTGACGGAATAATAACTGACTAGCAGACAAAAAAGTGAAAAGAAATGGAGCAGGATTAAAGGAAATACAGGACATCAAATGATATGTAAAATGTACATGGATAGACAAAAAGAACATTTAAATTTTTTTTTGTCTGCAGAGTAATGTAATGTCTGTTTATTAGCAAAAATAAATCAACTGAAAAACCAACAGGAACCAGATTTTTAAGGCCTTATTCAAAATCATTTGTATTATACCAAACACATAGTTCAATCAGGAACTTAATGATTAGTCATCAGTGATTATTTCAAAATTTAATAGAAAGTAGACATGTATACATAATTAATGTCAGTTTTGCATTTAGCTAAAATGGTCAAGGCTTAGCAGATTCAATCAAAATATAACAATTGTATTTTTTTGAATTTATGGTATAAATGTCCTTTTATATTTGAAACTTTCTCTTTAATTCCCCACTTTCTGTGAAATTTCCAGCAATGGCAAAGTAGATATTAATCAGTAAATGTCATGCTAAACTATGGCCCGAATCTAAAATATTGAACAATAGTTTCATATGCAACCATTAACAACTGTAACAATGATTGGTCAAATGCTATTCAACTGAAAAACAAAATTATGTCATAAATTCTATTGACTGGTACTAAAGTAAATATGTTTTTGAGAAAAGAAACATAGATAAGCTGTTACATTTTGCTTATAATGGTGAGTTGAATGTTGAATATCTCTAAAATAAGTGAGATCTCTCTTAAATAAGCAACTGAACAACACCACATAAGGCTGAGTGGCTGTAAATGATTCATGCTTTTCATATGTCCTTCCCATCGGTAGCACAGCTGTTTTATTAATTTATTATTTGGCAAATTAACATGGTACAGTAAAGTCATAAAAATACAGTTACAGAGGTCTGAAACATCTACATCTATGCACTGTATTACTGTCAGCCTTGTTTGTGTTTTACCTTAAAGTCGAAGCTGCAGAGGCTGACTGCATCACTGTCGTCCTTCTCTCTTCGTTTCCGTTTCTGTTGAAAGATGGAGAAAAAAAAGGAATATTCAACATGTCTCACTGTAAAATGTTCATCTATCCCCATATCAATGCCTTCATAGGTGCCTCGTGTCTCACCAGTGGTGTAATGGTTCCTGGCGGAGTGGGTATAACTTAAATTTCGGCCTTTAATAAAAGTCTAGAAAAACAAAGTACTAAACAAAAGTACTCTATTTAGTTCACCCAGAAATCCATCAGCAGTATTTCCTTGTTATTATAAAATTATTAAGGTGCCAGATGAAAACAATATAGAGAAATAAATCAAAGAGATAAAAGAAATGTAAAGAAATTCATTCCAAGAATAAAAATAAATACGGACTAAATAAATAAAAAAACTGTGTCAAGCAATTTTTATATTTCTGTATTTATTTCCAGATTTAGAAGTGGGTATAGCCAATATTGACTGAAAAATAAATAAGTCAATTTAATCCAAGTTTATTTTATTTCTAGAGCCCTGTATCACAACAAAGGTTGCCTCACAGGGCTTTACAGAATGAATCACACCTTGGTTGCTAAACAAGAGATGTTACTTTTATATAACGTTTTAGACCCCGTCTGCACGGAAACGAGTTTGCATGAAATTGATGTACTTTCTTGAGGGATTGACCTTTCATCAAAATGGGACCTGGATACCCCAAAATGAACTCTTTGGAAAACTGGTCCCAGAGTGGGAAGATCTGGATACGGTGCCGTTTCCATATCCATCCTGATGAGTATCCATGTGTGTTTGAACCCACATCATGACCACATGACCAGAAAAAAAATGTAGCCTTGCACCCATAGCATTCATTCACCTCACAAGACAGCGACAATGGCAAACAACAGAGTAGCAGTGGTGAATGGGTTAGGGTGTTAGCAGTGCTATTATTGTTGTTTGTGTCCAGTGTGTGTGTCACGCCGGTAGTAAAAGGGATGTGTGTGCACGTGCACCACTTCTTCTATTGTTCTCTTGTATCCGGTGGGACTGGCTTATAGCGAGCAGTGGCAGTGTGAATTGCATTGTTTTCAGCAAGTATTTTTCCCCCATGCTGTTGCAGATTTTTACTGAAACAGTTCCATTTTTATGTAATATCCTTTTAACACGGTTTTAAAACTAAACCTTTATCGAACTCGTCCCGACGTAGCCTCAGAATCATGATTCCACCTTTATCATAGCTAATGTTACTACCTCCAGGGCTGTTACAAAGTCACAAAAAAGTTGCAACTGAATGATTCCATACTTTCATTTACACAGATGTCATTGGAGAATAAAGGCAAAAATATTCTTATCACAGAAGTGCTGCATGAAAAGGGTTTGTATCAGTCCACCCTGAGTGCAGAATAAACACTGAACCTAAATACAAAACTCAGATCTTAGACTAAGAAGCTTTGAGTTCTTAGACTTTTAATGAGTTTGTCATTTAATTACAATTCCTTGTAAACCTCCCAGGCTCTACATAAGATTAGTACATAACATCTTGTCTTTCTTCTTGTTACCTTCATCTTTGTGGTGCAGTACACATCTTTGTCTGAATACCTAGACAAGACTAACATGCAGAGAAATTTACAGCCTTTCCAGTGCGCGTTTGTACTTCCGAGACAATTACACTCATTGTTCTTATTGCTCTATTGTCACACTACAATAGACACTGCTGGAGGTCCAGGAAGGAACAGGAAAGGGTTAATTAGGTAATGGGACACTTTAACACCTGCATGTGAACTGTCAGACAGCCGTTCAAAAAGAGTCCGTTAACAGGTGAGAACAGCAGTCTGGCCTGTTGAGGTTGAGGGTTGTAAAACTAAGGAGCACTGGTGGCCCCTGGGAACCCTAGGGCTCTGTCACTGTAGCCTATTAAGCAGTGAGGATAAACCGCATCTGGCACAGGACAAGACCTCATTGACCAGTGAGGTGAGGAGTAGCTAAATGGATATGTAATGGTCAAGGGTGGCTGACGACAAATCACTGAGCTTTGCGTTAAAAGAGGGTGTGGGTGTGGGGCATTTGCACCCGAACCTGTTTGTTTTCTCACATCCAGAATGAGCTACTTCTACTAGACACCTTACAACATGTCCCCTTATGTATTTCGGCTGGTTTATCACTTTACTGATTAGCAGAAGTACAATGCTAATTTATGGGATGCATACATTTCAATAGAATGGAATTAAAAATGGTGTAATTCGCTTCCACGCAGGTTGATTTATTCAGAGCCTGAGTACAGCAGCAGATTCATTTTACATTTTAAAGACAGTTCCAGGGTGAACTCATAACAGAGAAAAAAGACTTGAGATCAAACTGTTGAAGCCTTTAAGGTTTAAATGAGAAGATCTCATCACTTATTGCTACCACTTGATACACGCCACACTTAATTCAACTATCATCTTAGTCTTTATTAATCAGTGTAACAATCTGTCATGTACATAATATGATCAGGCAAGCCAAAAAACTGCTACCTGTTATTTCATTAAATCAAAAAGCAAAAAATAAAAATAATTTGTTATTATTTTAGAGGCTAATGGTTAATCCTTCATTTTCATTAGCTCGTTGCTCACTGTGCCTGTATGGCAGAAAAAGTGAATGGTCCAATGTTTATATATATATATATATATATATATATATATATATATATATATATATATATGTACACACACACCTATATAAAATAAATAAATCCTTATAAGAGCAGGAACAATCAATCTCAAATTTACAGACATGTTTGAGAAAATACTGTAAATTATTATTCAGGCCTGATCATAAGTTATATATGCACAGATCAACATGGGAAGCACTGTTAGTAGCTCAGGGTCCATGAAGTTTGCGTGCTAAGTGTAACTGCTCCTTCCAAGTTAAATATTGCTTTAAGCTTGAGTCTTACACATAAGATAAAAATGACACAAAAGTAATCTCTGCGCAAAAACAAAGACTGTGAGGAAAAGGAGATGAAAATTAGCCCTCCTGTTCCTGCCACCTTTGGAAATCCCTCTGTCAGCATCTCACAGATAGAATAACACCCTCCATGCAGTGACTTGTTCAAGTGGTGGGCCGAGCTCAACGTAAATACCCTGACTCAACATCCCCCCCACACACACACACCACCACCACCTTTTCTCACTAAACACAGACTGAGGCTATAGTAAATGTTGTGACCTGTGCCAGGTTTCTTTGTTACTCATCTAGGAGACCAATGACAGATTTGTGCATTACATAAAACAGGCATAATGTAGACATCAGACACATAAAGAATCAGCCATGATATTCAGTTGCTACTACCAAACAAGTTTCAACACTTTCGTAGACTATGAGTGGTGTCTACTTTTATATCTTGAGATACCAGCCTGGTGAATAAAAATTGCTCTGCTGCCATCCTGATTTCAGACATCTCCGTTTTGTATTACCATGACATCATGGGTCAAACTTTCAAAGAAACATCCATCACTTGACCTGACAAACGAGGCATTTTAACCTAGCTTTGGATTAGATAGGAGCTAAACTAACCAAAGAAGCAAGAAATAACATACAGTTTGAGTGTCTGGTGAAAAGGAAGATAAATATTTACTGTACAGAGAGGAAGAGGTGGAGAGACAGTCAAGATAACACAGATGCAAAACACATTAAAACACTACAAAACATTTTGTCTGCATGATTTCTGCCAAATGTATTGAGTTAAATGGCCACAGAATGGTGGACTGCGTGTATGTGAAGGGGTGAGGGGCTTTGCAACAAGCTGGGAAGAGAACCTTTTGTCCCAATCCCCCACCCTACATTGTCCTGCTGTATCCCAGTCTCATGTAAATAACTGCTCTACTGCCAGAGTTTACACACGCATCTGAGTAAAGTTAGAGTTAGAAGACCAGTTGGTCTTTAAACACTTGAAATAGAGGTTAAGAAACTGTAGCATTGCAAAATACATTTATGATGTTCTGCCTGTAAAACTTCACAGAGCTCATAAATGAAGGCAAAAATTTTAATTTGTTATCCGTTATTAAAAGGCATGTATCCAAGAATCTGAACAGCTGCAAAGCAACATCAAAAGCCATGTTTTTGCAGCTGTAGCGGCTGCTCTTAGAGACATGGAGGATAGCACCTTGGATGCATTACATGTTATCAGAGGTATGGAGATAAATATCCTGCTCTCAGTGAAATACTGGGGATTATTTAGACAGCGGTTGGATTGAATATAAATTGTTGCTGATATGGGCAAGGCCTTCCCACAATAATTATCAGCGTTTACATTAAAAAGCCTGATGTGACAGCCATATTAAACCACATCATGTGATTAAAGTTGGAATGCTGCTTATCAGACAGGCCACTCTTGAGGCTGACATCTCTGGCCGTCTGAACTTGTTACTTGAAGAGTCAGAGAGCTTAGACTCTACCTCCCGTTATTGTTAATTACCTTTGCATTCCACCAAACATCAGTCTGGTTTGATCTGCACCACCTTGGCACTGGGCTGGAAACCTGACTCACACATCACACCACATTCTCACCATGACAGTAAAGGCCTCAAGGCTTTGTGCCCGATGCAATCTGAGGGAATGCGTCAAGCACCCAGAGAATGCCTTGCCTGCTTCCAAGGTTCACACCCCCACCTATACCTGCCCCGACCAGAGAGGGAAAAAAAATCCCCATAACCACTTCAAGGGCTGAAAAGTTGGCTAAACTTTATTCAAAGCCTTGGCATAACCTTCCAGATAAAATGGTAGAGTTAAAATGAGACAGGTGATGAGGCAGAGACACTTCCAGGTTTCTGTTATTACTTGATATTTCTTAGATTTATAAATGTCAGATGGGGGACTAAATTGAAAGGGAATCTAATGAGATCCATATGTTTTTAGTGGATGAGCTAAGCATGCCATGTTTGCAAATCAAAGGCACCAGGCTGGCACAAGATTAAGAGCCATTCACTTTTCTCTCAGCAACCCGTGCTTTGATTTCTCCTCCACTGCCTTCAGATGAGCGATGGATTGTGTTTCGGGCAGTTGTAAACCCTGGTATGTCTACACACTCTAATCTCTCCTCTCTATTCTGTTTCTAATCAGCTTGTCTCATTTAAGTTGGCCTGTAAACCACAAGCGGACCAGTCTATAAGAAACAGCAGCGTTTTGTATGCCATTATGTTCCTTGGGCAGGCGGGATAAGAAATCGAAGCAGGCTGGATTTTCTCTGTCCAGCGTTTGTTCTCTGACTGCATGCATGGGCCTGGGTTCAGCCATGAGGGAGCCACATAACAACGGCCATCAGCATAGCTGAGACAGGAATTAGATGTAGATAGAACCTCAATGCTGGAATCTGCCAAGGAGAAAGCTCGCACTGAATGTAAATCGCATTTTATAGATCAGTCTTCACTGATAGCACTTACTGAACCAGTAGAAAAGGATCAAGGTTTTGATTGCTGACAAGGATGTGCATTAAAGTCAGAACCAGGCCTTAAGAAGCCCCAACCCAAACTATGCCAAGGGTTTGGACAGGTAATGCTCACAACAGATCAAAGTTGGGTACTTTAGCAGTAACTTCAAAACATGTCTTGCACTTGTAACAATGACATAATTTTTACAATGTCTTCAGTGCAGGAGTTGTTGTGTAAAGTGGCCTGTAAATCTCACATGTTGCTACAGGCTCATTCATGCCAACAAGCACAGTTTAAAAGACATTTCTGTCCTGTTAGTGCCTTGACTCTTCTTTTTTTTTGTTTAAATCTCTTACATATAAATTTTAAGTATACATTGTAATTACAGTGCAGTAAAAATAGGCTGCACAAAGCTGACTTTCTTACACACACACACACACACACACACACACACATATATATATATATATATATATATATATATATATATATATATATATATATATATATATATATATATATATATATATATATATATATATATATATATATACATATATATATATATATATATATATATATATATATATACATATATATATATATACATATATATATATATATATATATATATATATATATATATATACATACATATATATATATATATATATATACATATATATATATATATATATATATATATATATATATATATATATATATACATACATATATATATATATATATATATACATACATATATATATATATATATATATACATACATATATATATATATATATACATACATATATATATATATATATATATATATATATATATATATATATATATATATATATATATATATATATATATATATATATATATATATATATATATATATATATATATACATATACATATACATACATACCCAACATGTTAGGCAGATGCATTCCTTACTGTAATTCTTTGTTGCAATAAATGATCATGACAAAATAAAAATGCACTCTGTTATTTTAATTAAGACTTGAACACTAAAACATTCAGCCAATCTGCTGACTGAAGACTGTTGGTGAAGTTTCCCAACATTAGACTGACAATTCCAGACAACACTTACATGAACAACCAGCCAATCAACTGTCATCACATTTTCATTCAGATGTCGCTGTTGTGGTCAGTAGTGAGTTCACATAACATTAAACAGGTAAAAAATCAGTAGGTTTAAAAATGTACTTCTCTCCATGAAAAAAACTCTTCTCGTAGACTATATCTGTTTACATTGCAATGTCTTTGTTTTCATTTGTCTGTTATCACCGTGATGTCACATTGCCATGGCCTTCCACCCCCCTGCCCTGATAAGTAAGATACATTGTCTTTTGCTCCATGAATTTTCACAAACATAAACAGATGAAAATTCCACACCAGTAAAAGAGGCTCAGTTAACACAAGGACTGGCATTACGCAGAAATGACTCCAGATGATAAGGTATTTGTCCTCCAGGGTGGGTGTTTTATCTGGGATACAGAGGCGGTGGGCCATAAAGAGGTGCCTTTCATCATAATGACAATGAACAGGGCTACCGTTTCCGAGACTTTGTTGAAGCCTCTGAAGTGAGGTTTAAATCCACAACACAACACTGTGATGGGAAGCGGCCCTTTAGTTTAGTTTGCACGAAAGGACAGAAGTCAGCCAAAAGCCAGCTCACAGAAGATGTGCAGACAAAAAGTGTGCAAGACAATGTATACACCTCGCATACACTTGAGTATCATGTACAAGGACAAAGAAACCGGCAATTGACCACCCTGTTATGATAGTTACAATAACTCTGTTGTATGTCATTTTGATTAGTGATTATCTAGTGTGCGTTCATGGCTTACACGTGACTTGTATGCAACATGTAAGATGAAGAATATGAGGGTGGTACTTACCAGAGTGAAGTCCCATTGTGGTGCTGGGGTGAGGAAGGTGAAGGAACTTCCTCTTCGCAATGACCTGTGTAACAATGCAAGACATGAGATTTACATCAACAATACAAGACTTTCAAAACCCACCACCTAAAGGCCTGCTTGTGAATATCCTTCTTTGCCCTCAGTGATCATCTTTGAAACCCACCACGGTGCTGTGACTCAGAAACAGAACTCAGAAAGTGGTGATAAGACAGGCGAGCTGTGACTCAAGGAACACTAGTGTCCTGAGAAAACATTAACCTTGTCTTTTATTTTCTACCTACCACAGCCTTAGCATGGTGGAGGCGCAGCACAGCCCTGACCAGGACTGACAAGACACTGATCCACCCAGTCACAGCAGAAAGAGGATCATGACCCCCCCATGCACTTCTTCAAAGTATCCTCAATTAGGTCTCAAAGCTGTCCTTAGAACCCTGTGACATTTGAAGGAGGGGTTCTATATCCACACCTTTTTTTTTCTTCACACAGAGATCTCACCAAAACCCAAATACCTTACTCTAGGGTTTTTCTAACAGCCAAGGGGCGCAGCTTTACCTTTTTTGGGGCTCTACAGTTGGCTGGATAATCAGGAATAACACACCCCCAAATGAGTCAAGCCTACTGTCAGTTTCTCTTATGTCAGTGTATCTTCAAATCTGCCGTTATTTACATGTTAAAATAAGGTTAAGCAAGTTAAGGCCACAAAGAAGGCTATTAGACAACATACCATGCTCTGTGAATGGATGGTTACACAACAAGAAGACATTTCAAAGCAGTGCTTAAGATCAGCCCGTTAAGCTATAATAAATTGGATTTTTATTAGGACCTTATTCCACAGTGAAGGAGCACTTTCAATGAGAAGTGTGCCTTGAACTGCCATACAAGGCTAAGTAACTGGGCTGCTTATGAAACTGTAAAAACAGATCACAAAAGAGATGTAGTGCAGGCAGTGGGGACTGTTTGCTGTTACATAGCATTTATTTGTGTGCTTATGTTAAAAAAGAACAAAACCCTGACCTTTTTAAAACCTTTCACAGTCTCACACTGTACATTACTGATTATGTGGAAATGTGAATATTCACAACAAATATCAGAGCCACTAATTCATACAAAAATGCAAACACAAGATACAATATTAAGACACTTAAGTATGTTTAAAAGTACTGTAATGCAACAAAGCTTAATCATACTCAGCAGACATGAGAGCACAGTAAATAAAAACCAGCCTCTTTGCTTACATGCAATCATAAATGCTGTCAGTGATAAGAAATATGTCTCGAGGTCTTAGAGGGAGAGTCCTAAAAAGATATCAGTATCCGGAGAATGCAGAGCTGCTCAGAAACACTTGTTCTGCGTGTGTGTCCAACAAGTGCTGCTCATAAGGGTGGGTCATTCCAGTCATTCTGCCGGCCCACTACTGTTGCTCCAGGTGGCATTCATCCAGTGACACAGCAAATGTCCTTCTACAGTCAGCACTGCAGCTGCTGTCACACTTCGAAGTCATGTAAGCATTCGTCTGATTATCGACGGCAAATTATTTCACCCTAACAAATTATTAGAATAAACAGAAGGGTGATAACACTAATCTTCAAGAAATACATGCAGTGAACTGGAATGCCAATTAGATAATGCTATCCAACTTAAGTGTCTTGATTATCCATATTTTACTGTGAAGAAAAATACATAAACTTTAGCCGAAAATATAAAGCTACATTTCCAGGTATTAATTCCAAATTTGGTAGATTTTCAGCCCTGAATTCATTCATATTTGTTTTGGTTTTTTGCCATTTTTAGCAGACGGATGAAGGACTTTATTCACAGTAATACAACAACATGTCGTCAAAATCTATGGCTGGCTCTGGGAAGATTAAAATAGTAGAACAAGGTTTTCATTAAAGACCATTCATTTCAATGTTTGAGAAAGGCTGAAGATAGTAAACGTATCTGGTTAATGAATAAGGAAGGTCTGTGAATACTAATATGAATGATAATCACAAAGTTGACCCTTCACTTCGGAGTATATGTCGTCATGATTGACAAAGCAATACAATGAAAAGCCAACAAGAGAGGGCACGTCCTGTGAACCACAGTTGGTTAAGTTAACATTAACACACTGTAGGGCAGACTCTCTGTTAGGACCACCCATGTTGGTAATGTGTAGAAACAGTACTGTAAGGTGTTTTGGATAAACAGCGTATGAATGTTGCATGTGTTGTGGGGTAACAATTGCTGAAGGGAGAAGGGAAACGGGAAGCACCCTGGGTGTCCTGCAGCCAGCAAAGGCCAAAGGTCACAGTAGGTGTTGTTCAGTTGACACTGTTAGAGCTGTCAGAGCTTGTTATGTTATATTTCCTCTGACCATGACACATCACAGTTTTGTACTCGATGGAAGTGTATCTTTTCCAGTGAATTTTCTGTTCTTTGGTGACATACACACCAGGATATAAAATCTGGACATTCTCATGGTCAGAATTCTGTGGGACCGATGCTCATTACTGATCCCTCTAAATGACGTTTTGACTGCTGCTTCTCCCTGTGACCTAACGTCCTAAGTTAGGTCACAGTTTTTCAGTATACAGTAGTATCCTGGGAAACTATGTGGGATGCTCTTTCAGCTCCACCAGTTTGGTATTTCTACTGAAATTATGTATGGGTTCTTAAAATATACTATGACTTCAGCTCAAGAGAATAATGTAACGGTTTAATAATGTCATTTAATTTTTTTGGGTCTTAGTTTCATTGGTGCTGACAAAAGCGTTGTTCAGTTTTGTCCTCCCCGCACCCTCTTTCATGAGTCACTAGGAGCAATTTTCCAAACACTGAAGGATTTTTACATAAAAAACTTTGAAATATTTTGGTTTTTTTAAACAATGTAGTCCAACCCTTCCTTTGCCATTTCTGTCAGGCTAGGGTCTTTTGCTTTAAAAAACTACTCTTTCTTAGCCTAGAGATGTGTAAATGGTTCATCTGTCACTCCAATTTTTTTTTTAGAATTTAGAATTTTCTTGAACAACTGATTAAGATAATTTTCAAGTATACATGACTATATAAACATGAGCATTTTCTGATATAAGTTTTGTTTATTACAAATGTAAGAGTCAGTGAAATATTAATAGAACTTGTAGTTTAATCAACAATCAAACAAGAAAATAACAGGAAGATCGTTGATGAAATTAATTGCTAGTTACAGGCCTATCATAGAACCTTAATTATATTTCAACACACAAATGGTGTGGAACAAAATAGAATTCACAAAATAACCTAGAATACAGCCTGTAAATTTAAAAGTGTTAACCACATCACATAGGTCTTGGCGATATATCTATATTATTGACTTTTTTGTTGTGGCCAATTGAAAAAAATTAGGAACTAAAGTTTTTTCCGGAGTGACCCTCACCATTCCCCCTCCACCGCCCTTCCCCCTCATGTTTCCAGAATACTGGCACATGCATTTCTGTGGATTCACGCTCAAGCTTCAGTCCAGTTTGGGCACGGGGTCTGATACCGACTTGGGCTTGTACCCCAGCTCCAGTTCATATGTTTCACACTAATATTCCTTGTAAATTATGTTGGTGACTAAACAGTTTTCTGGTGAACTTTACATCCTAATATTGCTAATATAACTAATCTTCCTTTACCTTCATTTCCTATACTAGAGAAAAAAATCATAAATAAATTTTTTTTGTGAAAAAATTTATTTTATTTTTAGACCAGCTCTAACATCATATTAGAACAGAGCATGTGTTTGCTAAACTTCTGTCAAAGTAAACAGCAGCTACTTTGAAGAAAGCGAAACAAAATATGTTTCTTTTCTGACTGTTTTACTCACAAACGATCACCCGGTTACTATATTCTTGTTTGACAAAATATTAATCAAATGTTTTACTTCAGAAGCTATAACTTCTCACTGTTTAAGTTACATTTTGAAAGTTTGCACAGATATGATTCAAATGCAGTTTTCAGTAAAGCTGCAATAAACCCAAATCTGGTAGTGATTCTGGACTCAGTTTGCTACTTGAACACCTTCACACGAAGCTATGATTACAATTATGTTACAGAGGAGTGGCTATGAGTTGGATGACGGTAAAGCAGACAACTCTGTGGAATGCACAGAACTTCCAATGTCACTGCAGGTCATTGAAACATGACAAGCATTGACACCAGACTGTAAGCCACTCTAAACACATACACACTATACAGTTAGTGTTACATCATCAGCTTGTTAGACCATTTCCCGCACTGAAGTGAGAAAGACATGCAGGGAATTTCATTTGTAATCCAGGCAATTAAACATAACTGATCTCCTGCTCATTGGCTATATTGGTCATATCTCACCTTTGAATCTAAACAAATGTTCCAGTATGAGTGTTAACAGAGAGGACCAGTGCAGTTTCTGGAAGAAACATTACAAAGTAGTCATGGATTACTGTACCCATTCACAAAAAGATAATTTTCAGCATCAGATGTTATATATACAAATGGATGATTTTGCAAAATCTGATGCCAAATTAAATGTCTGCAGTAATTAGAACCGTCATTCATATGTTGTCCACATGTTATATTAGTAAAAATCCACAACGTTGTTCAATTTTAAATTACTAGTGTGTTTCCTAAAAATACTCCTCTACTTTCAGTTTAAAGGCAGGATTTTCACTAATAGTGCAGCATTTACATTCAGCTAGGATCAAACTATTAATACCATAAATGAATAACTGATGTGGCTCAAGACAATGGGTGGTCATGGTGAAATTCTACCAACATTGTTACACAGGCAATAAACAGCATATTTTATGTCTTTAATGCTTCCTCCATAGATTATTGTTCCATGGTTCTGTGAAGTGACTGGAGTTTGATTTTAGCTTAGTGATGGCCTGGTTATTGTGCGGGAAATGGAAATGTATTATTAACCTAGCCGCAGACCCAAAATAACATACCTTCGGGTCTCTACAGTTGCTCTGTCAATCTTGGGAGTAACTGGTACACTTTTTATGCAGCAGTGTCTCCCAAACACCAGTTCAATTGGATGGATTTAACAGACAATTTACAAAAACAACAACTGCACTGTTATGGGGCCGTAGATAACTGTAAATTCAAAATGGTAAAATGAGGAGGGAACGCTGGCTGTTACCTCATCTCCTCAATTCTTAATAATCCAGCATACTTTTGGGCATTACAACTTAAAAAGTTGTAATGCCCATATATGTATATATGCTTTTTACAATATAAAACCTCATAATTTGTTTCACAGGGTGACATGAGATTGTCTTTTATACTTTATTTTTTGCAGTCAGACGGCCCCCATTGTACTAAATGTGTAAGTGTTAGGACAGCTACTGTATATGTGCCCTCTTTTGTCTATGGTTTTTGTGAAATTAAAAACCCCTCACAAAACCTTGGGCTGTAACATCTGAGGATTCTCACACCCCTGTTCTCTTGAGCAGCAAAGTCATGGGGCCTGATTTACTTAGAACAAAAATAGCAGGCCCAAATGTGCTTTCTTGCACTGCAAAATGCATGTGCGATTGATTTGTGTGTCACATGTGATCAACCAAGATTTCCTACACAAATGACAACAGGCACAAAGTCTGGGAGAGTCTGCTAGTTCATAGAGACAGTACGCTGTAAAAATTGCTCTGGAATACACCAACACTCATGAATAAGAAGTTGCTCTTTTTCCACACAGAGGGGTGGATAGAAATTTCTCTCTTATTGTTTATCAGTGGTGAAGTGTGTTATTAGTGAAATGAATAGTTTCTGTCTGTATGTTGATCTGTTTGTTGAAAACCTTTGAGCACATGTGTGCCAGAGAAAACCCTCCAGATCAGTACTTATAAGGTTCATGAGCCCAGTCATAACACCAGTGCTGTTTGTGTGTGTGTGCGCACATTGTGCAGCGCTAGAAACCCTCCTATTTGGCTTCCCTTGTGTGCTAGTCCTGGCTTAATAGTAGTCATGTGCCACTGGTGGAAAAGGGCGTGGGGAGCATGCCTACAAAGTGTGTGTGTGTGTGGGGGGGGGGGATATGTCTTTTTTTCTTCTTCTGTCATTTAAAAATAAACCATCGGTAGAACAGATTCATTCTCTGCGCTTCTTTTAGTTGTACCTATACTGTCTCCTTTCTATAACAACTGCAGAGATTAGATATATTCCTTTATTAGCTGCAGACAATTTTGCACTTGCAAAATCAGCCCCAGCAATCATTGTCAGGTTTGGTAAATCATACTGCATGTGCTAAAATTACATTTGCATGTACTCCTCCCAGTAATGTTGCACATTCTGGCAGGAACACCCATACCTGCATATTCATCAAGGCAAATGCACTAAATGGGTTATGCAAGCTATTTTGCCCGTGTGACTGGTGCAACTTTCGGTGCATCCTGTTAGTAGATAAGCCACAATGTGGGTTTTTTTTGCACGTATAGTCATACTTTTTACCCATGCAGATCTTTAGTAAACCAGGCCCTTCATGTTGCAGAACCTAAACTTGACCAACTGAAGCAACCCAAGACCACAACAGTGACCCTTGGAGTCCAACTCTGGCCTAGTTTTTGGTGAGATTGTGAGGTAGTAATGTCAACTCTTTTAACCAGGTGTGTGACTCAATAGGTATGGGTCCTTTCACGGTACTTTGAAAAGAGAAACCCATTGTTTGTAAATTGCTTGTGGACACATGACTAACATCAAACAGTGAAATATAAAGTCCTCAACAGAAGACAGCTCTTTCTGGTGGTGCAGAGGTTACTATACTTCTATAGCCTAATAGACACCCGATGTATCCAAAAATGTTTCCCATAATGAGCCATTTTGAAATCGGATAGTCCCTGTGTGTAACATTTTCATGGATATGTGATTGATATCCCCACATACATGTTACTGTCACCAGCCAGGGGACAAAGGTCCTTTCTAGTTATGTACCTGTTCATAGGTGTTGAGGTAAGTGCGGTTCATGAGTCAGTGGTTTACTATCTCAGAATGCCCTGCCCTTGTTTGTTAAAGCTAACTCTGAAACTGAAATACTTGAGCCTTGACCTTCTCCCACGTTTTTATTTTAGACAAATACTATGGAAGGCGGTCACCAGGATCATAGAGATTTTTGTGAACTTTCATAAAATGCAGGCCCCACCCATTGAATGCGATATTCTCACCACAATTTTTTATGGACACTGAACCAGTGAGTTCAGTCTGCAAACCAACCTTGTTGGTTTCTGTTGGTTGTATTGTCTACATGCTCAGCAATGAGACCATGTCAAAAAGAGGGGGAAAAAAATCACTGCCAGTCTAATATTTAATGCCAATCTCACTTGGGAAATCAAGCTCTTGCTAAACATTTATATTTTTCCATAAACCTTGTTATGGAGTTCAAGTTTCGGGTGATGTTTTTTCCATGTTTGTCTGTAGAGTCAGTGGGCACTGAGCTGGGCTGGGCCACTTTGGCACACAACATGGAAAGCCTTTCAAAAGGGTCCAATATAAACACTCCCAGGGGTTTATTTTCCCAAAACATACAGATTATCGTCTGCCAGTTAAAGAGTTTTCCAGATAAATTAAAAGATAAACTGATATATCTGACCTCTGAGACACTAAGGACTGATCATCATGGCCAACAAATTATTAAGATTACCCTGGGAGACATAACAGGGTTTGGGTTCGCTGGATCCAAAGAACAAAACATGAGTATGAAACTTCAAAATTTCTGATCATTCAGGCCATACAAAGTCAGATGGGAAAAACACTGAACAATGGCTTGTAGACATACTAAGAGAACTATTTTAGGAATGCTGTGGTTGATAACTAAAATAGGCAATGGGCAATGATTTGGTTTAATATTATATATGGGTTTGATAGTTTTTTTCAATTGTATATTTGAGTAAGCTTAATAGAAAACAATGGTGTGGAGAACATAGCCTATAACATTTATCTGCAATGAACAGAAAAAGAAGCAACTGGATTAAGCAAAATTATTTAGAAAACTTGACATGTGCTCAAACACATTTTCTTTGCATGGCCTCATAGTCCACTAATTCAATTCATCAGTGACCAAGAACTGTTTTTGTGGTACCTGACCTGTAGTATTTATTTCGTTTTTTTCATAAGTATCTGTCAGCATCAGATGTCAAACAGAATTAAATTTATTGTCATTGTGAGACACAATTAAACAAAATTTTAGAAGCATCTTTCTCTTAAAAGTGCTGAATTATGAACTGATTCATCCAGTTCATTTAAAATCACCTACAGCCTAGTAAAATTGAATGTAAATGTGTTAAGAGTTTCAAATAAATTATTGTTTACTCAAATTTTCTACCTTTCTGGAGAAAAATATTTTTCCACAAAAGGTAGAAAAAATCTGATTCCGTTTGACAAGTGCTCTGAAATTCACATATGATAGTGGTTAATAACAAATATTTGATATGGAATAGGCAGACTTGATAGGAAGAAAACGTGACTTTAGGTTTTATGTGGACTTAGTAAGAGACTACAATGCGTCGTGTATGGTGACGTCACACGCGCCCCAGGTGTGTAGTCCAAATGAATCAGCCGTTGGTAACAGAAGCAGTTGAAACGCACATCGACAATAATTATCATTTATTATGAGGTACAACATGTGTGTGATTCAGGGCACATGACAAACCAGATACGATTTTAGCATTTTATTTTCAATTGAATACGATTCATTAATTTTCCAATCTCAGGCCCCACGAGCCTCCCGGAAGGGGCGGAGACTAAACTCCTATTAAGCTGTAATGTGGCCCTGAACTAAAAGCAGTTTGATACTCCCGTTTTAGGTTATTTGTGTGCAAGGACTGTAAATGTAGAAGTAACATCATCAAGTATGTGAATCATAAACTAATGTAGTCATACTTCAGATTAAGATCCTTACACCAAAAGGATGAGGACATGAAGACCAGCAGGAGGACATATGACTCAGTGGGTTGCAGGTCATATTCTGGTCCTGTGTCTCTGGACATTTGCTGACATCTTGTGGCTTTTGGGCGCAACTGAAGATATTCAAGCTCTTTAAAACAACAGTTGTGCGCGTTTGGTGTCTCGTGTTTTGTTTAGCATGACTGCTCACTGTTATATTTAAGGTTAATTGAACACGTATAAGTTACTATATTTGCATGTTGATATTATACAATGAAGAGTAACGTTTACTGTAGTTTGTTTGCTCACGCATGCTACACACCTTTAGCTTCCCAAACTTTAGCGGAAGCTGAAACTAGTTTCTCAGTGTGATTATTAGTTAAGTTAACATAGGGTGGGCTGTGGATGGAATAGACACTCTCACCGTCTTAGACTCCCTCTGTTGTTCCCCAGGGGACACTCGTCTTCATCAGATGAAAACTTTCTTTTCAGGTTCCGGTTGCTCGATTGTCTTTTCAGTTTCTCTTTAATAGTCGAAACGGGAGCTTGAACTTCGCCTGTATCACCCATCTGAGTACGAACAAACCAGGACTATACGTATGATACGGTATTGAAAAGTTTAACAAAACAATAACAATAAATCTTTTCACAATAGCAGAGGCTCGTGACTATTTTTGAATATGGCGGAAATCCAAATATCGACCAATGAAAGGACAACAAAAGGACGTCGACGTAGGAAGTTACGTAATGCAGGAGGGAGGGGCTGCGTGTTTCAACTGCATGGATGTAGTACCTGTGGTAATTATGGTGTTATAGCAGTAACAAAAGGAGTGATATGATAATATAACGAAAAATATTAGGAGTGCATAACAGAGAACATATACATTTGACATGAATACGTTTATTTGCAGTAACAATGTAATTTACAATGGTTTGTACAAATAATAACATGCCTGTTATTATTTGTATTATTTGCCTGTGTAGTTCTTATTCAGAACTAATTTAGTCGAACAAGAAACGAAAAAAAGAGCTAAACCAGTTTAGTTTAACCAAGAAGAACTATGTTCTGGGTCAATGAGAACCTACACACACACACACATTTACACATTTACTTTGTCTACCTTATTTTTAGTTTCCTTCTCTAATTGAATTTTGCCTATTGCTGCCACGGAGGATGACAATAATAAATATAAATATAAAATATAAATATAAAATAAATATATCTATATTCTATTTTTATCATATTCTATTGTAATAAATTAATCTATTTCATTCCAATAACCACAATCATCAAGAAGTTACCATTACCAATAAGAAGGTGGATGCAAGCAATTTAGCACTACTGTGGTTATGTGTTTTTTCATGTCATTATTTTGACATTAACAATTTTTACATTGTAACCAATGATTTCATCTTATTAAGTATACTATAGTATACATATATATATATATATATATATATATATATATATATATATATATATATATATATATATATATATATATATATATATATATATATATATATATATATATATATATATATATATATCAGCTCCTCCAAAACAGACTAACAGGCACTCTAGCACATGGTGAAAACAGTGGGTAAATCACTGGAACACTTCTTCCAAAGATCAGTACAATCTACACTATGCGCTGTCCACAGAGAGTGCATAACATCCTGTGTGATTGTCACCATTATATCATCTATTCCAACTGCTGCCCTCAGGTAGAAGGTACAGGTCCCTACTGACCTGGATCAAAACACTGACCAAAAGTCTGTACCTTGAATTCACGCAACTGCTGAGGAAACTAATTTTTATATTATGGCTGTTTACATCTTTATGACTGGGAAGCCATTTATTTATTCATGGGAAGGTGTGTGTGTGTTTGTGTGGAGGGGGGTGTCAAGCACTCATGGCACTTATTAACCTATTGTACTTTATTTGGGGTAGGGGCGGGGGATATCAGTATTAGTACTGGTGTCACTTCTACCCTTATGGCAAATGGGAACTTACTACTGAACACAATTTCATTGCTTTTTTTTTTTTTTACAATGACAATAAAATCTTGAATTGAATTGAACTGAATATGGGAAGATGTGGGATGATCAAAAATAAAATGGTGCAAGGGTTGAGAAGACTGTTTTTTCAATGCAAGAAGCAGGAAGCACAGACACTACAGAATTAAAGCCAACACTTGATACTTGACAAACGTCCTTTAGCAATTCCATAAGAATGTGTAGTTTGTGTACAACTAATAGCAATGACATTGATATGTTGGATGTTTTTTGCATTGTTTTCATCGCTTGTCCTTTCATGATATATGTGATTAATATGACTGCTGCTGGACTCATTTTAGTGCCGCCTGAGGAGAACGTACACTATAATGCAGACCTTGAAGCACTGCATGAAATGAAATCTTGTATCCAAGAGGAAGAAAAATCTACATTGAGTATTGCTCTCAGATTGATGGACAATTGAACTACTGTAGATCTACAATATCCTATTTACCCACAGCTGGATGACAGCTACACTTAAGTTTGAAACAGTGAAGGCTTTCACATCGTGATAAAACAATAACTCTGCTTTTGATTCAGCCAAATGCAAATAAGGACAAAGAACAGAGTATAACAGTCTTTTTGTGTCTGAGGTTGTGGCAACTCTGTGGATGCAGAGGAATAAAGTGAGAGCATAATTCTTATTAAACAGCAGTCAGTTTGGTGTCATTTGTGATGAACAGTAAATGCTAAAATTGTGTAACACATGACATATGATCTATAAAGAGAGAAAGCAGACTTTGTGTAATGACAGTTTAACCGAGTGGTGTTACAAACCAATCTAGATGGTATCATCATGACTATTAAAATAGTAAATGGACTGTACTTATATAGCACATTTTATACACCAGTGGGTGCCCAAAGCGCTTTATAATTCCTCACATTCACCCATTCACACACACACTCATACACCAGTAGATGGTTGCTGCCAATACAGTGGCGCTTCCTGACCCTACTGGGAGCAACTTAGGGTTCTGTGTCTTGCCCAAGGACACTTCGACATGTGGACAGCCAGAGGTGGGATGCCAACAGCCAACCCTTCGATCATTGGACGACCCACTCTAGCAACTGAGCCACAGTAGCCAAAACCTATTACTTTAGGTTTTCCAGTTTTCTCTGACAGTACAAGGTGCATTGTACCTTTTTACAGCATAATTTACGCTACCCCAAAAATCATGTCATCTTTGTTAATAACCTGTACCATGAGGATATGCTGTAGTTATATGCTATGATGGCTAATTATATTATATCATTGATTTAAATACTGATGTGTGGATATTTTTCTTCTTGTGAATACCTGATAGATCTTTGTTTTCATTGTTATTAACATGTTAACGAGGACAAGCAACTCCATTTTACTCAGTATAAGACATACAGCATCTGGTTGTTGGGTAACTCACTCAAGCATTAAAACAGCTTAATACAGCATTAAAAATAGACCTACTTTCAGTACTTTCAAAATGATGTGCTTGGAAACTTACAAATTGTTGACTGTCGCTGAGACAGGGAGGCATGTTGTTATGATGAGTAGTTTTTGGAACTAAGCTTTTTATTTTTATTTTTTACAGTATATTTATATCCCAGGGTGGGATTTGGGTGCACGTGGATCTGTCAATGATCTGTTAGTAAGAACATTTCCAAGAACATTGTGCTTAACAGAGTAAATACCCAAACATTTACAGTTCATATTCACTTCCAGATACATCCTCAGCGTCTGGTGGAAAGGATCGATCTTATCATATCACAGTACCCAGACTACCTCTGTGTAACACTTGATACAACCCTTTATCTTTTATTCATGTTCACTAACTCCTCTATTTGTCTGAAGTTGTCATAAATGATTCATGGCCTTTTTTTTTTAAATAATGTATTTATTGAGAGTAATAGAAAATAACCATTGTGTTATTCAAATCATCCAATTGCTTTTTATTTTAATTAACAGACAATGCAAAGGAACAACAAAAATCAAAACAATGCAACAAACTGCAATAGAGTTAAAAACAGTAAATGAAACCCCTTGACAGTCTTGACATACACATCACTTATGCAAACACTGTTGACAAGACAGATATATAAGGGGAGGTATTCTCACAGCTGTTATGTACCCCAGTGGCTGCAAAACTACCATATATGTGCATGAAATTAACTGTAAGATAGCTTTTTATTAAGACAATCCTTGTCATTTTCTGGTGTTGCCTTGTGCTTTGATATCTTCTGCCATTACAACCTCAATTAAATACTTTTGCATGTGACGCTATGGGCTCTGAACCTCTTCATTTGTACCCCATGGAAACATTTAGTCTTGTAGAGAACAGGGTAGAAAATCATACAAAAATATAGTGATGTAAAATATGCAGCGTTTTATTGTTTGTACTTAAAAGAAACACCCATAAGAAACTATTGGCAATGTAACTGATAGGTTCTAATGGCTGTCAGAAGAAACAGTGGGCTGTAATAAATATAAAACTGATATTTAATTTTCCAGAAACAAATGTAGATAAATGGCAACATCCACAATTGAGTTGGAGCCCTTCTGCTCATCTTGGATTTCACTGGAGACCCACTGATGCACTGATCCACAGTTCTATAACCGATTTCAAATGGTGCTAGAAGACTGGATTGGACTCTAAGCACCAGAGGAAATCAGTTATCTTTTAATGGAGACAGAGGAGGAGGAGGGGCAGAGGTCTCCCTCACTGCCAGAGCTGTTCTCCTGTCCCCAAGAACACTGATTTCAAATGGTGCTAGACAACGGGAACACAAATCTAAACCACCATGTGAAACCAGCTTCTGGGGGAAGATTCTTTGGTGACGGACTACAGCTTCAGCGGTGAGAGACGGTTGTATTTAATGGTCATTTCAATTATTGTATTCACATCCAACAAACAAACACACACTGGCTGATTTAATTATGTATGCAATTGAAATTAATCCACAGCCTTGGGAATATGCATTCTTTCTAAGTGTAAAGCCTTTTCTATCTTTAGCTCTATATTTAAACCATCATAATATAATGTTGGATGTACATAGTATATATATATACATATAAAACATAACAATATAAAAAATTAACAATAGTTACATGCCATGAGGCAAAGTCTAAGAAAATGTCAGTATAAAGTTTACAGTTATGGTTTTTATTTAATGTGTGCCAGTGGCTCTATTTCACCTCATACTGGAGAAGCGAGGGTTATTATAATTAGATAAAGGAAAACCTAGTACAGTAAAACAAAAACACTGTTATAAAACAACATTCATTTGGGGTACACTTTATATTTTACAGCACATCTTCAAGTGTGAAAGTGTTTATATAGTAAAACCACATTTTTGATTTCGATATATAACATAACATAACATAACATAACATAACATAACATAACATAACATAACATAACATAACATAACATAACATAACATAACATAACATAACATAACATAACATCACATCACATCACATAACATCACATCACATCACATAACAGGGCCCAAAAATAACTACATTCACTACTACCTAGTAAAAGCCACTACAAAAATCTAAATCTAGTGACATATTACAATAATGTACACACTGATGCCTGTAACCACAGTCACAATCGCATTACAATAAGACTGTAATGAATGCAACAGCACTTTGAAAATCCATGCATCCACCAAACAGCTGCACATCACCAGCAGATAAGTTGAATGTAGTCAAACTCTATCCGAGTGACAATAAAACCCCAGCATGCTACGTTCCCTACAGTGCATCCATGAGTCACATTGTCAGTAAATGAGGCGTCCTGTCAGAAGCATAGAACATTCTTCTTATGAAGAGGAAGTCTGCCTTAAACTTAAATGTGGTTGTCATGGCAACATAGCGACACAGATGCCTGTCACGTGAAAAGGGGACTCGATGCCCCTAGCAGCAGACAGAAACTCCAGCAGAATATAGACATGATAAGGAATGACACTGACAGCACATGTATTAGGAAGAATACTTACAGGGCGTTGTCAGCTGCGTACTGAGGCGCAGTTATTTTAGACATCACATAATATAGAATGATGTGAACTATTCTAAATCACGCATGGATATACTCACAGCTTTATCTTTGTCATCTCAATCCTGTAGGGGAAAAAAACGGAAGAATCATATGACAACAATGCGGGAAGCCCCTATGAATAAACTGTATACATTCTTATTGTGAACACACCCTTAGACTCATTTAACATCTTCTGATCTGTGGTTGTAAGTTGAATACACATGTCCTGCAGGTATGTACGTTCACATGACAGACATTTATGTCCATGTGACAATGAAGAGGAAGTCTTAAGCTTGCATAAAAATGAGATTTTAATGTTTTATTTTTCTAATACAAAACCTAAAATTCACTTGCTGCAGGACTTTTTAATGACATTTTGATCCAAATCATACCCACTGTCTCCTGTCACTTAAACAAAAATCTGAATTTCACAAGACTAAGTGGTTTCCCTGGACACAGGAGGAGAGGACTTCATACAACTGGACGGATTTACAGTGACAGTGTGTGCAGTGTCTCGTGTCGGAGCACAAAGACCTCTATGTGCTGCTGTTTGTGGGAACCGGTGCCCAGCACTTATATAACCTGCCAGGTTGTCATGACAACGGGGCTACTGTAAAGTGCTGCATTGTCCTGTAGGCTATTACAGGTGTTTAGAAGGTGGGTGTCAGATGACCTGTGATGACCAAGGTGTTAGAAAGTCTGACATGAAACACATGCAGAGTGGAAAACCTTTGCTCTGGTCTTGGTGGCAGCCTACTGCTGGGGAGAGTGGGGGGGTAAGGAGATGTACACCTCATACCGAAACATGTGATATGAAGTGATATGATCTCACAGTAGGGTGTATGTTTATGACATAATATTTTGTCAAGCTGTCTTCCGTGGTTAGAACACAGTTCCTGTAATACTAGTCATGAGCACAAGAGGGCAACATAACATTGAAGAGCTCAGTAGTGGGTTCTGTGCCAGAGACGGCCTGTATTTCTTAAGTTCCAACTGTCAGCAGGTCAAAAGTCAGGGTTATATAAAAAAAAAAATGGTGCTATTCATCACAGAGTTTCACATAATTCAGCACAGCAGATAAACGAGTGGCATAATTAAAAGCAGTCTCAGCAGACATTCAAATATTAGCATATTTAATATGTGTTAATAGAGGTTTATTAGATTGTATAATCTTTTAGGTGTTCCCTCTGTCATGCTCACCTACTGAGGAGATATAATATGAATACAACTGTAAATTATCACAGATGTTTAACACAAGAAGACCGTAGCATCTTGTTAGCAAGCCATTTTAGGCATTTCCAGAAAATGTAATAAAATTGGCACTTGAATGAAAATTTTATAAAACCCAGTGACATAATAACTTCACAAATAATATAATAAAATATCCTGACTGATATTGTAATTTAAAAAAATTAACCAGTAATGTCATACCGTATTATACTCTTTTTTTTTTTCAAACTGATAATGTAAAACTTGACAGATGATCTTTGAGAATCTGAGAATGATATATACACTGGATTTAAAACAACAGAATGACTACTGGGTTAAAGGGGGCGTGGCTGAGGAGGTAGAGTGATAATGTAGAACTTTGGACTGAAATCAAACCTATATATTACATTATCTGTCAAGTTTTACATTATTAGTTTTGAAAATAAAAAAGACCCACCTAAAATTGAATAAATCTTCAATAATGTAAAAGGTATTACATTATTGGTAAAAATGTTCTTACAATATTAGTCAGGATATTTTATGATATTATTGGTGAAATTATTACAATTAATTGGTTTTATTACATTTTTGATCGAGTTAAGTGCAAATTTTATTACATTTTCAGGAAATTATTACATTATAGGGTGCTACATGCCTCTCCTTGCACCTTTACTGTTTTTTAATGTCTTTGATCAATTTTATGTATGAGCAAAATAAATCAATAATTTAACAAATAATTATTAATTAAAATTTTTTTGCTCATAGAATGATAAATCAGAAGCAACCACAAAAGGAACCATACCTTTTAGCACTAGTATAACAATGCAATCATGTACACAGACGTTACAACAGCATTCATTTAACTATAATGAGAGATATGGCCACACAGTCTATATGCTTTTATACTCAAATAGGATAAGATAATAGTCCAACACTGCCATACATCAGGAAAAAACCTAAAAATCACAGGAACATTTGGAGCACCTGCATAATTCTACCTCACTCCCTTTTTTTATCTCATTCAATTACCATATATGAGCTGAATTTCTACCTATCTGACTTAAATAAATTTAGCTGTAATCACACCAGTAGCCCATTACAGATGGCACTACAGCATGACCTTAGGGTATAAATTAACTTTCTAGAAGCAGCATTTCTCAATAAGCAAAAAGATAAATCTCAATAGAGTGGTCCTTGAAAGGTAAAAGGGTCATACTTTAGTTAAAAGGGAATGGAAACCTGAACCAACACAAGCAGTCTGAAGCATGAATGCAGGAGTGAGGCGCATACACACATACACACACACACACACACACACATGCACAGGGGAGAAAGGCTTCCTTGTGGAGGTAAGGCAAGTGCTCGTTGTCGGCTCTTACTCTGGCTTCCTGTTCTATTCTCTCCCAGGAAGTGACACGCAGAGACAGAGGCAACCATGAAACACACACACACACACACACACACACACAGGAATACACACCACTGTCATGAATGGCAGCTCTGGCTCCCACGGGTGATGCTGATGTCATCAGCACTGGCAGGGGGTGTCTGCACGTCTCTCAATGTTGCCTCTCCGCCTGGAGAAAAAATGAGGTCAAATGGTGACGATTGCAAATTTATATAAGTACTTTTTTTGGGGGTGGGGGGGTGGGGGTGGTGGTGTTAGGATTGGTTTTTGCTGAGTCATGGTGCAATGCTCCACTGCAGTGATAATTAGACGTCTTTCATAACAAGTGCGATTTTCCAGGTCAAACAAGAATATTTTCTGAGTCATCATGTCATTCGGGAACCTGCGGTTTATATCACAAACCCAACAAGAAACAGGTAGGTGAATGGATGTATGGGACAATAGAGAGGTAAGTGTAGGAGAGGCATTGATCACAGAGATGCACAGGATGTTCAGTGCTGTTTAGTGTCAACTGTTAGTCACACTGCTGGAGCTGTGTCCAAACCACCTGCCACAAGCTGCATCATCACACACCTTCAGGTGAGAAATGGATGGAGTTAGCAATCTGCACGTGGGTGGGTGGGCCTGTGACAAAATTGGATATTTTGCTGCGTCAATGTGAAAATGATTAAAAATCATATATGGTACTTTTTTGCAGCAAAGCATCAAAATGATGCTGCTTACCCCGCCCCCAAAGGGGGAGGGGTATTATTTTTGGTTCGGTTTGTCTGTTTGTTTGTCTGCAACTTTATGCAAAAACTACGGGACCAGTTTCCATGACATTTTCAGGATGTCCAGAATAGATCACATAAAATTTTGGTGAATGCAGGTCAAAGGTCAGTCAAAAAAAAATTGTTGGGGTGGGGGTTGTTCTACTGAGCATCATTTATTTTATCTGATCTGATTCTGTGAATCCTGATTTTTTTTGGTGTAGTAATATTTATGAAGTGTCACAATTTATGTTTTGTAATTGTAAGTAAAGAAGATTATTTACACCTTTATTTACATCATTATTTACATGGCTGCCTCCTCATATTAAGATTTGTCGTCAGAAATATTGAACAACTTAAATATTTATGATTATCAGAACTGATTATCAGGACAAATTCATCTCAACTCACTTCAGACTACAGAACAAAATTATAGGATAATTTTATAAACCATAAAATAATCTAGAGTTTGCTGTCCTTGGTCTGGAAAGGGGAAAATCAGGACAAAAACAACCCGGTTATCTACCTCGCCTAAGTTACAAATACTGTGGTTACTCCAAGGAATGGGAATGCATTGATCTAAACTTATTTATTACTATTTTAGCAATAACCTTCTCTTCATGCTAATATGGACAGGAAAGAGCAAAGAAAGGAGAAAAACATGTTTTGACAATAGAAGTTACAACTAACAGAAGTCTGAAAGATCAGTTAGTAACATCACATGGTACATGTGATGTTACTTATGTTGTGATATAATGGGGTCAATTCTCACCTCTTATATTAAAGAAAAGGATAAAGACATTTTAATGCTAAGCAAATCAAACTGACCAAATTGCCCTCAAAGTTGTGCTTGCTGTGTCATTTTTACACAGATGTTTCTACCTGAATGAAGAATTAAACAAATATCATCTCATATATTGTAGACTGGATATGATAAGGTTGCATTGTTCATGCAGCAAGATGAAAATTAAAGGCCATGATACTGTTTGTCTATTAATTCTTTAAGTGCTGAACACAACTGTGTGAAGTTACTGTCTGTCAGATGAACATTTGACCTCATCATCATGGACTTTTTTCATTAGTATTGTTGTTGTATGTGTAGTGCAGTATTAGTATAGCCCACACATAGTTCTCAAATGATCCCTTTTTGCAACATATTTATTTTATTTATCAATTATATGCTACCATAGATAATCATGTGAAAGCTACCGGTGGCAAGTTTGGTTTTGTTGTCAAGTTAGCCAATCACCTGAGGAAGTACATATTCCACCGTCGGCAGCATAGTGATGCAGTGGTTAGCACTCGTGCCTCACAGCAAGAAGGACCCTGGTTCGAATCCCACACCAGACCTTTCTGTGTGGAGGTTAATTGGTTAATCTAAATTGCCCATAGGTGTGAATGTAAGAGTGATTGTTTGTCTATATATGTTCAGCCCTGAGATGAACTGGAGACTCATACAGGGTGTACCCCGCCTTCACCCATTGTAGCTGGATTAGGCCCCCATGACCCTAGCGGTTTAAAGTGGGTTCAGATGATGAGATATTCCAGAGTGATACCAAATGGGCAAAAAATATATAGCATCACCTAGTTCCAGTCATGTCTTCCTCAAAATCTGCTGTGAAGAGAAAATTTGGCAAAGAGTATAGACCATTGCAAGAAAAGTGAGAGAATATTTTTTTGTAAAGCATAGACGCACCCCTATTTGTCTCCTATGCAGAGAGAAAGTTGCCATGTATAAGGAATACAGATGATGTCATAACATACTGAGGAGTAAACAAAATACCAGAGAGATGAGAGAAAGAACCGGGTCACCAAACTTTAAAAATGTCTATTGAAGCAAGATTTATCAAAGAAAGCAATTCAAGAGAATGAAGCAGCACTCGAAGGTAGTTACATGGTAAGTGAGATGATTTCTAGGGTAGAAAAAGGCAAGTTCATCAACAAGTCAATGTCAGTAGCTACAAACAGAGTAAAGAAACTCCTTTTTTTGTGAAATACTTAATGTGGCCCAGCCTGACCTAGACTGTACCTATAGTAGTTGAGTTTGAGACCCCTGACATAAACGATTCCACTTTGTTTGTTTATCAACCTTTGTCATTTTTGTAATGTGGCCCATTCCACAAACAAACAGCCCTTTGACAAGATTTTACAGGGTTATAATTGGATTTGTAGTAAGGTGAGAGCATTGATATCTGAGCTACTGAATGACTATGACAAAAAATATTACTAGTGCTCATTAAGTGTAGTTACTTGGACCCAAATTCAAGCATTAATTCCTTGAAAGTACATCATCACTATTTTTGTGAACTTAACATTAATTCCACATCTGCTATACAGTTCAGTATAATAAAATAAACCCTTTGAGTGTTTCTTGGGAGAGTATGGTTGAAAGCCATAGTGGCAGTATTAAAAAGCATTAATCATCCTGCATGTTGTAACTTTTATAAATTCTCCCAGTCGTCTAGGTTTTCAGGAGTGGCCTGTCAAACAGATCCGGTACCTCAGGGCCACTGTTTTGATACTGATCCTCCCTTCCCATCAAGAAACCTCCCACTGTGAGTTGTCTTATTGTTCACGTGTATCTGTTCCCGGAAAACTGGAAGCAAATCTGTATGACAGTTTCATTGGTATGCTGTAGATGATGAATCACTGACCAGTCACCACGGAACCGCTGTTATCAATTAAACCAATAATGCCCAGCTCATCCCATGAACACTAACATAGTGTATTCATGCAGGACAGTTTCTCTCTTACTTCTTGAGAGCAGGAAGTGAAAGTTGGCACAAAACCAGTCATTTACGGCTTGGATTTCAGCCAGACCTACAGGTGCCTGCAATGAGATATGCATGTGGTAGAATTGAATATGTGAATGTGTGCATGTGTGCATGTGTGCATGTGTGCATGTGTGCAGTTCACGTGTTGCTTCATACAGTAGTTTTACAATCAGCGAGGTCCTTTATGAAATGACACCCCCCCCCCCCCCCCCAGAAATGTGTGACTTGATGAAAAAAAAGTTGGACTTAACAATACAGGACACACAGATAAGTCATCCTGTATAGTGATCTGAATGACACTTTAGTGCATAGCATAGTGCCTTCCAGTGCACACATTTTGTTTAAGTTAACCATCAGACTGTTACTTTGGCCATGCATGGTGTTGTATAGTAACTAAGTAATAATACTTCATATCTGTATTAAAGTATATTTCAGCAGAATTTCACTACATTTCCTAATTCAACGGTGACCTTTTACTGCCATATATTCTTTAATGCAGAGTATTCTTACTTGTTGCAAAAACAAAACAAAACAACAAAAAAAGGAAATTTGGTATTTTTATCACTGAGGTTAGTGGTGACTGCCGCAAAGTCAGGAAGATGATTTGTCATTAGGTCTAAATTGTTTAGACTTTGGATTCCTTGTTTACGAAGTGTAAAGTAGACTCCATGTTTTGAATTGCAATGTAAGCTTCATAACTTTTTTTTGTTTTAATTCTGACATTTACAATACAAACAGTAGCCTATTCCTGTTTAGGTTTTTGAAACCTTGTGTGTGGCTACTGTATCTGGCAGAAGAACACACATTGTCTTGCCTTAGGAAGTGAAAGCATGGAGAGTTACACTTGTTCAGTTTGATTTTGTTTTACTATAATCCTGCTGACAAAAAATAGACAGATCACAGAACATACTGTCACATCTCTTATCTACAGCTGGGCATACATCCTATGGAAGTGTCTGCTTTATGGTTGTTATAATGCAGAAATTCATGGGGGGGGGGGCACAGAAGTTCCATATTATACTTTTAAGCACAGTAAATACTAGATACTTAAAGACTTTAACTTGAGTAACATTTCAGTTGGTGACATGAACTTGTACTAAAATAATTTTTTGCTAGTTTACCTACTTCTCCTCAAATGTGACTTTGCAGTAGTTTATACAAAAGTGGACATGCAACATTGTTTTGGCATAAAAACATATCAGCACAGTACATGAATCACTGCAAATAAATGCAAATTTCTCCAGTAGACGATGACTACAGGGGGCTATGTTAGTATTAACCAGTGTCTTGATTTATAGATAAATGTCAGGCCTCGACACAGACCACTGCTGTTTATCTCATCAGAAACATTACCACGAAGCGGCTCTTGCTGTAGTAGTGTGTATAGCCTTGGGCTCGTGTGTGAGTTAATGTGCGTCACTGGTGTAGTTCAGACGGAGGTCATGCAGTGTAAAGGCCTGGAGGAGGTAGACATGAACCCCAGAGTGTAGAGTTATGGTAATGGGAGCGGCGCTGAAGCTGGCAGCAGAGCGCATCAATCTCAGCTAAAGAGCATGACCGTACTTTAATTCAGCGAGGCTTCTGTATTACACTGCACCACACACGTTTCACACAACTAACACGTGGCTGGAAAATGCACTACATAAACAGAGGTTCATTTAAGTGGAATATTTTAGAATGTATTGCAATGTGTGTTCTATGTTTCATGCACTAGATTTTCTTAACTCATCAATGGTACAATTCAAAACCTATGTAGCTTGTAATTCACTGCTGCTATGACAAACAATGAGATACCAGAGAAGATGGCATACATGTGAAAGTCAATCATGTAATGGTCCATGTTTTTTATGGATTGTTTCCTTTAGAGGTTAGCTGATTGACAAGGAGGCAGAGATTAAAGTAGAGTAGAACTGATATGAAAACACTTAACTCTGGTATGATATAATCAGGAGAAAAACTGAAGACAAATGAAGGCCACAAGAAAGTCATCAGACAAATGAGCTACACTGCTATTAACTCTGCCAAGGAGGTTATGTTTTTGCCAGGGTTTATCTGTCTACAACATAACTCAGTTATGGATGGATTTCGATGAAACTTTCAGGATATCTTGGGAATGATACAAGGACCAATGGATTAGATTTCGGTGAAGATCTGGAAGAGACCCTGGATTCTGGATCACTTTGAAATATTTTCTCCATTTACTGCAATGTAAAATTTCAAAGTGATCTAGAATCCAGGATCTCTTCCAGATCTTCACCAAAATCTAATCGATTGGTCCTTGTGTTATCCCTCTGCTATCCTCAAAGTGTCCTCGGAATCTGTCCATAACTTTTCGAGCTATGTTGTAGAGTCAGATGGATAAACGGCAGCAAAAACATAACCTCCTTGGCGGATCTCCATTTATTCGAGTGGGGAAGCTCTCAAGAGTGCTTTTCTAGTTATTAATATTATAATGATGAAAATGATTATTTTTGTTTTATCACCTTATATGTAATGTACATATGTTGGAATGGTTAATGAACAGGTTGTTTTCTCAAGTTTGTGGCTAAAGTTGGTCACTGAAATTATTACAAAACAAACTCAAAGGACTATGAATTTTAGCAATGATGATGATGATGATGATGATGATGCCCATTCTAATGATCACTCATCAATATATTACATAGTGAATTGGACAACTGCGCCATCTACAAGTAAGGGGTGAATGGTCGCACAATGCTCGCCCTAAAAGAGGCTAAAGCCAAGACAGTGCCTTCATTCTTAGCACATAAGTCTGATGTAATCCTCCTTACCCTATTTTCCAACCTGGAAAAGAGGACAAAACTAAACCTCTCCTCCTTGAGAATTTCAAACATCTGGCTTTCTTTGGACTCAGTTCCGGGAATAGATCACAACTCCAGTTAGCTCTCAGCACCACAGCGCCTGGCTGGTCTGGACGACAGGCCTTCCTCCCTGGACACAGATAAACAATCTTAACAGGCCAATTTGACGCTAGGGTAAAAATAGAAACTTGTTGTGCGTCTGAATTTCACTGGAAAACAGGCAGGAAAGGTGGAGGGGGAAGGGAAAACTGTTTATTGGTTACTCAGTGCGGATGTGTGATGCCGGTAAGTCAGGCAGAGTGTGGAGGAAGGGGAGTGCAAAAGCTGGAGGTCGGGGCTTATATCAGATGGATGGATGATATGATACAGGGTGACCCCGTAGGTAGGATTGGGTCGTCATGACAACAGGCTGACTCATTCAGTGTGCGCAATATGGGCTGATACAGGGCTTGAAGATTCTGCCTTCTGCATCTTGGGTACAGTATAAGAGACAGCATGTGGGGGTAAAAGGGAAATGAGTCATGACACAAACCTAACACATCATCCACTTACAGTAAGTGAGATACTTTCATTGTGACCAAAAAATACCCACTAATTTCCCCTGACCAAAAGAGAAAAAAAACCCAGAAACTTAACACATATACTCAAAGGAGATACTCCTCAGACTGTTCTGGATTATACTGCAGTTGTTTTTAAGACTGACACAAAAAAGCTAGTGAGTCACGACACATACACACATGTAATTGGACTACAAACAACAGCCTTCATTGATCTCATGGTGCCAAAAGCATCTCATCATGTAACAGAAACATTCTGGCCTCTTCACTGAGCAGACACACAGCAGCAGCATGATGAACACATTAGACTACACTTAACACACACAAGTTAGTCAGCAAAAGCTCTAACCACAAGCCAACTTGTAAATCTTCCAACTGCCCTACTGCTTCCTTCTTGGCTTTGTGTCAAGACAGATTCCCAAAATGAGCAGTGCATTACAGTAAGAGGCATTATGTTCCTGGAATCTCCTGGCTGCTGACAACAAGCAAGTATGACTTTACTAAATCTGCTCATCTGAGGTCAAATATTGCCCCATTTCATTCAGATGGTTGCTGTGACATCTGATTGTGCTGTGGACATGTGGGCGGTTTATTTGAAAGTGTAGGCGAATTGAATACGAGTGAAAGATTCACATCAAGCATGTAAACAGTCTGTGTAACAAATGAAGAGTCCACTTTCAAAAGGAGTTGGCAGCAGTTCAGCATTCAATATCTCTTTTACAGAGAAGTTGATGTGTGAATGTGTGTGAATGTGTGTGAAGGTGTGTACAGCAACAGTCAGAGGGCCGATTTCAATGAGAAGGCATCATTGCTCTGCTGTAATTACAGTCTCGTCATGGTCAAATGACTCAATTTTACTAAATCAACCAACACAATCTGGAAGTTTTTGTTAAGTTATCAGTGGAGTAAAAAGTGTGATGGATATGTGGGCACTATTGGGTTATTTGCTCAAACAAAAACAGCTGTATCTGAGCATCTGCACACACTGCCAAGACTGGCCAGAGTATATTTCATTATTAATGAAGTGTTTTATGTATGAGATAATTTTTTTTTTTTATCCCTTTGTAATTTCCTGTGCGTCCTTTTGATTCTGATACTGTAGTTTTCAGCCTCCAATACAAAGGCCGAGCAAAAAATGTCAGATTTATCGGATTTTCAAATTAAACCACATTTCACCACAATACTTTAGTGTTTTGGCTCACTCTTACTTTTTTCATCAGTTGTGTTTCCAGCAGCATGAGGCAGCAGTTTTCAGGGATAAATCACTGACTTTCTGATAATACCACCCCAGCACCACAAATAAATGAACAATTTGCAGTCTGTCACATTGGAACATTTGTGTAATAAAGGGCCAGATATTTCATTCAAGTGTCATGTGATCATAAACGTGAAAAAAAAAAAACAAGTGATGTCACAACAAACCCCGCCCCCTGCACATATTGTATCTTATTTTGGCATCGATCCAGCTGATGCAATCATGTCCATGCTTGTCATGACATCACATATGAGTTGTCTCTATATGTACTACTGTAAGTTTGAAGTAAAGTACTAAAGTAAAATAAAATTGATGTTTTTATCCAAATATGAAATTTGATCCATTAAAATTGAGAGGAAAAAAATGTGAAATTATGAAAATTTTTCTGACTTTAACCTACTTTTCCCAAAATGGAACTATGTATATTCTGGATCAGTGCTAATCTATGAACACAATTTGGTGTAAATTCAACCAATACCTTTGCTGTTAGTGTTAATAAACCAAACCAAAAACATTCCACAAGTGAACAAGTACAAACTGCTCTTATGTTTAAACCTTTTTCTGGTTCCGATTTGTCAATATAGACTAACAATTGTTTCAGGTGGAGTGAAATTGTTTAAACCTTTCTTGTCTAAAATATATTCTTAAGTTGTAAAGATAAACAAAACAATATCCATGCAGCCTCTTTAGTTTTAAAACCAGATCAGGACTTTTACAGAGGATAATAAATTGGTGAAACATGTCTGCACAAAGCAGCCCAGTGTCCTGTGGCAAGAATACATAAGGTCTACACATCTCTTCCTCACTGCCTGACCTTCATTCTCCACAGAAGTGTAGGTTTCCATCAGAGCTGAGAAGCATTTGTTCAGTAACCGCTACAGACTCTCATGGCCTCCAATGCCAACTCTCTCTGCCTTGTAAGGATCGATGGTTCTACAGGAGCAGAACATTCCCAGGCCATTTCCCTCCAGAGAAAAATCCATAACCACTTGCTGTCATGCAAGTCAAAGTAAAAATCTGTCATTGTTATGATAGCTGGTTACAATACTGAATGACAGGGAGGAGATGAAACCAATCAGGCTGCAAAAAAACATGTGTACTGTTCCTTTTCAAGGCCCTTGAAAGGTCACTTCAGAACAAAGAAATGGAAACTTATTATTAATAATTAACACTGACGTGGCAGGGATGTGTCACCCAAACATTTAAGCAAATGTAAACTTTAAAGCTTTCCCATCTCAGACCCTTGTATAGAATATATAAAAATGTTGCTTTAACATCAGTCATTTTTTCAATGTGTTTTTAATCCTTTATTTAAATCATCTATCTTATGCAAATCACACATACACAAATAAAGTAGTTGTGTCAATCAAGTATACAGCAATAAGATACTTTGCCTGGCAAGAAAAAAAAACTAAATTGAAGTAAAAAAAAACGAGATCCCTATTCATTATAAGAACAAAATCAGCAAATGGAAACTCTGTTCCAGCAGTAATACATCTGTCAGTAATTGATAGTATTTCAAATAGAGTCACTTTCCTCATCTCATTCTAAACATCATGTGGTCTCATGGACACCACTATGGTCCGCTACAGACTGAAATAATGATGAGGATTTAATTTCTAAAACATGCAAAGTCTTAAAATCTGCTTGAACGTTAAGGTGGGTTCTTTCAAGTCAGGTGCATCTTTATTAAACAATGTCTAAAACTGCAAAATCACAGGCAGGAAGGGGCGGAGTCTTAAAGCTCCCCATGGTAACATGAGTTTGTCTTTGTACAATGTACTCATACTATGTATAAGATGATGCTTCAAAATTAAATAAGGTAGATAAAATGTGTGAGAATGGAGTGTGAAACGGACTCCTTTTAGTCTATTTATAGTATTATTAACTGCCGGTTTAAAATTAGACTTTTCTTAGTAAGTGGTTTTCAGGTGGAATCCTGATACTCCTGATACATTTATTTATCCTGCCTTGTGCTATTTTTTTTAATATAAAAGTTATTACAACACAAAGACACCACAGCAGATTAAACCAAGCAACAGTCATTTAAATACGAACACTTGGCTGATTTATCTTGGAACAATTACTGAACTTTAATAGTAATAACTATGCTTAAATAAAAAAAAAAATGAGGAACTACTGTGGGTGTGATGTCAGTAACAGTCCCACTGTATTTGCCTTGTTGAGTCATATTTTACAATCTCTCCAGATACATACTCATAATTTAGACTGACACACTCATATCATAGTGTGAGATGTTGATTTCACTTTCTCATGTCACTTTCTCTACATACAACATAATAAATGAGGAAGTCATGGCACACGTCACTGCTCTGAGTCTAATTTAAGATGTGAGGGTGTGTCAGTAAAACAAAAGACCTTCTCTCCTTGCAAGGAAACGGGAACTATGGGTTTACTAACTCGCGTCATGCTGTGAACTCTGTCGACAACAATGGCAGTGATGATGGAGCGATAGGGACAGCGCAAGGTCATGACTGACAGGACAGTTTCAGCAAGACTGCATTCTCTCTTTTTTACTGAATGATTATGGACTGTGTAATTAATATGAACAAAAAGAGTTAAAGCATTAAATGGCGCACTACATTTCCCATCAAGCCTCTGGAAAGGAAAACAGCTTCCCCCAAATATAAGCCTAATGACACCAGATTATGGTGAACATGCCTACTCATGTCCTGTCTGTCCTGTACTGTGTCCTGTCATCAATGTTTGTGAGACGCCCTCTCGCTTTCTCCTGTTACTGCACAACAAATCTACCCACGGGTACTAATAAAAGTGAACAGATTTTACTTAATTCATTAGCATTTATAGCAGGGCTGTATGCTTACATTTTCACTAGGAGCACAGGTACTCCCAACTGGAAAAAAAAAAACAATTATAAGCACTAGGAATATTCTTGAATAGCACCATTTTATTATTAACATTAAAACAATTTACATGTACTGTGGTAACGGATTTATACAAATGACTCATAGTTGACGTTACCTCAGTAAATACAGTGAAGGCTACACTGATACACTGCCTATGTTTGAAGTGCAGATGAAGGGCATAAAGTGTCACTGCCGAAATCTGTATATAATATTTAGGGGCGGCCATGACTCAGGAGATGGAGCGAGTTGTCCAATAACTGAAAGGTTGCCACTCAAATCCCGCTCTGTCCTAGTCTGTCCGTTGTGTCCTTGGACAAGACACTTCCCCTCTTTGCCTCCAGTGTCACTCACATTGGGGAATGAATTTGTATGAATATTCACTGGTGGTCAGAGGGCAGGGCAGCTGTGGCTACAAAAGTAGTTGAGCACCATTGGAGGGAGAATGTGAGAGTGAATGAATAATGGATCAATAATGTAAAATGGTTTGAGTTCCTTCAAAAGTGCGATAGAAATCTAATACATTATTATTTTAATGGTATTCTACAGATATTACATCATTCATTCAGAATGCCGTCTTAGTGAAATACTTAAAATAAGACATAATCAATTTCAGAGTACATTTTTAATAACATGTAAGAACTTATTTTTAGACAATAGATCTTGAAAAAACGTATTTCAAGTAATGTTACCATGATTATTTTCCCTTGTTCCATTGGCAGATTTTGTGTGTGCTTAATTCGGGCAAAAACATCTTGTATTGTTATTTATTTATTTTAATTTCTTTTTAGAGAGGCATTTTCCTCAATGTAATACCACACAGTCTGTGCTGTTGTTCAGTAGGATTCAATAGGATTAAGATATGTTAAGATCTGAAAGACTCCTTAACTATAAACACTCAAACGTTGGAACCTGATAGAGCTAAACATTTTCATTTGAGGAACAGCTAACACACATACTCTATAATATTTATAGACCTGTTTCTGACCTTTGCCATCTAAGGCTGCTCCCCAGTCACACCCTTGTCCAACTAGATTAAACATACATTACAAGGTTGTCTTACATTATCATTACAAGAATCTACAGCACTGTTTTTCCTGTGACCTCAGTAATAACTCAGACATTTTGATCAAAGGCCCCACTATGACCACACACACACACGCACACACACACACACACACACACACACGCACACACACACACACACACACACACACACACACACACACACACACGCACACACACGCGCACACACACACACACACACACACACACACACACACACACACACACACACACACACGCACACACACACACACACAGATCAAACTGCAGGATGAGATCACAGTTCTTGCTCCTGGGTTGCGTTTGTACTTCCACTGAGAGTTGCAGAGTCAGAGCTTCTCTCACAGCATGTTAACGCCCGCCACAGCACATAAACACACCCCACTGTGACACGGGCCCTCCGCCACCACTTCCAACTCAAACAAAGTGTTTGGCGTGGCGGCTGCTAACTCCCACTCTGGAAGGAAATGACGTAAGACAGGCTTGCATCACAACTCTGGTTTCAGCCTAAGGGCGCTACTTTGATGCTTGTTAATGGTCAGGTGTCAAATTTTGCTGGAATTGGTAAAAACATGTTTTTTTGTGTTGAGTGAGAAATAAATTTAGATCAGACTATAAGACAAGCACTGAACAGAGTCAGTCAGTCACTGAAGGAATTCCCCTGATAGGTTTTCAACTGAAAAGGGCAAAATCCTTGTTTCCATTAAAGTTTCAATGCATCATCTAAGATTAAAGATAGGAAATGATCAGTGATGATGAATAATTGAATCATCAGCAACAAAACAGAGTAACAATATACTCAGTCACTGGAGGAATAGACAGTGCATATAGACAAAGTCACTTCATACTACATACAATCGTACCAACTAATGTTGTAACTGATACTGAAAATGTCACCTGCTACTAGGGGGTAAACTGTAACAGGAGAAAAACCTAGAATGTCAGGATGCAGACATACAGGAAAGATTTAACAGTCACCTCAGGATATGATGAAACACAACTGGTGCACAGCACAGTTAACCCTGCCCCTCACATGTATTGTGGCTTATTTTGGCATGGATGGAGAGTCTTTTACAGACATTTGAAACTTAATCCATTATAAGTAGATGGGAGAGGAAAAAAAGGTTTAAAAAGTTATTTTAAAATTGTAACTGTGAACTACTTTTTCCAAAATGTAACCATATCTGTTCTGGGTTGCTGTAAATCTATAAAACCAACATGGTATGAATTTAACCAAAGGTTTCGTTGGTGCAGACATTTAACATTTACCTGATTATAATGGGGGTGAAAGAAAAAAGATTTTCAAAATTCAGAAAAAATGTGATCAAATTTTTCCAAAATCTATTCTGTTTCACTGTAAAATCTATAAACCAAAACTGGTATGAATTCAGCCAGTGGCGTTCTTGCTACAGACATTTGAAATGTCATCTATTATACTGTCAGTAAATGTATAAAAAGTACAACTTTGACCTACATTTTTCCTAAATGTAATCACATCTATTCTAGGTCATTGGCAGTCTATAAACCCAATGTGATATTGGGTCATCATCGTTGTCGCCCCGCTACCACCACGATTAATTTACATCTAAAATAAATACCTGGACCTTGAAAAAAGTCATTGGTAACAATGCAGCCTTTTCAGTGATAAGGTTTAACTGTGATGTCAAAATGACCATTAAGTTTCACTCTAACTTCTGCAAGCAGCAGTCTGCCCCTACCAACTGTAACACACACATGTGCCCACCCCCACGACCCAAATTTAAGAATTTGTTACTTGTGTCAGTATCAACATTTTCTGAAAATTTCAACCCAATCCATCCATAATTTTTGAGTTATCTTGCTAACAGAGAAACAGACATATATATATATATATATATATATATATATATATATATATATATATATATATATATATATATATATATATATATATATATATATATATATATATATATATATATATATATATATATATATATTTCCTGACCATACAAGTTCAAGTTATTGTTGTTATTTTTATTATTATCATCATTTTGGTACTAGGCACTCTATTGCTATAAAATGAATTCAGGTTATTGGGAAAGTGAAGAAGGGGTAGGATTAAATAAGATTATGCTTCATCCTACTCCTTTTCGGACATGTCATTGTTATTATTATTATTATTATTATTATTATTATTATTATTATTATTATTATTATTATTATTATTATTATTATTATTATTATTATTATTATTATTATTATTATTATTATTATTATTATTATTGTTGTTGTTGTTGTTGTTCTATTGATTATTGTTGCATTCTGCACATGTTCAAAATAAATCATTCAAATCAAATTAAATCAAAGTATTCCTTATGGGGTGCCATTTGTAAAGCAGCTCATGCTGAAAATTACAGCAACATTTTGTCATATTTAGCTGTAAACAGTGTTTAAGAAACGGGTGTGAATTTTTGGGGCTCACTTTTTTGCACATTTATAACAATATTTGTCGTCTTAGAGATATTTTAAATAGTTCAATCCAAATATTAAATGTTACACCTAAATGTTAAATATTAAGCCTAAATGCTAAATCTAAATGTTAAATCTAATTATATCTAAATCTAAATATTTGTGCCAACATTGTTCTGACTGGCTCATTTGTCAAACTATGAATCTACAGGAAATAACTCATATCAGCACCTGTTCATATAAAATCTATCAAACTAAAACACACAATCCAACGTGACTAAAGAAAATCACGTAGCAGAGAATACAATCAACACTTTGGTTTATACTGGACATCATTCAGTTGTACTTTTTTAGTACAACTGAACATTAGACTATAACAGTGAAACTAACATTAACCAACACTATTATTATCAGCAGTAAAGTAATCACAAACAATAAAACCCAAAGCTTGGCCAGAAATGAAAGACATTTACAAGTCTAACTTATGGGGTATCATATAAAGCACTCCTAATTTAAGAACAGCAAGTACTTTTGCACTAATATTTCACTAGCCATACAAATATCTGAAGTACACAGTTTCTGAGGTTTCTGAGGTTTACTAAACATGGTGATTGACCTTGACAGCAATTACCTGGTTTTTACCTACAAGGTTGAGTTAAATATATTCTGAAGAAATGTTAAAGTCCATTTAAGTGGAGTTGATCTTACTTTCCTAACTGGCTCCCATCTTAAAAACTTCACTGACTCAATTCCAAGTGGGAAAAGAAAAACACTGGAGGATATTCCACTCCCTTCTGACATTTGGCAGCTCATCAGTACTCTAAGCTTTTCCATTTCTCTCTTCACCTATGCCTGAATGACAGCCACTTTGTGCTTTTATCTGCTGTTTTGCTCTGTGACAGCCAGGCATTACTTAATACAACTGTTTACTGCAGGAGGAGGAGAGGGTCAGAACCCGACAGCTCCTGTTACCATCCACTGCTCAAATGGGAAAGTATTCAGACAGGTAAACACACCAGGGCAGGTACGGGGCAGTCAACGTTCACAGATTTACACCAGCCAGTCAACACAGAAACATCACTGGCATCTGATCTGCATTATATAAACACATAAAAATAAATGTTCTACTCACCGCCTCCTGTGGCATGGTGTGTGAAGGTGAATGTTTTATTCTCTGTCCTATTCCTTAGTCTCCTCCCATTTTCCTTCATGACTAACATTTCAGAATAAAGTCTTCCTTTTCTTTAGAATCCACCACAATGAAACCACCAGTATCATCAGAGGACTGAGTTTCTTCTCTTCTGCTGGTACTTTGTCTGGTCTTACACCATCCTTTACCCTCTGTGTAGTTCCTGACTCTCTCTCTCTCTCTCTTTCTCTCTCTCTCTCTCCCTCTCTCTTCACATCCAGTCGGTGACAGAGCTACACACTTCTCTCCCTCTCACGCTCTCTTTTTTAGTGTGTGTCCTGTCCTACAAAGAAAAGTGGGTGTGTCTCCTTGAAACAAGCCCAAAAATGTGAGTAAAGAGGAGGAAGAACACACCCATGTGTGAGTAGACCATGGATCTGTTCTGAGTGTGTGAGTCTGACTGTACGACTGACATCCTGGCATAGGGTTTTGTTTTTTGTTTTTTTTTTTAAGGGGAACCACTTTCCATCTTTCCGTCTTTCTCTGTCAGCACTTCCTTGACTCTAGGATAGCAGACACACTCGGTGCTCCACGGCAACTAAGTGTGTATGATTGTGTAAGTGAGATGCCAAGTGCTCCATTTTCCCAGGGAGCTGGATGAAATCCCAGCAGTCAGAAGACTGACATGGAATACCAGGGGAAGGTGGAAAAATTGAATATCACACTCATGTACTTTATGTTACTGTACATTGATTGAGCTGACAACACTGATCATGTCGCTGCCTTTCTCTGTCTGCTAAGCTGCACAGCAAGACCCCACACCAACCATCACTGTACTGTATAGTCACAAAGGAGGAAAAAGTCCAATTCCTCCTCTAAATTGCGCTCTGTTAGCCTCTAACATATGAACTGAATGGTAAACAGTCGGAGAATGAGAGCAGCCAGGGAACTCTATAAAAAGAGCCCCCGTCTCCATGGCAATGCCAAAGGCAAAGAGCGGTTCTGTCCGACTAGCCCCCCCTCGCCTCCACCTCTTCTCTGTGCACACAGGGCATTGTGGGAAAGCGGACGCAGTTCACATGCCCTCCCTGTGGGGCATCAGACTTGTTCACAGTCACACTCACATCCACACAGACAAAAAGGCACACTGCTGAGTGAGTGTCACTACTAGGAGGAGATATTATCCTCTTGGCAACCTACCAACATAGAGGTTAAAGGTCAAGGACAGTCCAGCTGCCAAGCCCCCAGGACCGGAGCAAGTTTGGTATACTTTAATGGCACTTTATACAGTCCTCACATGGGGCCGGCTGACCCAAAAAAAGCTTTTTCTCATTCACCGACGAAGTAAAAGTGTCAAAAAGTATTTAACTTTATTTGTCAGTATTTGATTAATCTGAGCCAATAACATTGGAAACTCAAGATTTATTTTTATCCCACTCATTGCGTGCAGCATCTTTTGCCGTAAGCAACTGCCATGGTGTTAAACTGTCTTAAATCTTAACAGAGATCCTGTTGTCAGCCCCAGGAATCAGCTGTGGTATTTGGGAGTAATGTGTCATGTGTTTGTGATTTGGTGACCTTTGATGAAACTGTTTTCTAAAAAGATGTGGTTGAAGTAAATAGCTGCATATGAAGGATTGATCAAATGTATTTGTGAATCATACCTATCACTTACTGGAATAGAAACAGAGCTGATGATAATGACTCTCAGCAATTCAAAATGAACTCTGAGGAAAACCAAGTTGTTGTTTTTTTTTTTTGTGTTTATGGGTGAACTGTCCCTTTCCAGTGGGTAGCGGCAGTATCTGGGTCACAGGAGTAAACATAAATACAGCTGCTCAAAGAAGGTGAGTGCAGAAGAATGGGAGCTGTGTCTCCAATTAGAGAGCATGATCCATAGCCACAAACACATGCACACAGCTGGGTTGGACATTTCCAAGCATGTGTGAGAGAAACATGGGGACACACACACACACACACACACACACACACAGAAGGACTGCACACGTGTGACCTGTGGGTTGAGTAGGTTTCTCACTAATGAGGCCGAACTCTGGTTTACCCCCCACAGAGATTCACCTTCTGATGGAATGAGGCCTATGTTTATACACATGCACAAACAGACACGCTCATACTCGGGCTGTATTATAGCCCTATAATACAAGATCAACACAACCACACACACACAAACAGGAATAGCAACGACAGTGATGCAGCTTGTACCTGCTAGCCTGTGAAAATGTGTAATAACTGACTGCTCCTATTCCATTATTTAGACTGTTTTTGGGTAGTGATTAAAAATGAAGGTGCAGGAACTGCATTTTTGTCAATAATCACTCTCATAACAAGGTATCTCTGTCTATGTGGAAAGTGAGATAAAGGTTTTATAGACGTTGTGTTGTTGCAGTGTGGGGTAAAAGTACAACCACTCTTCAACAACAAGCTCCACCCAGTAATCACTCTGGTCAAATTCCAGGAATACCACTGAAACGTGATGAGTCAAATGTATTTGTAGTCTATGTAATTGAAAAACAAAGTGAAGCACATTAATAGTAGTCATGAGTGGATGTGCACATCCAGAAATGAAAGTGAGGTGGCTGGTGAGATTTGGTGTATGTGTAAGACAAATACATTTATAGGACGACAGCATCTTTTATTGATTCTAACTCATTGTAACCTTTTCTGTTGAGGTGTATACTATTCCAGAAATGAGCTTCTGAAAAAACTAAATATGTTCTTAGAGGTTAGTAATCAAGACAAGCTAACAACAACAAAATAGAAAGTAAACAGAACCTGAAACCTTTTATAGATTAAAGCAAATAAACAGTTAAACCACAAGGTATTTTTGGCATCCAACAACTTTATCTGATAGTTTTTAGAGCAGTAATCATACATCATCATGGCTGTTTAATAATGTTTTACAGATCTCAATTTCCAGTGTCCGTTTGTCTTTCTGTTAACACACAGTTTGCCAGCTTGTCAAAGTTGTCAAATAATTGAATTGAAAATTATGTAGTTGGCTTGAGATTGCACAGACTGCATGTGTCATATGTACATGTTATGACAAATAAACCCTTAAAAAAACACTGTCAAAACAGTATGACAGTGCAAAACATCACAGAGAATGTTAAGCTTGTGCAGTTCCATTTGGAGCTCTAAAGTCACCTTTATATGATTTCTTCTCCTGCTTTCTTTCATCTCTGCTCTTTCTTTTCACTCTCACTATTCTTATGATACCTCACACTACAGTTTTCAAAGAGAAAGATCAAGAAATCCACTGTGCGCTACGTGGTCAGGGCAGAAAGATGCAATCAGACAGATACGAGCTGCTAAACCTATTGGAGTCTTTTATGAGCTAAAACAGTTTATGTCCCCCAGGACTGAAACGCAAAACAAAGATATAAGAGAAAAGAATACAATGGTGTTAAGAAGCACAACTTCAGATGACAGCTGATTTACTCTATCAGAACATTTGTTTGTTTGTTTTTACAATGAACAAGTTTTAGTTGCTATAATAGCATAAGCCTTTGTTTTCAGCTCTTCAGCTGATACTTGTGTAAACCTGGATGTGTGTGTAAAACATTTCACAAAGTAGAAAAGCATTCTGAGAGTGCCAAAGCAGCTACACAGTAAATTTTGCAGTGTTAAATCAACACTTAGAGAGTTTATTTAACTTCTTCTAGAGTGTATTTGGTCCCATTGTTTCCAAATTAACTCTCTAAGTGTTGATTTAACACTGCAAAATTTACTGTGTAGCCAAAATTTCATCAAAATCCATCCATAAGTTTTCGAGTTATGTTGTACACAGACAGACAGACACAAAGATAAATGCCAGCAAAAACACTAGAAAAGCACTCTGAGAGCGCAGACCTCCGCCAAGGTAGACGCCCCCACCACACCCCGATCACCCCCAAAATGAAATCAGTGTTTCCTGTTCATATTTCCAATATATCCTGAAAATTTCATCAAGATCCGTCCATAAGATTTCGAGTTATCTTGAACACAAACAGACAAACAGATAAACGGATAAATGCCGGCCAAAACATAACCTCCTTGGTTGAGATAAGTACATTAAAAAAAAGCTTCTGCTTACACATGCTCATTAGAAAAAGTGGAGGCTGTGATTAAAGACAGAGGACATGAAGACAAATGAAAACCATCACACAGTCATTTAGTATAGTATCTTAATGAATAGTTAAGGGTCTGTAACACAGAAACCAAATGGAGGACAGTGTACAGTGTCATTCATACTGAAATAATACCATTAGAAGTGTTGGCATTTAGCTTTGACTCAACAAGATGCAAAAAAAATACACCAGGTGTTGGGAAAGTCTTCAGGACATGTGTGTGAAAGAGGAAGAGACAGCAGGAAAAGACAGATGAAGAGATATCCAAACCTGTTGTTTCAAGATATACATCATAAATATCACTACAGAACCACAGAGCACTGCAAACACACACACACACACACACACACACACACCTGTGGTTCACCCACACACACTGCGGCTGTTGTGTGAACATGAGTATATTCATGTGTAGGAGTTGGTGCACAACATGATGACAGTGAATTAGAGATCAGGAATTTAGAAAAATGCCCAGAGGTTAAATTCAACAACAAGAAGGAAAAACAACAAAGAGACCATTTGCATGAACAAACCAACCACACACACATACCCATCATTATACATCATGACCATCTCTGTCCTGTTTGTGCACATCTGTATTTGTTGAACTTTCCCCTAATTCGTCATTGAATTGTTATCCCAATGTACCCACAATTGCTAAATAACATCAGTCTTCACTTCTTACCTCCATTTCTGTCTCATTATGTTGTAATTTACTGTACATATCGCATATACTATATTGTCAATTGTCTGTCAAAAGTTATTTAAAGTCTGTGAGACATATGTATACTTCTAGTTTATATGCTATAAACTAGATTATTTAACAGTTCACAGATTCATTTTGACCAAAGTTTACAGATATATTGTTTACATTGTACACACAATACAGTACATTTTGGATGGCATACATGTTACTATGACTCTGCGTCACAAGGTTCTGTTTACATTGTGTTTTGAAAACATGCTAACTCATATACATCTAAGGACACTAATGTATGGAAAACACTGACAACAGTTAAGCCCTGATAAAGGTCTTAACTGTTATAAGGCATTTTGCAAAACTGTAAGAAGGAACCATATCGTATCATCACTATATTAAATACCATGATGGGCTACTACAAATAATTAAGCTAAATACACCTTTTCAACTGCAACAGATTTGTTTTAGTTATCAGACACTCAGAGTGAATGTTTTTATTTAAGTTGATTCTCCAGTAAATGTAGTTCAATAAGTAACACTTATATTCATGTAATGATACAATTGGCTTTAAGGGTCATGTTTTCTTTGGTTTCCTCTGTTTTAATATAATAGTTTTGGTATAATAACATTTTTAAAATGTGCAAAAAAAGGATTTGGAAAACTCGCAAAATTGTTATTTAAGGCTTAAGTAGTTCTGCTGCTGTTTCACTGGTTTCGCTTATTAGGCAGGACCATTAAGTGACTATGGCTAATGGGAGGAGACATATATGACTGTGGAACTGACACTACAGATGACTCACCTTATGACTGACTTTTGTTTTGATCATAATAAAAAGTAGAAATACAAAGCAGATGTTACATGACAGTACCAACTGAAAGTTTTAAATCAAACCAACATTATTTTATTTATATACATTTTGGTAAAATTAAATCATTTGATTCTGTATTGTAACTAATGGGATAATACATTTGCATTAAGTATTTCAGTAAATGGTTAAGTGTAGATACTAAGATAATCCACTGATTTAAAGCCACAGAACTGAAATTTCCATTTATAACTTGTGCCATCAAGTTAGTGACTTCAGTTCCTTTTATCCGATATGATCATCAACACACATGATAAAACAAGAGGAGTCATTGTCTTCATTTCCTGTTTTAACTCATGTCCCTTTTCTGTTGACTTTTTATATACTGCTTGCTTGTCTACCAACATACACGACTGTCAGATCACAGTCCGGAAAAACATCTCCACATATTGATGGACATGTAAGTCCACACAATGCATTTAAGAGTCAAAGTTCACAGCGAGAAGGAGCGGCATGGTGTATAAAGGCCAGAGACACACGTGTACTGCTATTCACAGCAGGTAGGGTCACGTAATTCGCCCCCACACACACACACACACATTCTTCTCGTTCCACAGCCAGGTAAACAATTTAGCTCAAAAGGAAGAGGATACCTAAAAAGTAATTAATCTCAGCACAGGCAAATCCTTACAAGTTTCAACTTTACACCTAATATGGTTTGTTCTTATAATCTGGATTTCCCCAGAATAGAAGATTAAGAATTCCTCACAGATTCATCACTCACGCACATAACACACCCACACATACACACCAATGACTTTAGTTCATTGCCCTAAGTTTAACCTGAACCCTAAATCCACATATGAACCCTCAGTTAGACACTTTTAAACATAAAACAGAGTATTGCCAAAAAGAAACAAAAATATTCACACAGAAACTCGCAAAAAAACCAGAAAAGATTCAAACCTTTTTGCCAGTTGTGCGTCTGCTACGATCCCTGTAGGTATCTTCAACATACATTAACATCCAGCAAAGCCTGTATATATATATATAGAGAGAGAGAGAGACAGAGAGAAAAGGAGAGAGACCACATGGTTACATAAGACATCACTGTGAGATGGACAGCATCTCTACTGCCTGCTCTCTGTGATCAACAGCCCCTGAGCCTTTCAGTCCCACAGGAAAATATAAACAACCATAGACAGAGATGTTACATAAACCACTGAACATAAATAAAAAAAAAACACAAGTCAAAATAAAGCTGTGAATTACACACCTGCTGTGCACACTTTCACAGAATAATTCACCTGCCTCTAATCTTATATTAAGGATTGGTATCTTTGTTCCCAGAGTGCTGCTGTCTTTCATGTTCCATGACATCTTAAGGGAATATGATGACCAGCTTTGACCTTTACCCTCTTTACTGCTAGCTCTTTACATTGCTCATAAAGGCACGGTAATGTAAATGGTTGTTTCAGATAAGAACACATACTGATGTGATGATGGAAATGAAATGAGATAAAGAGTTAGAGTACAGTACAGTACAGTACAGTACAGTACAGTACAGTACAGTACAGTACAGTACAGTACAGTAAAGTACAGTACAGTACAGTAAAGTACAGTAAAGTATGATGGTGGCTTTTGAACAGCAGGGGAAGCATGTGGGAGATTAAGAGTTACACTTGTGAAAGGAACCATCACTTAAAATACAATGATTTACTTTTATTAATTTATCATCAAGATAATATATCCATAAGGGGAAAACAGTTTAATTGTATGCATTAACAAGTTTAGAATATGCTTAGAAGAACTAGTATCTTCATTTAGATAAATGTAGGAAGGATAGTAGTGATTGTGACAAAAAAAAATTTAATAAAACCAAACACACACACAAATGTTGACATTAAATAGATATGAATTTATCCCAATAATGTCACTTGGACTGCAGTAATATGAAGTGATTATATTCTGACAGTGTTCATATAAGACCACTAGAGGGACCACTAGAGTAGTGAGTCACTCTGCAGGTCTAACTCTTTTTTTTTTTTTTTTTTTTTTTTTCTGCAGGTCTAACTCTTCCAGTGTCAGAAAGCGAATGGTCACAGAAAACAGTGATACACTATAGTTGTTTGGACCACTGGACAATACTCTAAATAAAAACAATGGAGTTAGTTGGATTATGAGGCTCATGGAGGTATAAAGTTATTATGTGATGTTAAAATCTTCACTAAGTTAATCATTTGTTGTTCTGTTTAAGACAAAAACTGTGACAGTTCTGACTTTATTAGGACCATATAGATTGTCAGTGCAGATATTGACAACACAAGCTGTCAGTTTTCAATCTAAAACAGAGTTATAATGTAAACTATCAGCTTGACTGGCTGATACATAACAGACTTTAAGTTTTTGTTTTAATCAGAAAACTGGACAACATTTACAGATGTATGTAAATGTTCTAAATGTTCTCTGCCTTTTTTGGCTTGTGACCCTATTTTAACATCACAAATTCCTGGTGATCACTAAAATGAATTTGTTTTTGCAAATAAACATTCATTTTAGATGTCATTTAGTCTACATAATGTATATTATTATGGACAGAGGTAGAAAAGCCAGGTGTAGATTGCATCTGAAACTGACCACAATGAACATTTGACAGATACCACAATGTTTCAGTTTCAGCTGCAGTTTGTCACGTTTTATGGATTGTGATTGTCTCTCAACTCAACTCACCGTATATTTTTATTAGTAAGGTTGTTGTTTTTTTTTATCAGTTACTAGACATTTTAGGTGATTCCATCTGAATTCCAGGTGATCTCAAGGTTGACCCTGGGGTACACAATTATTTTTATACTTTATTTAGTGTGTGAGTCTGTTGATATATGTTGATTCTTTGATAGTTTTGGAAGCACTAAATATTTTCTGTTACATTGCTGCCAATACTACACAGAACCTCTTTAATTTTCAACATCTAAATGGGTACACATGTAAAAAAACCAAACAAAAACAAAACCAAACAAAAAAAAAATTAAATATGCATGAATTCATTGATAATAACACAGCATTCTAGTTGAACAAGAGCAATTCTACATAAATAACAGTAATTTTTCTGTTAGAAATCGCTTACATAATTCAAGAAAGTAATTTTCTTGTGATAAATGAGCTATCCTGATATTTAAATCAGGACAGTTTATTTGGCTTCGACATTCAGTGATTAAATATCCACATGAGACTTCCAAAGCAAAATTTACACAGGAATTTATGACCAGTATGTCTTAGTACACCAGAGAAAACTCAAGTAATTTCACAACAAAGGCTGTTTTGAACTACAACACACATTGCTGAGTAGAAATCCACAAAACAAGAGATATATCTATGTCTGTAATTTAAAACACAGACAACGCAGTGATTTATAGTCACATGACTCTCCTGTATGGACACACACACACACACACACACACACACACACACACACAGATGGACACAGTCACTGGTTTTGTCCGCAGATTAATAAGACATAAAAGGTAACAAAGAACCGAACCGAATATCGATTTTTTCCACTGTCATTATATAACTATCGAACATTAGTTAACCACCACAGTTTTTCCTCCAAGCACAGACTGTGGCGACTCAAGTAATTTTCTCAGACTTCACAAAGGTTCGAAATAAAAAATACTGGGAAAAATAAAAATTGAAGTAGGAAGTGAATGGATTCATAGTGTCATCACTCTCCTGTCAGCTCAGAGACAGACAGGTAGACAAAGCCATCAGGTTTTCCATCAGTGACAGACTAATGGATGTGTTACAGTTTGCTTCAGACACTGCTCCCTGTTATTTTATATGTGAGACAGACTCGCAGAACATATCAGCAGGGCAACGATTGATACAGTCTGATTTATCTGCCTACATTTCTCCTGATTAGTGTGTGAGGGTAGTTATATTATTGTCAAACTGCTGCATTAAATGTCCATTAAACACAGCCACTCTTTCTGTCAAGTCATTTAAGGAACGATCTGGTACACTGAAAAAATCTGAATCTTTTTCTTTCATTTCTAGTCCAAATATGTCATCACAGTTACAGTGGTGAAACAAGGTTTTTGTTCATCTCAGGTATTTGTGATTAAGAACCATTCTTAATTCACTGAAATCTGCTAAGTATTGTTCCCTTCTCCTAACCTACATGTTCTGTTAAAACTGGATGTTTCAGCAGAAAAATACTTTTTCTTTTCAGTTTTGTTATGATTTGATGATGGAAAATGACATCTGTGTTTATGTGATGCAACCACATCTTTTGAAACATTTTTCTGCAAATATGTTGTGATAATATTGGAAACTGTGGAAAACTCTAAGAGTGTGTGTGAAAATTTTTTTTTCCCCTTTCATCAGCTGAACCCGCTTTATCCTCACTAGGGTCACAGGGGTCACTGGGGGCCTAATCCAGCTACAATGGGTGAAGGCGGGGTCGACCCTGTATGAGTCTCCAGTTCATCTCAGGGCTGAACATATATAGACAAACAATCACTCTCACATTCACACCTATGGGCAATTTGTGCATGTGTTTGGATGGTGGGAGGAAACTGGAGAAAACCCACACAGACACCAGCAGAACATGCAAACTCCACACAGAAATGTCTGGTGTGGGAATCAAACCAGGGTCTTTCTTGCTGTGAGGCACGAGTGCTAACCACTGCACCACCGCTTTTGTTTCCATTACTGTAAAATAAGATGGTAACTTTTCATGCAGATATAAAGAACTTATTTTTAGACAATAGATCTTGAAAATCTTATTTCAAGAAATCTTAATGATCACTTGTTTCTGTGGCAGATTTTTTTTTTTTCATAATTCAAGATATTTAATTTGTTTAAATCAAGCAAAACAATAAATAAATCTGCCATTGGAACAAGTGAAAATGATCTTGGTAAGATTTCTTAAAATGAAATTTTCAAGACCTATTATATGAAAATAATGTTCTTTAAATTTCACTGACAAGTTAGTCTTTAGGTTTGTGTCTCATTTTAAATGTGATTAGATATTTGGACAAGAAATGAGGAAAAAAACACTTGATAAGATTTAGATTTAGATCATTTCAACCACATGGAGATCATCTATGAATTTAGGCAAGGCAAATTTATTTGTATAGCACATTTCATGTACAGGACAACTCAAGGTGCTTTACACAAAAACAGAAACAGAAGAAAATTTAAAAAAATGATAAAGATGCATTAAAAGACAATTAAAATCAAGACATAAGAACATTTTAAAGCAAATAATAATCTAAGTAAAAGCTCCAGTGAACAATAATGTTTTCTGGCCTGATTTAAATGAACTAACAGTTTGAGCAGACCTCAGGTATCCAGGTAGTTTGTTCCACAATTGAGGAGCAGAGTAACTGAATGATGCCTCAGTTTGTTTCGTTCATATCTTTGGAACACACAGTAAACCTGTTCCTGATGACCTCAGGGCTCTGGATGCTTCATAGGGAACCAGTAGGTCTAGGATGTATTTGGGTCCAAGGCTGTTTAGTGCTTTATAGACCAAATTTATGGAAACATCACCCCCATGTGGACGAAGCAAAAGGAAGATACAGATCATTTTAGTTTCTACATGTACACACCTTCAAAGCCACACCATTAGCTTTACAGTAGGTGTCCATTTTATATCAATATTATAACCTAATTCTAAGAGCAAATACAAGCTGTAGTTACCTTCTCCTGCCGCTAGAGGGCAGCATTGTGCAGTTTCCTAATGCAGCTTTAAGTAGCATGCTTACAAATGCTTTCAATTTTGTTTCCCGTTCTGACTTAATTTAATTTGAATCAAAACTCTTTCACTTACAAAGCTCCTTCTCTTACCATCACATCTTAGACATATATCTCCTATGACTGGACTGACAGACTTTTATGACCGTCTGTCAAAGTTACAGTGAGTAAGTAATTTGTGCACAGAGCTCAAAGGGCTTGAGTGTTTAGTGTGCAATTCTCCTTCATGGTGCAATCTGAGGAGTGCTTAGGGGAATTGGAGTAAGCACAGTTTGAGCATTTGCATAATGAAAACACAGCGTAGGTACTTACAGTCCAAATGGTTGAATCTACACAACATGCAATAAATTTAAGGTACACATTTAAAACATCACTGTAAAGTTCTATAAATAAAACAAATACACTTCATTATAGTTTTACAGTTTCTTACAGGTCTGATTTTTTTTAAGGCTTTCATTGCACAGCCTCAGCTAAGTCCTGAAACTGCACTGGTTTGCAATGTTTTAGAAATGATCTGCCTCAGAGATTAAATGTGCTAAATCTAACACATTTTAATAAGATGAAATGGGAAAACAAGCACATGTGAGAAATTATAAATATTCTGTTTGCCTCAAAGCATGTAATGCAGTCTGCTTTTCAGTAATGAAAGAATTACTGAAAAGCAGACTGCAAATCTATAAAGGTAAAAGAGAGGTCAATTAGCATCTGTATTCAAAATGATTAAATATACAAAATGTTATGTATCTGTAACAACAATATTTTCTTAGTTGTGATTTTGCTGCCCAACATTCACTCTTCTTCTCTTATATTTATTCTCTGAAGACACATATATATATGCTCATATTTAATAAATGTCATTATAAAACTGCTCAAAGGTACATATAGTAAAGTTTTTCTGTGCAGGTCTAATGTTCTAAATTACTGTTTCACTCGACATAGAAGCAGACAGACCCTTTTCAGGTAACTAGTCTAGGAATGAACCACTTTCTATTTGGTTATTTGTGAAATGTCAACTATCCAGTCACTGTCCTGAGTCAGTCCTCCAGAAGCACCCTAACACCTTGTCTACATGACACAAACAGGAAAGAGTTGTGGACAGCAGTTCATTTGCATTTAAAGCTACAGACATTAAATAGGACAAAAAAAAAAAAACAAGTATAGGCTATAGAGATACAATGAAAAATCTATGACATATTTTAAGATTAACTTGTTAAATCAAAGTCAATATATCCCACTATGATGTCAATGTGTAAGCAACTAAAAAAAACTAAAAACAAAGACTGTATTCTAGTTGTCTATTCAGTGTGACTGAAATAGATTAACTTAACAATACTGATGTTCCAATCCATTTTAGTCTATGAATGTACATGTTGGGGAAAGAATTATTAGACCATCCTTGTTTTCTTCAATTTCTTGTTCATTTTAATACCTGGTACGACTAAAGGTACATTTGTTTGGAAAGATATAATGATAAAAACAAAAAATAGCTGATAGTAGCTTAATTTCAGAGCTGATATCTATCCATTTTCCATGTTGTCTTGATAATAACCAAAATCACTTCTGTTCTTACATCAACATCTATGTCATTATCTTGCTGAAAACAGTGCTTTTAGGAATTCTATGTGTTCTGGAAACATGTCTGTTTTAGTCACATGATACACACAGGAGTTAGTACTTGATTACATAACCATTGTTTTTATAGACTTTTGATGGTCTAATATTTTTTTCTGCAACTAGTTTGGACAAAAAGATGTGAGATCTGAAATACAATGGGTCAGCTTTCACTTTACTGTAGCCTCAGTGTATAATTGATGTAAATCATTTATTGGGTTATTGATAAGTGAGACATTACAGTTTGTATATCTATGTATTGACCCATCTCGGCCTGCTGCTGATCACTGGGTTCCCACACTGAAGCTCTGCTGAGGCCTCTATCTGTTCTTGCGGCAAAGTGTCGCAGTTAATTCATCGCAGATATTTATAATTTATGCCATGGTGTCCACTATTCACCACCACAAGTCAAGGGGCATTCTCATGAAGTCGCTAGGATTTCCCACCTGGATCGAGCCCCTTTGTTGTCAAACAAACTTGTCTCGCAGATTCTTCCACTTCCTCATGCACTCGACCGAATCCATATTCACATGAATCGTCTTCAACAATGACGTTTGTGTACACAAAACAAGACGGAAAAGGAGGGAAGCAGAAGTGTATGTAGTGCGGATGTAGGATGGACCAATCAGAGGCCTCTCTTCTGGTCTTCTCTGAGACACTGTCTGTGGTGGGTTACAGTTTCTGGGAGGTGCGCGCAACTCTCTGTGACAGGGGCTAAAGAGTCTGCAATGTACCGATGACTTGGCGTTGGAGTATAAATAGGCCTTAAATAGGCCTTGAGCTTGTAGACTGTGACTGACAGATATCTGCTGACGTGGGGCTAAGATGCAGAGTAGCACTGAGGCAGTGTTGTTTCTGCTGCCCTTGGACTCTGAGCACAGAGACATTAGCCACTGAATCTGACACAAGACAAGTACAGCTGGGCTTCGGGAGCTGTCACTGCTCCACCGACTCTGGAGTATTAATGTAATATAACAACTGCAGTGTTAACAGGACCGCAGCCAGGAGGGCCAAGACAGCAAGGCTCCCACTGGAAATGCCAATCAAAGTGCCAGTGCCAAATAAGACACTGCTGCATCCTTAATGATGTAATGGTGGCATATATGCCAGACTAACCAGTGCTGTTTCCTGACCTGGCTGCTCCATTCCAAACATGCCTCTGTCATCGACTTTTGTTTTTCACCACAAGATCTTTGAAAAATCCCTTTTTCATCTGCTTGTGTGTGACAACGTGGTGGTTTCCAGACCCAGCACGACAACCAACAATACTGCGTAAATGCCAGTCACTTCAGCAGCATGACTGTGTGTGTGGTTAGATCTGTGATGCTGCTGCATGTAAAATACTGTATGTTGTGTTCCAGAGTGGCATCTGAGAGGGGACAGTGTATTCAGCCGAAGAATGTGCTTTTTGGAATCAGTTTGACCATTCAACACAAACACACACACATGACACATCCTGAAGTTGTTGTCCCTTCACCTTTGTGGAATTGTAACTAGTGTTGGCAAGTGAATCAGGACATGTCAGTATTTCATAGTGTTCTTGCTGTTGCTTATTTGTCATTTAATACCGGATTTTAAGTTATTCCTATTTTTCATTTCCTGCTTTAACCCTTCAGTGTATTTCAGTAAATAAAACTGAACCACTGGTAAAAATCTGAATCTTACCAAGTGTATTTTCTCCTTTTAGTTCAAATATCTCATCAGGTGTAAAATATGACAGAATCACCAAAGGAGTAACTTTTCAGTGAGATATAAGACCTTATTTTTGGCAATAGTTCCTAAAAATCTTATTTTAAGAAATCTTACAAAAATTATTTTCACTTTTCATTGGCAGATTTTTTCAATTCAATTCAAATTAATTTTATGTATGTATGTGTGTATGTATGTGTGTATGTATGTGTGTATGTGTGTGTGTGTGTATGTATGTATGTATGTATGTATGTATGTATGTGTGTGTGTGTGTGTGTGTATGTGTGTATGTATGTATGTGTGTGTGTGTGTGTATGTATGTATGTATGTATGTATGTATGTATGTATGTATGTATGTATGTATGTATGTGTGTGTGTGTGTGTGTGTGTGTGTATGTGTGTGTGTATGTATGTATTTATACAGCTTTCTAATACATCTAATTAACATTTGCTGATGGTGTACATTTTACCCAGATGTCCAATAAACAATCATTTAGTGTCTTAAGTAAATGGACTGCATTTACTTAACGCTTTTCCACCTCCATGGTGCTCAAAGCGCTTTAAATTAGCCTCACATTCACTCACACACACACACAAGTAGGTTTCTGAGGTTCTGCCAGACCTGCTGGACCTTCAGTGTCTTGCCCAAGGACACTTCGACATGTGGACAGCCAGACCTGGGACACGAATCACCAATCCTTCAGTCATTGGACGACCTGCTATACTAACTGAACCACAGCCACCCATTTACTTATATTGTGTAGGTCATCAGGTAGCCCTTTCCTAAAATTGAATAACCTGCTGAAACCTTCATAAACTATAGAATTGTTTCAAAAGCATTACTTAAACATAGCTAACCTTTCATCTTGAAGCAATGGCAAAGGTTAAAAAAAAAATGCAACTTTTTGCACAGCATAAGCCATTGTTACATTAGGAGCTTTTATTCCATTATATAGCTGAGCTAATAATGTAACACATTATTGCATTTTTACATTATTACATTATGCACTCATGATTTTATTACATTATGAGTCAATTATTACATTGTGAAATTTTATTACATTTAAGTTATTACATTGTGAGTTGCTACAAGGGTGAATTATCACTGAATAATATATGAACATAACCAATATATTTACCAATCTCAATAAAATGTGTTTTTTGTTCCACTAAAAGTAAAATGAAAATGACAAATATTAGCAGTCTTCATTAGTTTTCATTTCTAGATGTGGACATGTTCTATATTGACATCAAACAGAATGACTAGTGCTGCTGCTGTTGTACACATTCACAAAGTTTCAACACTGTGGCTACAAGTACAGTTTCATATGTACTTCACAGGTATAGCTGATTCCTGTGAAATTAATATGAAAGATTGTATAAGTTCTAGATTATTGGATTAGTTCTTGTGGGGCAAAATTCCTCAGAACAGACAAAGCATAAAACTCACTGTTGAATCATAACACAACAGATAAACTATTTTAAATGTCATCAGAGATATTCCTGTAGAGCTGTTGGGCTGCTGATGAATGTTCCTTCTAATGATAGGTGCTACATACTAGACATGACTGGTTTGAAATCCTTTATAGGTGTCCAATAGTCTGATGAGATAGCAGATTTTTGTATAATAATGATGTCTCATTAACTTTTTAAAAAAGGGGAATTCAGAGAACGCACATCTCAGCCAAGTCCCCCCCCCCAGCCCCATAGAAAAAAGCAAAATGGCTCCAAGATTTCTGGTGTTTGTCCTTTGTGTAGCCTTACACCTCTACCAAGTTTCAAGAAAATTGCCATACATAACCCTGCAGGAGAGAGAGAGAGAGAGAGAGAGAGAGAGAGAGAGAGAGAGAGAGAGAGAGAGAGAGAGACAGACAGACAGACAGACAGACAGACAGACAGACAGAAAAAGAGAGAGAGTCAGAGACAGAGAGAGACTACTAGGCAAAAACACATAACCACTTTGGCAAAATAATAACTTTTTTTTTCATTTCTTTCCCAAATTCCATTTCCACAATGGGAGGTTTTATGTGTTTCTGTTTTCAGATCCATTACTTTTAACTGGATGATGAGTCAGAGCACAGATGTTGTTGTCCATGTCCACTTCTATATTAAACTTCATTGATGCTGTGATCCAGTTTCAGATCAGTCTGATAAGCTGTGGCTTCTAATCACTGATTTCAAACAGATTTCCAGACACATGAAAATAAACAATCTGCATTAGATGCTCAGTGTAACCTCAACTGTCACTCATCAGACCACAAATAAGAACCTGGCAAGGGACTTTAAGATAGTTCACACCAAAATGAAGGAGCAAGGAATGAGGAGCGCTGGCGTACAAAACTGTAGCTACGAAGGTTCATCACACAAACAGGAAAAACTTCAGACTAAACTGAGATGGAAAGTGTCTGCCTTAGATGATCTTCTTCTGCTTGAAATGAAGAAACATCACTAGTGACAGGATCTATCATCACCTATAAGTGTCTTTGAGTGTCCAGAAAAGCACTATACAAATAAAATATATTATTATTATTATTATAGTTGTCATTTTGTAATTGATTGACAGTTTAGAGGGTGCTACACACACCCATTTATTCCTCTCCCACACTGAAATCCTGTCATTGCCGTGAAAAATACCATGCAAATGTAGAACTAGGAAACTGTCCTGTGTTATTTACTTTATTTATCTGAATGAACAAATGCAAAACACCAGAAAGGTTACATTAAAGGCAATCATTTTGTATGTTTCTCTACAGTGAATACATCCGATACCCACTGTCATATGAAAAAAAAAAGTCTTCATAATGTTGCAACTTCCTGCTCGTTGCACCTCATCAAAAGAGGCGACAGCAGATTGCAAGTATGCAATCTGCAGAACATTTATTTACATCTTTACTTGTAGTACACAAAGAATACATTACATTAAAGTTGGACATCTTTTCCAAACACACATGAACTTTGACCCCAAACTTTTGCTCCCACCATTCCCAGTTCCACCAGCCTGAGAGGCAACAGGGGCAGACAAACACTGCAGTGCAGGACCAGACACTTTGATGTTAAAATAACAGACTCACAATCAACCACTAAGCAGACTTTGTAGTCTTAGTGTACTTACGATTATATTTGTATCCAGAATGCCGCAGATAAAGAGCAAGCAACAAGCATAACAACTCCATCAGCCTGTGATGTTCTCATTGTTTTCTCCAGTCTGGTCCTCTATCAATCTGCTTTTCTCACCACTTTTCACATCATACTGTTTGCTCTCCCTCAAATGTGATCATGAATGAAAAGAGGAACATGACTCACAGATGTCAGCCCCACTCAGACTGCAAATAAACATAAAAGGAGTTCTTAGTAATCTAGAGTGCTTATGTGTACATGCATACTATATGTGCATGTTGGTGCATTGAAGTACCACATCCACCTGCATGACTGGATGAGTAGCTGGGTTTCCATTATCTTTAGAAATGCACAAAATATAAAACTGATAATAGAAATAAAAGAATTTAGCAAAAACACTGTCAAAGATCACAAAAAAGTTTTTATGTTCTCATGTGGTGGTTTTTGAGATGTTTCCATATAGAAGTAAAAGTGCAACAGAAACAACAGCTATCAGAATTAATGTATTAACATAGATTAATTAATCATCATGATTAACCTGATTAACAATGTTGATGAAATTAAGTCATCTGCAGATGATCGTCTCTGACAGTCTCTGCCAAGGCATTTCTGGCCAGTTTGTCCAACGAGACTTAGTGACGCACATGAATAAATGGGCAGTTGATCTAGTAGTGACAGACAGCAGAACCAACCCATAAAAATGGAAGACAATAAACAGCATGTTGGCCTCTGGATGGACATATGAAAACAACAATAACCCAAGACGGAACAGTTGAATGAAATGAAATGTGTTTAATATACACTAAAATGAATATTTATTTGTGATTAATCAAAGTTAATCCACAGGAACCCTGTGATTAATCTGATTACATTTTTTAAGCATTTGACACCACTAACTGAACACAGTTTGTGCATTTTCACTTATCTGTACATGATGGTTTTGCTTAGACCAAACATCTCATCTATGGCTCTGAACTCAGAACATGTACTAGTTTGTACAGAACAATATCCACTAGCTTTTGTGTAGGAATTATTTCCTGAGGGCAGGACAAGTCTGGACAAAGGTTCAATAATATCACACAGTTCATTAAATGTTACCCAAGTTAGAAAATTATGGATCCACAACTCAGTGTTGAATTCCTGATGTACAGCTCTCTTCCAGAATCCCATTCTGTGTGGTCGCTTTGTCTTTGGACGATTATACATTCCTATTTTTTTAAATGTTTTAAAATTTAATTCCTTTTTTTTATTGTAATATAGATCTAACCGACACTACAGTGCCAACACTGTGGAGGTTTATCATCAAACTCAGTGCATCCACCTTCCTTAAACAAGCATCTTATGAGAACTATACAGTACTTTACAAGAATTACATCATGCCACAGGATGGGACTTTACTAGAATCATGCATCAGAAGCAAAACACTCCTGAATGGAAGCACCTACAAGTAGTACTTTCTTGACATTATAGGAAAAAAAATTTGGCAGAAAATTGTAATGGAAACCCAGCTTTAATAGCAAGGATGGGATGTGAGGTCACTGTTTGACCCATTCTCACAGTTTGCTTGGCTGCTGTCCCCTCCCTTACTTTACCACAAAGAATCTGCAGCATCAGTTACACCTGCTGCATTCAGCGGCCCCTCATCAGCTGGTCAGCTCTTCTTTGCCATATTGTTCTTGAAGTATATGCCAGACTAACCAGTGCTGTTTCCTGACCTGACTGCTCCATTCCAACCCTGCCTCTGTCCTAGTCTTTTGTTTTTTTACCACAAGATCTTTGAAAAATCTGTTTTTCATCTGCCTGTGTGTGACAACGTGATGGTTTCCAGACCCAGCACGACAACCGACAATACTGCGTAAATACCAGCCACCTCAGCAGCATGACTGTGTGTGTAGTTAGATCTGTGACGCTGCTGCATGTAAAATTATGTTGTGTTCCAGAATGGCATCTGAGAGGGGACACTGTATTCAGCCAAAGAATGTGCTTTTTGGAATCAGTTTGAACTTTCAACTGCTGTGTATACACACACACACACACACACACACACACACACACACACATATATGACTCATTCTGAAGTTCCTGCCTCTTGTGACATGTCAGTGTTTCATACAAACAAACACCTGCGTCAGTTGCTCTTCAGATGCACATATACTGTTTCTTATCTGTCATTTGATACTGGATTTTCAGTTATTCTTATTTTTAATTTCCTCCTTTAACCTTTCGGTGTATGTCAGTGAATAAAACTCACTGGTAAAAATATAAATCTTACTAAGTGTATTTTTCCTCATTTCTAGTCCAAATATCTCATCATACTTAAAATAAGACCGAATCACCTGAAGAGTACTTTTCAGTGACATATAAGAACTTATTTTTAGACAATATATCTTGAAAATCTTATTTCAAGAAATCCATTGGTTTTTTTTTGCTTAATTCAAGCAAAAAAAAAAAAAAAAAATAGCCATTGGAACAACTGAAAAGGATCTTGGTAAGATTTCTTGAAATAAGATTTTCAAGATCTATTATAGAAAAATGAGTTCTCATATCTCACTCAGAAGTTACGCTTTAGCTGATTATGAAATGCTAGAAATTGAAAAACACCTGGCAAGACTTTGATTTTTGCAGTGCATGTATTGCATTTGGGTCCTCCAAATACACTACCTGTTACACCCACGCTGAATGAAACACACACACTTTCACATTTCAAGACAAATAGCAAATGAAGGGAAATAAAGGAAAGTATAATTACCTGCTCTGTCTGATTGATGGCCCCTCAACCCCCTATCGATAAGTCATAAAACATGGGTTAGGGTTATTTGTGAATTCTGAAAAAAACAACGTTTATGGCACATACTGTCATCTTTAATGATCTGCAGTCATATTCTATTGGTTCAAGCTGAGAACCAATGATCTGTCAGTCATCATACTGATCTTACTGTTTCTGATGGACTCCACCCATCATGTAGTCTTCCAAGAACACCATTACTATGTAGTTTCTGTGGGTGCGTCCAATATCATAACCAAACAACACCTAAATACCACATAATAACTGCTCTAACAGTCCACACTGAAGTAGGGGTCATAGCTTGATCACTTTATGACTGATGCAAGTCTGTTCTTATCTTTCACGTAAGAGACCTCCAGTAAAATGAAAATCAAACTGAACTTTCTACCTTCTGTCCATTTGTATCTTAATTCTTATAAATCACCTTCAGAGTGATTTCTGTCAACTCCCTTCATCATCTCTGCATTTGGAGAATATCAATACTTAGAACAGAACATTCAGTGAATAAGTTCTTGAACTTTTAATTATGTTGTATTTCAAAGGAAAAAAATGATCTAAAGATGATCGCCCATGATATTACGTGGTTGAGTTTTGTTTTTTCTTCAGCATTGCTCTATTCTGCCTGAAATGCTTTTTCCCCTCTCCCCAATGAATCCATTGAAAAAGATCCATCATGTGACTACATGTACTGTGTCTATCTGAATGTATATGTATGATGTCTAAGTGTGATCCATGTGTGTGCTTGCATTATTTGTGTACTGCTGCTGCTTTTATGGTGGTGGCACCATAAAAGCAGCAGCGGCTTGTATTAATTTTTGGAGGGACTGTGCAACTTAAATTTAGTTCTGCTGTGACATGCCAAATGTTGATATTTTGCTAACATATTAAAATATCATTATAATGACGACTATGTGTCAAATGATTATGTAAGAACTGAATAAAGCTTTTAAATTTGACATTTATGCCTCAGGTCTTTATAGTAATAATTACAATTAAACTGGCAATTAACTTGAAAAGTATAAATTTGTTATCCTGCCATTTTCATCTAAATAATATTTATACAGCTTAACTTGTCCAACATACAGCACAATTATTCTGTGACATTGAATTCAGATGTTTCATTTCATTTTTATTTTGGCTTTAGAATTAATTTTCTTTATATTGATTATAGGGTCCTTTTTGCTGTGAGGTACAAGTGCTAACCACTGCACCACCGTGCCACCCCCCTTCAACTTTCACTCAGGATAAAAAAAGCTTCATTGACCTTCAGCATTTGAAATACCTGTCTGCATTGATAATTGGTACAAATATTTTCAACATTGCAGAAGAAAAATGTAATAACTTGCAATTTTTCAGAAAAAAAAGAATCAACCTTGGGATTCCATGGTTCACAATTTGGCAAACCAGTGACACACAGCTGGGAGTGTTTTCCAGCTGACAATACATGTCCATATAAGGTCATGTGGGGTCAAAGTTCAGCAATATTTACATAATACTGACCATGGGTTGAAAAGCCAAAACAAACAAATAAAGCCAGTCTTCATTTCCTGATGTTGGATTTCATCACATTTGAAGCCCGTGGGAGGAACCTCGTACCTCGGCAGCGTTCGCTAGTTTCAACCGTGCATCTCCCAGAAGTCATTGTGGCAAAAAAAAACATGGCCCCCAAGAAGATAAAAGCTTTGGCTCGACAAGAAAATACCAAGAAAATGAGGATTATTTTGTCATATCTGGGGACAGCTGGCAGCCAGGCTGATTCCAACAGTGACAGATTATGTGTCTGTGACGAGGCTAAGGCCATTGTGTGAGGGAGGGGGTTGAAAGACGTGTTGGGGTATCAAAGAATGATAACTTTGTTCAGAGGAGGAGCTGTGAAGGCTTCAATTAGAACTACAGTGAGGGAATAAAAAAACAAATGAATGCAAAGGGTTTCAATGCTATGGCAGGATGTAGAGTGGAGGTTGGGTATTTGTAAAAAGTACCGATTTTCAAATTACAATAGAACATTTTGGCAACTTGCAATATTGCGGAAAACTGAGGGGGAAAAAAAGTATCTTAACCACTGCTGACTTTTTTTGTGATAGTTATTAATGGCATTTTTATTAGGATAATCTTCCAAATCAATGAGAGAGGGAAGTCCACCAAACCGTATGTATACTTTTGAACATGTGCATTTCTACCTACAGATTTCATGTCATAGAGGCGTGAGATGATTTGATGAATAAGTGTGTGTATGGCTTCAGTACTGACTGAGACTGAAACACTAATGTGATGTTTCAGTCTCAATTGTCGTTGAATGAGACGTCATCCGCAACCACTGTCTCACGAATCAAAACCAGAACCTATTTACGTATTAAGAGAGACATTACAGAAAATAAAGGCTTATAGATGACACTTTAGTGGAAAAAGAAAGAGAGAGGTTAATAATGGAGGGTTAATTTTGACACATCAGTCACTCAGGTACTTTTCTTTCTCAGCAGCACTAGTGAACAGAGCCAGATGTCTGTTCTGCTAGTGTGGTTTAACCAGTAATTACCAGCTCAGGGAGGAGGGGTGAGCCCGGTAAACCATTAGAAATACTCTGAGGACAGGTTTCTAATTGACTGCAATGAGAAAGACACTTTCATGTTAAAACACTGTGCAGTATAATCACAAATGCCCATCAGTCATTTTAAAATCCTTATACGCTTCAACATTCTACAAAAATAATATCATTTGAATAAAACCACTGATATTTTACACTTATACAATATAAAATACATGTATGGACTTTGTGTAATTATCACACAAAACCTCATTGAATGGAACAGAAACGTAAAAATTAAGATTTATTATTTATTATTATGCTACTCAACTGATTGTCCAGATCAATAAAAGGCCTTATATTTGGACAGTTTACAACTGTCAGGTGTCCAATGCTTCTTGGCAGTTTTGAAAGTATACACCCTATGCATTGTGATTACATTTGCAAAGATTGCAACTCCAGCAAAACATGAAGCACATGAAACAATAGTGATCTGAGGATCAGAGCTTTTTGCCTGATGAGCATCAAACATGTTTAAAAAGATTTGCAACAGTAATCACGTTTCCTTTGACTCTCAAATTGTGCATACATAACTTTTATGTAAAAATTGTCCGAATGGGGAAAAAACCAAGGGGAATAAAAATGACCATTTTGTCAAAACTCTTTATGCTTGCAGGAGGAAGTTTTCAGGTGTAGCATATCACACAAAACGGCTGTGGAATTACATTTTGTGTCACATGAGCAGATAAAACCTGGCTGTTGTTGTTAATGAATGTTACAACAAGCAAAGAAGTGTTTTAATACAAACATGGTATGGACACCGAATCATTTTTAAATTTAGTAAAGGATAGAGGGGTAACAAGCTTTCTAGATTCAAAACAACATTTACATTAAAAACTATGTTTATGGAATGACTTGTGACAGTAATAATTGATTTGATTTCTATAGTTCTTTTCAAATCACCCAAAGTGTTTCATATTATTGATCCATTATTCATTCACTCTCACATTCACATTCACATGGTGGTAAACTATGTTTGTAGTCACTGCTGCCCTGCAGCAGAAAGATGGAAACATGGCTATATTACCGATATGCTAGCCAGTTAATTCAATTCAATTCAATTGTATTTATAGAACCCCACAACAATGTCATCTCACAGGGCTTTACAAAAAAACAAACAAACAAACAAAAAAAACACACAATCAACCACAGAAATAGATAAAGTCCCAAGCATCCCCTGTCCTTAGACCCTCCTACTTATGAGCCGATACACAGTCTTAGATCCTTGGGCGGGGGTTCCTGGGTGTTCCAAAGTGTTTGAGGTGCAAATCCAAAATGAAAAAAAATGTCAATATACAAATGGAAACAGTAAATTATTCAAAGTGCAAAATTATGTGATAAAAAGTCAAAATTATGAGATAAAAAGTCAAAATTAAGTGATAAAAAGTGCAAAATTATGTGATAAAAAGTGCAAAATTATGTGATAAAAAGTCAAAATTATGAGATAAAAAGTCAAAATTACCAATCATTTGCGATGTCTTGAGCTGCTCCTTCTGCCTTTTCCGGTTTACCTTACAGCACGAAGCAACATGTGTGCAGCAGCAGTTTACATTTGTCAACTAAAATTATGCATTAGTACCAACAGGTGCATCATCTGCAGTTACGGGTCATTAAAAAATATTTGTAATCATATTTGGGCTACGGTCGGTCGGGTCGTAACTTGCTAAATACGCTTCATTAACTGAATGTCTGTGAAGGTGACATACAACGTCGTCAGTATCCTATCGTATGGAGGGAGCAAGAGAGAAAGTCAAGTTGGGAGAGTAGAAGCTCCGTAAACATAGAAACAAAAAAGTTAAGGTTTGGGACACATTCACTGAGATTTTTTCAGATGATGAACAGTGTTTTCTTTTCCGTGGAAACTGGAAACCTTTGAACCAACAGGTGCATTTGGAAAAACATATATATTTAATTGTATTTTTGTAATCCTAGTAATCGAAGTTTCGAGGACCATATCACAATGAATTTGAATTCATGAATTTTTCAGTAACTAAATATTTGAAATATTACTTAATTTTGATTATGAAAAGGGAAAATCACAACTATTTCTTGCAACTTTCACTTCCTCATGCAATAAAAGCCTAAAAATCACCTCAAATTTCATCGCAATTTTTCAGAAAAGCTCATGTAACGCCAGACATTTTAGGATGCAACAATCTGAAAAAAGGCCCACCAAATCCTGGAGGGACTGACTATTAATATTTAAAGAAATAGAAAATAGATGTAGATAGAGCTTAACAGACAACACATGCCATATAATAGCATGACTGATGGATGGTCAAGATAGAAGAGAGCAAAGCAAGGGCAGGTCAATTAGGCAGATAACAACTCAGATACAGTTACCCGGTCCACTCAACAACTCAAATATCTCGTGCACTCACAAATGTATGACAGGGTTCAAGGTTAGTAGTGTTATGTTCATGAAGAAAGTATGAGCAGGTTAGGACAGCAGCCAAAAAGACTCTTATAATACATTAACACACACACGTTTCATACTTACAAACACAGAAACTGTCACCCTGACAAAGATGATAACTATATATATATATATATATATATATATATATATATGCACACACACACACACACACACACACACACACACACACATCTTATTCATTCTTTTACGTCTGCACATGTGTAAACCCCACTAAAATCATACAGAACATAAGTGATTCATCAATCATATGCAAAAGACAAAAAGACGAGAGCAGAAAATTTGAATTTACGATCACTACCCAGCTTTTCTCCTTGGCTTTTGAAAACATGTGAGATGTTTGATGGTATTATTTTTATTGTCTTGTTTTTATTGGGTAGTGGTTTATTGTTCTCATTTGTTGTTTTTATATTTGTTTCTACTTGTATAGGTTTTTACAGTTTTACTTATCCTCTTATTATTTTATTATTTTACTTGGGTTTTATTTTATTCTTCTGTACAGCTTTTGTACAGTTTTATGTATCTTGATCTATTTTCTATTTAATTCTTGTATTATGTTTCTAATTATTTTTTGTACAGTACTGTGGTTGTTTAGGTGCTTTACAAATAGAGTTGGATTGGATTAGACTATGTAGTATGTGAGACAAAGAAATCTGATAATGTATTTATTGATCATCACATTTATTTAGTGTGTGTAAAGGTATTAGATGTAATATTATAATTATCCAATTAATTCTAGTTATGGGGCTTTTATGCTCATGTAACCAGGTTCAGTGTAGAAACATGTAAAGGAGTGAATCAGATGCTGCTCATTCTACAAGTAAACCAGTAAAGGTGGTCTTCATTTTTGAGATATTTGCATATGTACTTTAAGTAGATAAATATAAACATATCATAACACTAGCACTGTCTCTGTAACCTCTTGAACCATCCAGTTAGGCTCCAGCTATGGAGATTTTTTTTTTTTTTTTTTTTTTTTACAAATGAACAAGTAGACCAGTAGACCTGAAAATCACCAGAGATGGTCCATCTGTCAAATATATGTTTTTTCATTATTTCATTGTGCCTGCTGTTGACTGTTTTCATATCAGAGATGATTTATGTTATGCTCTACTTCCTGTCAATCGCTTGATATCTACAGCATGAAATGGCAGGTTTCGTGGGATGTAATCCTTTAAAACACGAGGGAAACAAGAACAAGAACATTGGACATTTGCACTTAAATGGCAAAAACAATTTGGAACTTGACAACATTTGGAAAAATATAAAACACTACTTTAAGGCAGACAAAATTTAATTACCGGTTTTTGCTTCAGGGGCTTCTTGCAAAAATAATACTTAAACAGAAAAGAAAAGATTGCATTTTATTTTTCATTCATGATATAACTACTTATTTTGGGTTATTGGGTAATATTCCTGTGGGGCACTGAGTGACACAACTACAGTTCAGACCTGGAATTATAGACTTGTGTTAAATGATTTCACTATTTCACACTGTATTTTTACATCTGAATATGGAATATGTCATAAAGTGTACAATGTTTGCAACACACCAGGACTGTATAATGTGTTTTGCACAATATGACATTCATTCTAAAATGTGGAAATTCAAAAAGGTCAATAGATACATAATCAGTCCCTCCAGAAAACATCCTTGATTATGGAATATGCAGGATTATTATGCAAACGAATATGTAGGGTTTTATATGATTATTGTGTGGTGAAATTGCAGGAATTTGGAAAAAAAAAAAGTAAAAAAAAAATATGCAGGACTTGGAAAAATATGTTTAAATGAATTTTTTTTATTATTATTATTTTCCCACATCCTGTTCTAATTAAGCTACTCATCAATAATAAAAAAAAAACATCTACTATACTCTACTATAGTTACGTCCTCTACTGTAAGTCGCTTTGGATAAAGGCGTCTGCCAAATGCAATGTAATGTAAATGGAATACTACCATCCTATACAAACATACAAGAAGTAAACATACACTGCATCCAAAGAGCTGGTCACAAGTGTCAAAAATAAATAATTGCTACCTGGTTCACAAAACTGATGTAGAACAAATCGGCTGTTTCATGGCTATTAAAGCCTTTATATTGAAATAACATCTTTATTGCTGCAGTAGAAATGATTTTCAAATGTTTCACACTAGGAAAGTAGCTCCAGCTGTAATTTTGTCTTGTACAATTACATGTGGTGCAAAATAGTAAGATCTCAATTTCCTGTGCTCTGTCTTCCAGATATTTTTTTTTTTTTTTTTTTTTTATCCACAAATGAGCTGTATTTTTCATCATTTTGCAGAACTGTTTCTGAGGTTTGGGGGTAAGTTTACCTTCTATGGATGCATGAGCTGATTATGTTGTTTGTCACATCACTGTCTGTGTCAAGTTACAATAAAATATATTTTTAAACTTTATGCAGAAAAAAATTACCATGAATATGCACCCTTTCTGAAAAAATGTAGACCTTTCCATATAATCCATGCTATTTGCTTGACTATACATTGAATTATGCAATCAGATGATCACGTATTTATCTGGAGTGGGATTGAAGAAGCCCTAGAAAGCCTTAAAAACTTTGTTATGTGAGTAATGAGTAATTTTTATTTTTTTTTCCAATAAATGAGGCACTACCTTGAACTATAGCCATGCTTGGATGGATTTTACTTGGGTTTGTGAAAAATCTGCCTGACCCAATAACTTTAACACACACACAGATGGTCATGTTTGTTTGGCTCATTTTCTTTAATACCATCCAACAATACGTTCAGTCTTCTTAGATTGTAAGCCAAATGTAGAAGTGCACACTTGTTTACATTGCATCTCATCTCACTTACTGGCTAAGCTGACAGACCCTTCTTTGCTTTTTTATTTAATACTTTAATCTGTTATTGCAGAAAAGTTGTCATTCCGGGGCTCTCTGATTTCAGATTTCTTTAATTTCTTGTTGTCATGAATCATTATTCCTATTGGTTAGTTCTCAGCAGAGCAGCATGAATAGAAAACTATCTCCTGTGCACACTTTAATGACAGTTCTCTTGCATATAAGGTCTGTGGACAGTGGGGTCAAGGGTAGCAGTCCACTCATAAACTCGAGGGGAGTGAATGTAACATATGTGAAAGAGAAAGTAAAGTCCCATTAAAGTGTCAAACTTCAGCCTCGAATATCGTGTACAGTCTCCTGCTTCTGCCTTAGTTTAAGACATGTTTACATTTCACAGGAGGGACAGTCAGACAGACAATAAAGTGCAGTTTGTTAGGAAATGGTTTCTCTGTGCTTCACGGGCGCCTGACCCCACCCCATACCCCCCTTTGGTTGCTATGGAAACACACCATAAGAGCCAGTGCTTCCAAAACTCGGAGTGGACTGAGTCACTGAGAGAACCTGTGGCTCTCAGCCAATCACAGGCTGCCAGAGGGACTGAAGGCCAGTTTAGAGTCAGTCAGATTTCACACAATCTGACAGATAAGACATCAACGTCTCATCTATTTTACTCTCCTATTGACGAAGCATTTCCAGGATATATTCATCTATTAACTTCACCTTTTTTTTTTGTTTGTTTAACCTTTGTTTTTACTTCATTTCCCGCTCTCCTCACACCACCTCGTGCTGTGTCACCATGACTCAGGTTAAATAGTCCTGACAGAAGGTTATTACAGTTCACAGGTCATTGTCACCTATAACTAAGTGTAATGAGGAAGTGGTACAAAAATACACAGCTTCTAGACACACACTACCTGTTACACATGAACTGTTACACTAGGATATAAGACAAATATGTTATTCATTTACGACAGGTTGTTCAACTTAACTTTCAGGCTCCTTTGAAGTGTTGTAATAAGAATGGCGGAATATCAAGTACAATATGGGGGTTTTGTCTTATCCCTTTAAACATGTATGCTGTATTTGGAGATTTTTCACATATTTTGCAGCTAGCTACTGCAGTTCATTTCTTGCTGCAGATCCATCGATCACAGGAAGTCATTTGTAAGCTACGAATGTATTATTTGTGCTGTCAATATTTTCCTTCTGTTTGTCAAAACATGTTCTCATGGCAGAGATGTAGCAGCTACCTCTTAAAGGTGGAGATTTTGAAAAAAATAAATTTCCTCCGCCTCTTCCTCTTCAGCCCACCCCTCGAAACCACACCTTCATATTTATAAATACATGAACGTGCATGCTGTCTCAAGCGGTCACAGAAGTTCACGATCAGTCACGAGAACTCACGTCAATTAGCCAATAAGTAACACCACAGTGGCTATTTTTGTCAACATCTTTCATTTTCTCACTGACGGGGTGAATACGATACCCATAACAGATTAGTATGTCGAAATATTACATAATCATCATCGTATCATCTTACCTATCCAGTAGAAACATGGTCACCTTAGCATCGGTTTCGGGGCCCTGTTCTTTTTTCAGCTGAAGCCAGAGCTGGAAACCTGTACCGATTATGTCCGGTTCCATTCTTCGCTCAGCTTCCTCATGGCTGCAGCTTTTTCAAGCACAATTTTAACTTTCGTTGTGTTGCCGGTTGTCGTCTTTTCTACCATAGTGGTTTCCTTGAATGTGCAGAAGAGGAAGGAAGGGGCCGGGGGGTGGACTGATATTTGATGAACGTATCAGCAGTCAATCAGTGTAAAGATAATCAGTACACTGATTGGCCAGAGTTTTTCTCTGGTTACACCCTCTAGACTGGACTAAAACGAGGGGAGCTTAAGTCTCCGCCCCTTCCAGGAGGCTCATGGGGCGTGAGATCAGAAAATTAATGAATGGTATTCAATGGGAAATAAAATGCTAAAATTGTATCTAGTTTGTCATGTGCCCTGAATCACACACAGGTTGTACCTAATAATAAATGATAATTCTGCTTTTGTTAACCAATGGCTGATTCATTAACGAGTAAAACCCGTTAATAATTTGGACTACACACCTGGCGCGCATGTGACGTCACCACAGACTCCACACCACAGCTGAGCAAAGGTTGACGATGACCATTCAAAGCTACATACACCAGTGTTTTTACAAAAGGGTCTGATGCTGTGTCACCAATGCACATGAAATTTGGCTTCAGCACTCTGGCTTTTAAAATTATTGACATAAAAAATATGTTTTATAGTCAATGTACAGCAATACTTTAGACTCTCCTGTCATATTTCACAGTTACACAATTGCATAAGTGTAAGTCAGTGGTGCATATGGACTGTACTCCATCTCTGCATCTGTAAAGTGAAATAAGTAAATGTTGTCTTTATTCTGAGTTCAACATGAATCTCAAACTTTAGATGAATTGTCTGATCGAACCCCCCCCCCCACACACACACACACATACACACAAATATCTGACTTTTGCAACGTTACTAGAAATGTCAAAATGAAGACATCAACTGAAGGCAAGCTGTGAGTAAGAGGTTGAGGATATAGTATGATTTCCACTTAATGCTGGATTTATCAAGTGTAAGTATGTCCAGCATTTGGCAGCACAAGGATATCCTGCCGATGTGACAAATGCAGCACAGGTCATAAAGATAAGCCTACTTCAAATAATGCCTTTTTCTGCCTTGCTGCATCGTCCAATACTGTATATCTAGCTCCTCCTCTGAGGCCCTGAGGGCTCGGAACAACTGAGCTCAGTTACTGCAGGTGTACAGACACACACAAGCGTCAGTCGCTAATGTAAATAAACTCCCTCTGTTTCCGGGGAAAACACTTAAACAAAGGAACAAGCAAATATGTCATGTTCTTCCTCAAGCCACACACAAAATAATATATCCCAATATAAGCCCACTGCATCCATTAGAATCACATATGTTAACAGTACTCAGTGAAAGTGCCCCTCAGGGAGTAGCAGAGAGGAGTGTTTATGTATTACTTGCATTTCTTCCTCATAAATATGTAATGAGCTTAATTAGGGTGAACATGCTGCGTGGGATCGCTCCTTGAAATGGTCCTAATTGAAATGAACAGCAGCTTGGCCTCCCCTGCCGAGGTCTGCCTAATGTCATTAGAATGGATCTGAGAGTTTGGTTGTGTGTGTGTGTGTGTGTGTGTGTGTGTTTCTTCAGAACCTCCCACACACACACACAGCAATATTTAATCACACATTAATAGTTATTCACACCTACAAGGACACACACTGAATGAAGCTGCACATGTAGTACATACTGTGTAGGAGGAGTTGTATAAAATATTTAAACAGAACAAAAGGAGTGAGACGTGTGCACTCAGCACCATGGTCAGACATTCTACCTATAATCCATCACTCATCAAACACCTCATTGAACTGATGCAAGCCATAAATGAGGTGTTTGACAGGAACATTTTCAGTCAAACTGTTACTTGCACATTGTTCCCATCTAGTGGAGGTTTAGCAGACTGCACAAACAGGTAAGATGAAAACATACGCACATGACAGGATGTCTTTATGCTCTGGGTGAAGCCAATGTTAACACTGTCATTAATGCACTCGCATGAGCCTGAAGGCTAACAATTGAAAACCACATGCGCACTCACACACACGCAGGTTTCCATGTCTCATGAGTACCAAGTTCGTAATCAAGTTGCCATTGGATGATGAGTGTAAACACATATTTTAGTTTTAAATAAATTGTAAAATTAAATAATAATAATAATAATAATAGGAAGAAGAAGAAGAAGAAGAAGAAATTTTCATTGCATTTAAAAATACATTAAAATTAATTCATAAATAAACAACTAAAAATAAATAAATTAATTAAATAAATACATTTAAAAAACAATACAGAAAAAATAAGTAAACACATCTTCAAACCTTTAAAAAACACATCTTTTGCTTTGCACCTGTTTCCGCCATGCTTTATGAGAACTTCCAGAAAAAAACTGTATTTATAGAGCCACATCATTTCTATTTTACTAGTGCGGACCTTCATTTATATTTAACCCTTGTGAGGACCTACATTTTGGTCCCAATAGTGTTAGAGGTCCTCATGGTGTGACTGTGTAAACATATCAATGCCCCCATAATGATAGGAATACAAGCGCACGCACACACACACAGTAACACGCACTGTTATGTAACCAATAACCACATGTTGCTGTGGGAACGAGAAAAAGAGCATATTGGAGTGACAGAGATCAGACAGAGACAGACAGGCTAAGTGAGACAGTAACAGATCAATAATATGACCCTGCAATATTTTGTGAAATGAATCCATGTCCACCCACTCCCATCTGAAAGCATCACACATACATTTGTTTGAGATGCTTTATAAAGGCTAACAGTGGAAATACAGAGATCGAAACATGACTCACCCTGAATTGATATTGCAGTTTTAGATTAAAAAATTTAAAATGTACAATAACATTTGTAGATTACAACAGGTAGCATTTACATTGTTTTAATCATCTCAAAAAAGTGATGATATTGTCCTACCCCCATTAACAACAAAAGGCCAAGGAATACTACTGTATTTTACACGCTATAGGGCGCACTAGATTATAAGGTGCACTGTCAATGAATGGTTTATTTTCTTTTTATATATATATATATATATATAAAGCTCACTGGACTATAAGATGCATTAAGTGAAACAAAACAGATAAGTCACTCAATCACTCAATTTATTAAATATGTTCACAATAACTCTCACCTTTGTTCAAACGTTAATGAGCGTATTCACAATAACTCACAACCTTGTAAGAAAACACATTCTTATACCGCTAAATCAAACATTTGGCTGTCCAAAATAACTGTCAAAATTGTTTGGTTATAACACATAAAGTCCAACACAACACACTGACTTTTTCAGTTTAGTCCTTGTAAATACTGTAATAGTATGATGAAGGACAGTAGGTTTTACTCCACGCCAAATCACTTTGTAGTTGCTAAGCACAACCAGAATTAATCCATATATAAAGTGCTCTGGATTATAAGGCACACTAATTTTTTGAGAAAATTAAAGGATTTTATTTTTATTGTCCGGAAAATACAGTAATTTATCTAAATTAAAAACTGATATTTTTACTCATGTGTAACTTGTCAAAAGTCTGCCTAAAGAAAGCACTGAACTAACAGTAACTGTGCTTCAAAACGATGCTGCACCAAAGATACAATTTTAATACTGGTTAAAACAACCCATATTAATACATGGTATGACAAGTGTTGCCAAGAAAATGTGTTAGTTTAAGATTTGTGTGGTGTCTTCGAAGAAAACAAAGCATTTCAGTCATTTTAAACATTTTGTGTGTATTTTATAACAGTTCACAGTGAACAAAGTTAGTCTGTGTTTTGGCACAGCAAGGATGCCGGATGCATTGAGTTGGTATGTGTGTGAATGTGTCCATCTGTAGTAGAGTCAAGCTTTTTTTTTTGTTTTATTATAAATGTTTTGTTATTCTACACTGGCCCACATATGACTGCAACAGTTAAAACTAACTTTCTTTTTTGGTGACGGCAAAGAACATGGTCTATTCTGATTCCATTGTTTAACATTTAGGAAAGGGGAGCAGAAGTTTAGTTTAGTTTTTTTTTTTTTATGGGAAAGTCATGCTCTGCTGTTACATCAGGGAGAGGTAGAGGAAAGGCTATAAACGGCAAGTGTTCCAGGGCCATTTTCAACAATCTAGGCCAGTCACACTGACGTAAAAGCCAGCAAAGAGGGAAGCTGTTGCATTGCTTATCAATGTGTAGAGGTGGATGTGGTTGATGATAGATGAAGAAAATGCATGTAGGCTATATTAAAAACATAACAAAGTCAGCAGCACTACCAGCTCCAGCCCACATCAAGAGGCTTTCTCAGAAATAAAGGGGCTTGTTCATGCTGTTTTGTGAATTCACTAGAACATGAGACATTATAAAATCTGCACATAACCCTGTCATTTGTTCCTGCAGAGTGTGTTGGTGGTCACTGGGGTAACTGATTCTGTGGAGAGTGTTCCCTCCGTCTGATGGACAAAGGCAGACTGCACACCAAAGAAGCTCTTCCAACCAGGACCCAGAAAAGGATGTACAAACAGACTGGATAAATCCACAAGCAAATACAACCACAACAATAGCAGGGGCCTGAAAATGGGTAGCATCGATTGGTTTGTTGGTTTTTGTTCCTAGTTCCTTCTTCTTTATTCATCACTTTGACCTCATAACTGTTTCTATAACCCACCCTGCCACTTCACATTTTTTCACTCATCTCTTTCACTCCCTTCAGGGCCAGTGTCGCCATCGTTTCTGTTGCCTTGGGGATGTATCTCACTTTAGTGGACTTGGAGGGTGATGGGTGTGAGAGTGTGTCAAGGGAAGAGGAGGAGTAAGAGGAGGAGGCGGAGGACAAGGAGGAGGAGAAGGAGGTGCTGGTGAAAGCTGGCCAAGCATGTCAAGCTGTAAACATCAGATGATAGACTGGTCAGAGCTGTGTTGCCATGGACATGACACAGAGGAGGACGCCAGACTTCCTGTAGCTCCCATGACCCCGAGCTGGAGTTTGGCTCAAGAAATTCCCTGGGTTTGCTGACCTTCAGAGCTGGTAACACTGGTTAAGGAAAAGGTCAGTGCGGTCTCCGGGCCGATGGAAATGAGCACTTCCCCTTTTCAGCAATGTGGTTTTGGGTGTCATGCTCAGACGTCAAGTAGTAGCATGGGATACATGACGCATGCTAAGCACTGTCTCTCCCTCCCTGCATCTCTCTTCCCATCTGTGGCTGAACAAGACACTAGAGAATGGCTAACATAGCAGCACTGGTTCATGTGACACTCCCCTGTGCCTTTGGCCTACTTAGAGCTGAAGCAGTTTGCACCTCCCATAGCACAATGTCCTGTTGAACTCCTTTCCACTGACTTAAATGTCATAAATGCAAACTTTATCACTCCATATTAAAATACTTCACTTGACATGTTAGCACCAGAATATGTATATATCAGTGTGTTAGCAGATTAGTGCCATTATCTATGCTATAATGCAATGTCTAGCTAATATGTGCTAACATTAATCTGACACACTGCTAAAACTGTCCTCACCTTTCAACTTTATTTCCTTATCACTGTCAAAAATCAGTTGTAAGTTTAACAATCTCACATTGTAAGTGTTATTTTACATAATAACATGTTTAAGTAGAAAGTAAACATCCTCAGTTAGCCATGCACAGCAATATGTAGCTTAAACCGGCTAATATTAGCAAACCTTAGTATGATCATATCAGACCCATAGAGAACACTAACTGCATAAAATCAAGTGTGTGTGTTTTATTGCTTATAAAATACTACTACTACTACTACTACTACTACTAATAATAATAATAATAATAATAATAATAATAATAATAATAATAATAATAATAATAATAATAATAATAATAATAATAATAATAATAATAATAATAATAATAATAATAATAATAACAAATACAAATATTCTGTTACAATATTTTCACTTTTGATTTAAAAAATAGCAAGTAAAAAGAAATCTGGGTAGAAGAAATATTCTTTTTTAATATAATATGGTCTATTATTTATTTTACCCCAAGCCAAAAAAAAATCACAATGATGTAAACTATATGATTCTTTAAAGAGCCTTTTACTTTATGCATTTTGTGTTCTAATAATTGTTTTAATTTTGACAATAAAGTGCAGAGTCATATTCATAATAAGTCCCTGATATATTATCTGTCTGTTGTTGCATGTTTATCACAATGAAATATTAAAAATTACAGGCAAAATTTTACAAAGGCTTTTTGGATGTAAAACTAACAGTATCCAATTAATATTATATTTTCTCCATCCATCTCTTTATTACATTTCCCTGAAAAAAAGTTTGCTCTTCAGTTAAATATTTTATCTTGATACTTTTAATATTTTTTTCTTAATAAATTCATTGCAGTGTCACCAAATATCTTCTGTTTCCATGTAATTTGTTTTTTATGACTAACTCCCCTCTTTCATGTGATTCCAATCACTCTTTCACTTTTTTTTGTTTAATATTTACTCCCTGTTCTTGTTGTTTTCTTAACAATTTATTACACATTCCTCTTGCAGTTCTCTGTGTTCCTGATCTTGTCCACTCAATATCTCTCAAAAACTGTCTCCACAGTCCCTTGTCAGACTCTGTTGTCAACTTACTCATGTAAACATCTCCATTCAACTAAACCAAATCTCTATACTCCCACTAAATCTTTTTCCACTACATCTTCTGAAACTGCATCCTTTCAGATTATATTGTGTAAACCGACTCCTGTGTTAAAGTATCTCCTCTTCTCTGACTTCTTCCATTCTTCTCCTGTAACTACTTCCTGGTGGCGAACCACTCTTGGTCATGCTCTTCAATGCGAACAGCTTGTTCTGGATGTGAGTCAAAGAAAACAAGGAGCGTGTGCATGTGTGTGTTATTTTTTATGTGTACATGAAGAAACGAGAGGGAGAGCAGCAAGGGGAAAAACACAAACACAGCTATCAAGATTTTGTGGTATCTTGTAACTAAACCATGGATATGATCCAGACTATCAAATTTTCTTCCTTCCCTTGTAAAATTTCCATGTTGATATCTCACCCCCACAACTCATTGTCTTTCCCCTTCTTAAAGTTTAATTGTCATGACCAGTAGACATATGGACAGTGGGCTGTAGCCAGAAAATATTACATCTTTATTTAAGTCAGTTGTCAGGTCTCTGCGGAATAACAGCTTTACTAAATTGCAATGTAGGGTAAGTAGTAGCAGAAATGCAAAATAAACTTGGGGAAATACTGCAGTGTTAACCCATTTTTTCCCCTTAATCCCATTATGTATGTCTGCTTGTGCATTTCCCTCCTCTTCTCCTCTCTAATAAAGATGTGGGCAGTTTTCTCCTCCATTACCCCATGCCCTGCTGAGGTTTCATTTCACGTCCTCCCCAGGCCAGTTGTGTGCCAAGCACTTCTATGCCAGACCAGACTCCCTTTGCCAAGTCACCTTCCATCCTGCAGGCACTTAACAATGCAATCTGCCTCACCCCTGACCAAACCCCATTCACAGTTTTAAAACAACATCTTGAAAAAAAAAAGCAAGCAGCTTTTTTTTATAAGTTCATCATGTCTTGAAAAAAGGACATTTTGGTCACTTTATGTACTGATTTACCAGTTGAGAGAATGAAAAATTGTACATAAGATTTTAGATACAGATTTGAACTGAAGCTCAAATTACTACCATTATTATTTTTACCACTATTCGTGGTCATTTCTGTGCGCAGTATCAGTATCAAAGCATCAGAAAATTACCTTTAGACAGATTATATGAGTTAACTTCCTTGAGACTTATTGAGAACATATATTCTCCGAGGGTAATGGGAGAATAGGTTATGGGACATTTTCTATATTTGGAAACAAAGTGACTGCCGTCAGTACCATATTATAACTGAATGAAATACATAATAGGTAAACATTACACTTACTATATATAAGAGCAGTTATAGTCTTCATTGTTGTAAATTTTGAACCCATAGAGTAAGCACACTACAGAGTTCGCCTCACACACATGAATCACTGGGTCAAAATAAAATACTCTTTCTGGCTACTATGATATGTTACTGCTCACATAAATTCAGTTCTGAAAATAAATAGTACTTCTGCAGGATTTTTACACCTTTTTAAAATCCGTCCATCATTTTACAGGTGTCTGTTTCGCAGTCAGAGGGTCTGTTAAAAATGTGGGCATTATATGATGAAAGTGTAAATTGCAGTACTGCAGTTTGGCCCATTTTGTTGTGCAGCCCAGCTCCAATCCTGGCTTGGCCCACACCCACACTTAGACATCAACTATGGTAACAATGGCCAAAAAATATCTCATAGACATGATTTCATCAACTTAAGTAAGCATCTTCATATTCAAGAGGGAACACACTGGCCCTGTGTGTTTAGAATATGACATAAATAATATAATAATCAAATATCTAATACATTTAGTTTATGAGAGTTTATAAAATGAACCCGGTACGACAATAGGAAACTTTGTTACTTTCTAAACTTCCACACTCATAAAGCTTTTTTTCACAAATGTTTTCTCATTTCAAAATGTTCTTCAAAATATGAGTAATTACTTACCCCAAAAAATATATATAAATATTTAGTGTAGATTATTGTAATTTAATTTTTTTTCGACCAGACCTTAACCTTCCCTTGACTTCGCACTATATGTTATATACCCTCAAGTTTTTCCTCATTTTACTAGTTAAACATCTTTGGATAGAAAATCAGTGATTCTTTTGCATTTCTTGCACTTTGGAGTGTAAGGAATATTACACCATCCTGGAAATGCTACAAGGGCTTTACAGTGTTATGCTAAGCAGTTCCCACTTTCATTGTAGCTGTCACCCTGAGAAGGTGATCACTGTCTAAACCTAATCATTGGGTAAACTGATTTTCAGCTGACTTCCTGTTCTTCTTTTTTGGATATGTTGGAGGCTCATTCAGCCTTTTACAATTTGTTTACTTAACCTTCTTCCCATGTCCACTTCACATCCCTTACAAACCCTTGCATTTGCTAAAGAAATATTTGAAGAGTGCCCATTACTGAAGCTGTTTTATGAAACTCTTCTAATGCCCGAGAAAGTTTGAGTCCTCTTCAGTGTGGGAGGGTAGTCAGCCATAGAGATGATGAGGTGAACAACAACAGGGGAAGTTGGCTCAGAGATAGAACAGGCAACGCTCTGGACAAACAAAAGGCTGTGTCACTACTTTTATAGTGAGTGGAGGGTAAACACATTTCATAATCAGATACCTATGCAGACACTGACTCATTTTTACTACATGTTTGCATTTGTTTGTGGAGCTGGCAGTAGAGGTGTGGTGGTGATCCTGCAGTTGACAACAGTGATGAAAAAAGTGACCACTCATTATTACTTTCTTTGTTCCTGTCTCTTTCTTTTATCTGTGTGTGGTTTTCCTGCCCCTTCCTTTGCCTTCTCTCTCCCTCTCTGCAGCAGTGTAATGTCTGCAGCTCTCATCCCTCTGCTGCCTCCTGCGTCACTTCCCCTCATGGTCGGCTGTCATGTAAACACAAGCACACCCCTTCTCACAGGCGTGTTCTCACATGCAGACACAGACACACACACACACACTCAGTCACATGGGAGCCGCTAATTATGACCACATAAACCCAGCGGAAATACAACTTTCACAGCTGGCTGTTTCAGCTACACTCACATTGAGGCACTTAATTCACCGACCAAAAAAATGCACCATTTACTTCAATTATTCAGCAAAGGCTCACCAGAGGAAAAAAAAAAAGTAAAAGGCTCATTTCTCAGATTAGCCTCCAATGCAGAGGCTACAAATAGCAAGAATTCTTCTCTTGCACTGCAAGTGACGAGAAAGGAGTGAGTGCCAGTGTCAGAGATTTTGTGAAAAAGAACAGATGGAGGAAGGTTTAGCTACATAATTTGGGACAAAGAAAGAACGAATAAAATTGGTTTCAACTCTGGCTATTTGCACAAGGTAGTGGAGGAATTGAGGGATGAAAAGTACACATGTTCATTTATATCAGAATGAAATTGATCTATTTGTTGTAACAAAGCAAGAATAAACATCTGACAGACGTCATGCACAATCTGTGACGCAGATGGGAAAGTCCGTCCTCACTAAGCACAAGCATGCAGCCACAAAAACAGATACGGATAAACAGGAACACACATAAACAGGCTGCGCAGGCCATGTCATCACCACTGGTCTCTTCAGACACAGTGTAGCCATTTTAAAAAATGTCACTAATATGAGCCTCACTGATGGAATTCTGTGCTTATACTGTAGATCTGCCAAGTAATGCTCTCAAGGGCGGAAGTAACAGCTCACAGCTCAGAAAGTTCTCTTCAAAACGATGATGGATTTGTTCACAGCTACTAAGGCCAAACACAGCAGAATTAATGCTGGTTAATCGTTAATGCTGCACGATTATTACGAATGTCATTATCATGCAAGTGTTGGGAGACACTGGAGCTCATGCTCTGCCTTGAAAATATTTGTCAGGCACATTTGTTGATTTGTTTACGGGGAAATTCAAGAATTTTCAGCAATTCAAAGCAAAATCTTTGGTTGGATTTAAGAGTGGTTGCAGAGGCGGAAGTGTGATTTTAAACCTGTAAGTTTCTACAGAACAAGGAACCAGCACTAACACGACACACACAGATACACATTGTCATGTTGCTTCATACAATTCATTCTGAGAAGCCATGATATTCAGAGAGTTGTTAGTGACTCATTATACATTCCATAGACAGTTTCTTATGTAATATTTGTCCTGAATTCTTAATCTTATTCCACATATGGTATAGTACAGAAATGGTTTATATGCATATGTATCCATGACTACTATACAGAGCACAACAGTGAGAGAAACTGTTAGTCTTTCATAGAGAGCTGAATCTTTAATATACCAATAATGTAGATGTTGAATGGCCCTTTCACAGCTCTTTGGTTTTAACGTGAGCTACAGAATAAGAGGTTGACTTCCTCTACTCCTGTTACTGTGGCTATATTTCATGATTGATTAATGAGTCAATAATTGTATGATGAATGGATAAAGAATGTGGCCAGTTAAAACAATACACCTTTCTAAAGTGAGGGCTGTAGTGAAACTGAATTGAATATTGATTAAACTGTCTGCAATTTAATGACTAACGGATCAAATATTTGGTGAAATGTGTGGAGAAATACAGAAACAAATGCAAGACATTGTTCAGGGGAAAAAAGGAAAACAGCAAATGAATTATTCTCCAGAGATTTTAACCATATGCTTAGGATAATTGCTCAATAAACTAGTAAAATATTCAGATAATTAGAAAGTTGATTTTGTGCCACTGAAACAGTTTATTAAGTAATGATTTAAGATCTGAGTCATTCTTCATTATGTTTTAGAGATTCTAACACCAACACCAGGCCCGGACTGGTACTGCTGCTAACTCTGCTGCTAACTCTGCTGCTGCAACACCATCACAAGCATTTAGGATTTGGGTAATTATTTAGGTTATATGTTTTGAATTTAGATAACAGCACTTTATTTTTTGGGGTCAAAATAGATAGTTGTATTTCCGTTGAGAATATTGGATTCATATTGTGCTTTTATTGTTACTTTTTTTTTTTCCTACTTAGCATTATTTAAATTTAGTTTTAGTTTAATTATGTTTGGCTTCAATCTGCTACCTGCTGATCTTTTTAGGATTTTTTTTTTCAAAATTGTTGATCACAAATTTTGATTACAGCAGGACCATGTGCAATATTGTTTTGGATTTTATTTGTGTTAATTTCATCCTAATTTGCATTCATGATGATTGGAGAGTTTATATGTGTGAACTGTTTAACTTTGTCTGACTTAAGGTTAGTATGAGTTGACCCACCTTGTCTGTTTTATTTGATCAATATTACTTGTATGTTAGGAAACTGAGAAACAGAATAGTATATATGACCACATATTAATGAATGTAATGTTAATTTTAATGCATACAGTATATAGTAGGTCTGGGAAAAATCTCCACAGGTGGGCTGCAGGAAGCCTGAAAGATTTTTAGACTTCAGCTATAGGATAGTCTGTTGACCTTTTCACTTTAACATTGAATATTAGTGTTTATTAGCTATACGAAGATGGCATCTAAAAAGTTTGCTGACAAAATAATACAAACATGTTCTTAATAACACATATGTAGACAGAAGGACATATGGTGAGGGCAGAGAGAGGACGAGACAAAAGTACTGTACTTTGCTGAGTGCAATTTCATGCATTTGTTTAATAATGTGACAAACAATAATAATTGTTTCATGTCACATGCACATGGCACAAGAAATAAACATATTATCATTGGTAAAAAAAAAAAAAAAAAAAGAAGACTTGCAGCCTCAGTGTGGTGTGTCAGGGTCCATGGATTTCGAACAAGCTAGACCCTAGACTAAAAGCTGCCAACTCCCTCCACATGTTTAAAAAGAATTTTAAAAAATCTCCTGTGTTCATATTTATACGTATGTATCCATTAATGTATTCATGTACTTATCTATGTATGTATGTATGTATGTACTTATTTATGTATGTATGTATGTATGTATGTATGTATGTATGTATGTATGTATGTATGTATGTATGTATGTATGTATGTATGTATGTATGTATGTATGTATGTATGTATGTATGTATGTATGTATGTATGTATGTATGTATGTATGTATGTATGTGTTTTGTTTTGTTTTGTTTTGGGCCCCCTCCTAATAAGCTTTTAATAGCTTCCATGGGTCACCCTTTTTGCACTCTTTGCAAATAAACTTGTTTGATTGATTGAATAATGTGTCACAGCCAGTGTAATAGTATTACTTCAATTGCAATAAGGAAATTACAAGCCCAGTCCTGAACAACACTGAAATAATTAGGTAATGTTTATATAAACATGCAGTGGATAGACCCAAGTCATAAAGAGACTTTTTTCACCACATCATGTGGATCAGGTTTTAAGATGTGTGAACAAACTTCTGCATCAACCAGTGTTTCTTCTGTTACTGCTGGGAAGCCTCTACAGAATAACTACTAAAATTAACAGGTTGAATTATTTCCCTTCACTGTTTAAGACTCAAACTGTGGCCAAAATTAGGCACAGATGTGACTGGCCTGTGATGAATCAGCAACATGTTGATTAGTGTGTGTGTGTGTGTGTATGTGTGTGTGCGCGCGTGCATGTGTGTGTGTGCGTGTGTGTGTGATAGTTGGAGCAGCGGGCAGGTGGTTTTCTTGTTTTGCTCACTGACGAATATTGAAATGTTGAGTGGCTGACGGCACCTTACATGCATCCATCTAAACATGCCGCAGGAAAATGTGAGAACTTAACTTCAATCTACAAAAATAAAAAAATCTCACCCCATTTAACGAAGTAGGTTTTTTGTTTGTTTAGCTTTTTTTTTTTTTTTTTTTTACCTTTATCCCAACTTTACGACATCAGCTTAAAAATAAGAAACTATATTAACATGTCAAGACACTATTAAAATGGTATTAAATCTATTAGTCTAATCGTAAAATGATATATTTGCTCCTATCAAGTTAAATTGATGGCACACAAATGCATCAACAACTTGACTTGTTCTTGGAACATGAAACTACGCAGCTTCAGGATGGGCTTGTGAAACAAGGGGCGGGATGTTCCTTATGAAGCCTGGAGCTGTGCTGAAGATCAAAACACTGTTTTCAAGCTCTGGAGCGAGGCCTTATTCCCACTTGTTTACTTCAACTTCGATTTCTATGTGCGCAACACCACCTGGAATGCGGACACTGGCGATCACAGAGTGCAAGAAAACACACATGGCACAAAACCAGAATGTATCTTTCAACAACACATTGCCTTAACTTCAAGAACACACTTTCAAACAGAAAAGCTGAAAGATGCGGGTCCTCACCAGAATAAAGCAGATAACCAGGCACAAAACAAGCGCGCAAACGCACCTGCGGCAGCACAACGCAGCAGATCCCACATCAGCCATCAGACCATTTACAAATAACTTCACTCACGCTGAATCCGCTCTTCCTCCTCTTCCTCTTCCTCCTTCTCCTTCTCGGGACTCACAGGCGACATTTTCCTCCTCTTTAAAAGTGCGTGTCATAGCTGGCAGGTGCAGCTGCAAATAGAGAGGTCCTGTCCGGTGAGACGCAGTGAGTCCGGCTCGGCCCGCCCCGGCCAGGATCGGATCAGCTCGACTCATCTCGGATCGGCCCGTCCTCCCTGTCTCTTCCCCTGCATGGTTGCTGGCTGTCGCTGGACGGCTGCGTGGGTCTGTAGTCTCCTCTCCATCAGGAGAGAGCTCAGTGCACTCTGGGTCTGCGTTAGTGCCTTTTCATTATATCATGTCCATGTGACATGCTCAGGCCTCTGTCAATGGAAACTTAAAGGGACCTCCCACGTGATGGCGCTCCGTGCGCGTTCACGTCTCGAAATGCGCGTCCGGGAAATAAGATGCTGTGCTCTTCGTCCTAAAATCACTCCGTGTAGTTTTAATGATTTCTTACCGGAGTGATGACCGTCACCTTAACTGTTGATGGTTGTAATCATGAAGGTTCAGTCTGATGATGAGGATGGTTCCAGTAGTGGACACATGTGATGTTAAATACAGTGATGGCGGTAGGATGGTGTGAGGTTAATGAATGTGTTGCTGCTGATGAAAGCAGCTATGATGGTAATTACTTTGAACATAAGATATACTGTAATTGACTATTCAAGGGTCAAGGACAATTGAAGACGATGATCCTAGTGTGGATGAAGTTGATGATGATGATGCCAGTTCTTTCTATCACAGTGAGATCATGCAGTAGCTGATGTGATATCATCACACGGTGAGTAACACTGTTTGGGAAACCTGATCTCATATCAGAGACAAAGAAAAACAAAGCCTTCCCCTCAATTCATAGGTTTATATCCTCCCAAACCATGTGAGTAATATCACACTTTGTTAAAGTTAAAATAAATACATAAATAAAATAAATCCAAACTTTCTGCATTTGTCCTTGCTGTCAACTTTATGTGTTTTACACTCATACCATCCGCCTGTGAGACCTGGTAGAAATTAAGATACCTTTTCCACCTTCACAAACCTGCCAGTGTTGTTAAACAGCTAAATATTTATTAAAGTTCTGCAAACAAAAGGCTCAGTGCACAGAAAGAAAACCAAGTGAGAGGTGAAAATAGAATTTACATAGATCAAGACAAAAACAAAAACCCAAAATGTCTGGGTTTTCTTGAGTCTTAAAAACATTATTGTTTGCAACTGAGTTGTATTAACTTTAAATAGAGAAAATCTATTAGTATTTTAATGACAGATTTTGTTGAAGTGCTTAAAAATCAATAAGCGGACATCATTAAGAAGAGCATTGACACATTTATTCTGATATTGCACTCTGATAATGATCCACTTTAGGTCTATTAACATTTTACTATGTTATAGGTTAAAATACAGTAGTTTATTGTAAGTGATGCTCTACCGATTAACTAATACTTGAAGCTATTGTGGGTAAGAAAACAAAGGATCTGATATGGATCCATGCTGTACCCAAGCAAAACCTAGCTTACAGAGTACAGATTTGTATTGTACTGACCATAGTCACTGTTGTCAATGTTGCTTAATAACACAACTATTCTTGCTTATAGTCTCACTGTGTGGGTTTGCATCTATACAAATGAAACTTGACCAGCGTCCTCCTATTTGCAGTAAGTGGAAGTAAGATTCTGCAAAGTGCTGGATGTGCACTTAGAAGAAACACCATTATCATGCACTTCACATCATCAAGCCTGGAAAAAGGTCCCCTTGCAGATAATTCATCAAAGCACTTTCTCTGGAGGTTTACAAAAATATATTAACCATATCCAAACTCAAGCATACTGTGCTGGGAAGTCTTTCTCTTTACTAGCCAAATTGAAGACCCTATACCCTCGGAAGATTTGGACTTGAATCTGTCCTCCTCCGTCAGAATAACGGAAGGTCTGGCAGCCAGGACCGTGTGAACATACCAAAGGTCCAGGGGTTTCTGAGGCTTGCAGACCCCCTGTGGTTTGAATTAGAGTGGATTACAATTCTCACCAACAAAAGATACATCTCTACTCCCCGCCACCTTTTTTGTGCTATTTGCTCCTCTCATTCCCCCCATCAGAGCCAAATGGATGAACAAGTGACAAATAATAGTGGCTCTTTTTGTTCTGTCAGCCAAATGAAAGGTATAAAACAGGGAATGACCACCTGCTCCAAAATATTTTATAAAGGAAACTAAATTACCAATCAACTTTAAATGTCATTAATCACTTATTAAAAACAAGGTTTGGTGATTCTATTTCATTATTAATAAAACATGGATGAATATATGATGGATGGAGGACACGGAGGAGCATTAAAATAAGTTACACTAAAGGAAGCACAGTTTCCTGGAATATAGTCATTCATGTTCATATTACTCATTACTAGATGACTCAGTCACTACCAAGTATTTGTCATATCATAAAACAATGACATCACACAGACAATAGCTTACTTTAAAATCTTTGGGCTCAATTTGTGCTAGATTTTATGGGACAGGAAAAATTATTGCATTTTAAGTAAGTAAAATGTGTGACAAAAATAGTTCACTACATAAAATACTGTTACTCAGCTGTGACAGGAGGCAGTTCAAAGGGGCAAAGTGTCTTGGAAACATTTTGACCATAATGTGCAGCTGGAAGAGCTTCCATAGACCCTGACATTGCCAAGACAGAGAAATTAACCATGCTTTCCAATGATCTTTAGGAAAAAGGAGTAGTAGAGGCAGGTTTCTAGTTAATTCTAGTCAATTGATTTGTAGTTTACATGCATGTATCCTCAATGGGAGTCAAACTATTTTAACCCTGAATTCCATTCAATTTTGGGATTAATTACCAGTACCGTGTATGCCTCATTCCATTTTATATGATAAAATAGATTGGGGAGGACCAGGACTTTTCTTGGTGGCCTCCCTGCTCAATGGCCTGCCTGGCCTGACCCCACCCCATGATTAGCTTCCTTGTAAACAATGGTAACGTGGTCAGAGCTCCGCAGTCAGAGCGGTAGGGGATTGGTAGTGTTTTTTTTTTAAAGAAACACATTGTGATTAGTTAGTGGCTTCATTCTCCGCAGGTCCGCCCTGTAGCATTGACAGATCGCTGACCATCATACGCAATAGACTATCTGCAAAAACTAAATAATGGATAATGGCACAAAGAAAAAAATTAAAGGTGGACAACAGTGAGAGTTGGGAAGAAAAAGAAGGTCTCTCAAGGAAGAGGTGAAATGTCAGAAATTAACTGAGTTGTTTATTAAACCCAGCAGCAGCCAGACTGGTACTTATGGTGGCCGACGGGGGCAAACGCACCGCACCGACAAAACGCTGCAAACACAAGAAAGATGCAACAAGATGCTTGTATTTATATATATATATATATATATATATATATATATATATATATATATATATATTAGGGATGTGACTTTTGGTCCAAAACACTATTCGAAATTCGCTGTAAGCTATTCGAATATTATTCGAAAATCGAACATATTTCCATGACACCCATGCCCCCCCCCTCCCGGCACTGATATGTGCCTCCATCCGCAAACACACATGCGGTGACAGAAAGGGTAAACACAAAACACAAGTCCATCTGAACATCCTGGACATTTACATATTGTTGTTTCCAACTCTTATAAATTTATTAGAATCTCCATTCTTCCTCATCGCTTCCAAAAATTTAAATATCAGAGATATTTCCATCTCCAATCAGTTCAAGGGCTGTATATTCTGCATATAGAATATTTTCAGCTCATTATCAACTGATTATCTTGTTCTGAAGTATTGTTTTTATAGTAATAAGGTCATTCATCAATACTGGATCAATGAGTTCAACAACACGCTTTCAGACCCACTGTCCATTGGAATAGACAACAATGTTTGAAAAAAATCCTGTGTAAAAACTTGCACTAACACATTTGATATTACATATTAATTCACATGTTTCACCTTTCAATATCATATCAAAACTATGAAACCTTGGCACAAATATCTATAAATGTGAATAAAACTGTTGAAAACAATCCTCACTTTGACGTGTGGAGTGCCTCTCTTCAGTGTGGTGGATTTTTTTTCATACCGGAACAAGCAAAGCTATACTGCTGTTTGAATGGTTGGTAAGCATCAAATTAACGGACTTCAGGGTTCAAATGAGTTAAATGTTGTAAAAGTAAAGAAAACAGCAACTGTCATGTGACGTCCATTGTAATGGACGCAGGGTCTGAAAGGGTTAAATCAGAATTTCATGAGAGGGTCATCTGGGAGGATCTGGATGATTTGACATGGAATGACCCAGTTGAATTACATCAGTGGTTCTCAAATCCGGTCCTTGTGACCCAGTGTCCTGCATGTTTTAGTTATTTCCCTCTTCTATCACACCTAATTAAATTATTGATTAGCTTTTCAGAAGCCTGATCATGAGGCTACAGGTGTGATGGAAGAGGGAGATATATTTTGAATTAAATGTATTCTTTACATTCTTCTTTACTTTTTAAAATTAGCTTTTTGTTAATTTAAATGTTTTACATTTTTTAAAAAATCGTCATTTTTTTCAACATTTAAAAAATTACATTATTTTGTTTTATTTAATTTTTTTTAAAACATTTAAAAAATATTTTGATTTGTCTTCATTTAAATGTTTTTAATTTAAAAAAATTAAATTAAAAAGCATTTAATTCATATCTTTAATTAGTTTTTATTTTTAAAAAAGAAGAAGAGGGAGATATGTAAAACATGCAGGACACTGGGCCACGGGGACCAGATTTGAGAATCAGTGAATTACATCTTCCAGGACAAATCCAAATAGTTGTACTGTCTCTTTAAGAGGTGTCAGCGCTCCGCTACATTCTGCTAGCTTCCCGCTGCTTATTATTTTCTGCAACAAGATGGCTGTCGTTCCCGAAAGCAGAGTCCTTACTTTCAGCGTTTTTAAATGGAGCTCTTACTCCTCTACTTATTTACCCGAGTGAGTATTGCACGCACTATTTGCTTGAGCAATTGCACTTAGTTTTATGGTAACAGGTGGTCTTTTACGGCCCAGGTTCAGCTGTATTTCTTCATTCTGGCCTGGTTGGCCTAGCTCATCTGCGAGCCGAGCCAGCTAGTGTTAGCTTTGTCATTAGCCAGAAGAGCGCTTGATATTTTAACCTGCGTTGCTCGGTTATCATGATGCTGCCACTTGGTTCAAGCAGTTTTAGAAATGGGACGGTCGGAATTTAGCAGAGATATAAAAAAAAATCACCAAATATATATCTAGTAGAAACGTATAATTAATTGACAGTGATATGCCGAGCGTTATTGCAATAGAGTATCTGGCTATTTAACCCAACGACACACTAGTTTATCTTTCTTCTCCAAAGAGTAAAGTAGACTGAAAGTATTTTCATTTAAATATTAATAACTAGATTAATTCGTGAAATTTCAATCAAGTTAACCTTTTACCTGCTCAAACGAGTCACTAGTGTTCTTTCCGGTACAGTGATGTTTAGAAAACGAACGGCTATAGTGGCTAACTCAAAGCCAAACAGGGTACCAGCTACTGTTATCTAACCAAAGGGCTCTGCTTTAGCTACTGTGGCTCAGTTTCTTTACTGACTGCTTAAAACACATGTTATGAAACGAACGGTCACGCACAATGGCATTATCGTTAATCTCCACAAGTGAATGAATACATTTCGTAGTAAAACTGTGTGACAGCATTCGCCTGTTGCTGAATGAGCAGTCCACAAACAGATTAGCTGAAGCTAACGATACCTAGCTAAAAACATTAGCAATGCTAGAGCGTCAGTAAATTACTAGTGTCATTGTACCAGCGGAGGCAATCTGGCCATTATTTTGGTTTTATATTTTTAAAGAATATTTACGTAGTCGTATTTAATTTGTGGTTATTCTTTAATAAACAAAACGGTACGTTTTGACAGGATCTCATTACACATGTATTCATTATTTTGTGTGTTTGCTAGGAACATCTTGGTGGACAAACCCAATGATCAGTCTTCCAGGTGGTCTTCTGAGAGCAACTATCCTCCACAGGTAAATACACTTCTGTTCAGACAACCTGTTATCACTGCACCAGTTGGAATCACAGTGAAGGTCAGCCGTAATTGCTGGCTGGGCTTTGGTTTGCACACAAAAAATATCTGGAAGCAAGAGCATTAAGACATAGCATTTGAACAATAGTTGTACAGTGTAGCAATCCTCTATGCAAGTATCCATATTCACTGTTCTCTGCATCACATGTATACAGACCCACATAAAGGGGCTGAAGCTGATGATGAGATTTGCACCACATTTGTATTTGTAATCATTATGTGGAAAATAGAATGTAGGATGAATACAGCACTGATTGCTATCAGATTCTAAGGAGAATATGTTTGTCATACATACTAAAGGTTATCTCTGTTGTAGCATCTTAAGATGTGGCTTATGGAACATCATTATATCTTGTAGTTCTTCACACACAGTATGTAATGTTTTGACTTAAGGCGCTTTCCCACAGAGTAGTTCTAGGAACTAAACAGTTCTTAGAACTATAGGTGTGTTTCCACAATCGGAACTTTCGGGACTTTTGTGGGGGAACTACTTTTTCCCGGGCTATGAGTTAGCCTGGTCCTTTCAGCCGTTGTGTCTCCATACAGAAATGTCCCTATCGGAACCTTTCGATGATGTCATTATATTGCGTCAGTTGCTATGGTAATGTCACTATCAAAAAGCGCCAAAACTAAGCAGCAGCAGAGGAGGAAATCACACGACAAGATGTGGACTAGGGATGACGAAATGTATAAAAAAATCTTGATCGATCACAAGCCTCATTAACTGGTTGAAGCTGGTGACTGAGAAAAGAAAATACTTGCTTTGCCAGGTTTACAGAGAAATTTAGGGGACGAAGAATCCAGCCGCAGGTGGTACTATGATGTACATTAATTTCATAGCTTTAATCAACATTTCTATGAACCCAAAAGTAGACTGTAAGGATAGCGCTTCTGCAAGATGCGGAAATAGATGTGGTCTCGGCTCTACCAAACACCTATGTCATATAGTTCCTAGAGAACTAAAAAAGACCCTGCCTGCGAGAAGGAATGAAAAAGGTTTTAGGAACTTTGTAGTTCCTATGCTGTGGGAAATGAGGGGGGGTCTTTTTCCTACAGTGGGAAAGTGCCTTATGTGTATTATTCAGACATGACACATGTGCTCAGGTGTGGGAATGATCTTTTAGTACTCTTATTGATGTTTAATTGGTAACCTATTGTATTGATGTTTTTATGGCAACTACTTTGTTCTTTGGTGTACTTTCCATGGAATGAAATTTTTTAGTTCAAACATGTAAACAAATCATGTACATATTTTATTTATTATGTATCCTATGAAGAGCAGCATAATTTATACTGAGTCAACTAACATGAATATGAAAGGGTTTCATAAGTGGTATACGACTGTCATATTTTTTTTTTAGAATTTTTAAATATTCTTCCTATTAAACTCTGTCAGAATTTAAATGTTTAAAGATTCATGTTCAGACAATATAATTTCATGCAATAGCTTGCTTGTATCACACAAAACATGTGATTGAAAATTATGTTTTTCTTTTGGGCTTTGAAAATGTTTGCTTTAAAACCCTATTTTCACCACACTAACACTGTGACACATTGACAGCACACTGACTTTAGTTTTAGATTCTGCAACTTAATGTCTGTGAGGTAGGCCCCATCTGAAGTCAATATGTTGTATCTCATAATTTTTCCTGAATTCAGTGACCGAATGTAGTAGAATTGTGGCAGTTGAGGTTGAATCTGAAAGATGGTATTGTATGACAGAAGGAAATGAAACCCTTCAAAACAATGGTTAACCACTCACCAGTTGACTTGAACACACAAGTCACAAAATGTTCACAATGTTTAAATCAAATCAAACGCTAGTGAGACATAGGGCTAAAGGGGAAGAGCAACCATCAAACATTATCTTCCTGAGACACAGCAATGTATTTTGTCTTCTGTAGGGAACAGAAGTTTGACAGTATTGCTTTCCAATAAAAAATAAATATATATTAAAAAATGTATCTGACAAAATTGTTAAATTGTGTATTTACCAATCAAGACAATTGTTTAATGTAAAAATGCTAAAACGTTCACTTTCCTGGGTCACAAGTGGCTCAAGGTACAGTTTAGTTAGTAATTCAGTTTAATTCTGATTGAAGAGATACGGTCTTTGAAAGTGTCAAACATAATTCATTGAAGGAATCTAAGAGGCCGTGACTGAATCTGAGTTTGGGCTGCATGGTTTAGTCAAAAAGTAATCATGGTCTGTTCTCTTGTTTAGTAACAAAACTGTACACATGAATGTTTCTGGTACAAGTTAATTGTCTGGCCACAGTCTGTAATTTTAACATGTACATCTAGACATATGGCGTGTTTCCACAATTGGAACTTCTGGGACTTTTTTGGGGGGGAACTACTTTTGACTGGGCCATGCGTTAGCCCGGTCCTCTCAGGCGTGTGTCTCGATACAGAAATTGCTCTATAGGAAACTTTCAATGATGTCATCACATCGTTTCGGTTGCTATGGTAACGTTACTAACAAAAAGTGGCAGAACAAAGCAGTAGCAGAGGAGGAAATCGCAACAAGACTAGACATGGACTAGGGATGGCGAAATTTATTACTTCACTGAGCCTCATTAACCAGTTGAGATCAGTCATGAGAAAACGGTTGCTTTGCCAGCTCATGTACGCAAAGCCATTTACGCACTGCAGCACGCTTCTACTAATTACTAATTATGACTTCTGCCCAGCGACTACCGGGCTGCTCTCAAGTACCAACCCTCGAGCAGGAACTCTGTTGGCTCCTGTAAAAGTTCTGATAGGCCGCCCTATCACAACGGCCCGGTCAGTGGAAACATGCACATACCGTGAAGTTCCTGTAAAATAGCCCCGAAGTTCTGATAATGGAAACACGCCTATTGGCTCATTCCTGCACACATTCATGCACTCAAACGACAGCATTTTTTGGTTGCATAACTAACTATGTGAATGCAAGTGTATGGATGTGTGATGTTTTACTTACTGGCTGCCAGAACTTAGAGCTGATTTAGGGAAGGTACTTGCATGTAAAATCAATGTCTTTCACAATGAAAGAATGCATGAAAAGAGCTCACATCTCAAAGGGAAACTTCCAGTGTGCATATTTATCTGAAATGGTACAGTAATACATTAGCTTTGTAGCCTTCTTCACATGTCACTGCCAAGATATGAAAATCAGGTGGCTTGTTGTCAGTGGATTAATGAGGAGTCAGTGCTCTATTACAGGCAAGTGTCTGTAAAGACTGCCCTTGAACTTAATATACGAGTCACTGTAAGAGCTTAATTAGAGGATCAGGCTGTATTTTTGCATAATAATTGCATTGTGAACAAGCACTCACCGAGACAGGGGAGCTAAATGTCATTAGAGATGCTTTGACAAAGATGTTGAGCATATTAATTGATCAGATGTATTGAATATTGATGGAGCAGGACCAGATTTTATTAGTGGGCGTCACCAGTCCTGCTGTTTAAACGGGACACCTCATTTCCATTGACACCATTAATCAGTGTTCTGTGGTTTCTTTTCACCCTGACTTGTTGAACACTGCAGATTTATCAGTGGATCTCTCTGCTTGTTGGAGGAGTAGTGACATGGATGTGGCTCATAGATTGTATTGAAGCCACTTACCTGAAGTAGTGGATTGACCCTGCTGCACACATTTAGATAATGAGCAAATCTTTTTACAGTGGCTGACCTGCTACAAGCAGGCAATTTTTCCACAGTCCTCCACACGCAGACATACTAATAGCATCATTTTTCTCCTCTGTCCATTTCATGTTTCTGCTGTCCTTCCGCTACCGTGTTCCTTTAGTTCTTAATCTTGAAATTGGAAAGGCCGGCTATTGTCCAGAGTATTACCTTCGGGAAGTATGAGAAGACTCACGTCTGCAACCTGAAGAAATTTAAAGTGTTCGGTGGGATGAGCGAAGAGAACATGACAGAACTTTTGTCCAGGTGAGATATAGGTGCTGATGGTTTGTGGTTTTGTGTATGAAGTAGCACTACATGATTTGGTGAAAGGGCCAAGTAATGGAAATTAGGAATCTTGCTACTGTCTAGCATATTTGTCTAAAATTAGTGTAGACATTTATCAATATGCATTGTCCCAAATAAATATAAAAAAGTAATTATTGGGAAGAGTATTACGATTGCAATAAATATGTTTTCATGAGTTACATTCCTTGATGGAAAAGCAATTACTGATGACTTTATGTAAGGCAAGAAACAAAGAGCAACTTCTATTTTACATGTTTTATACAGTGCCTTCTCTTAGCGTCACAGAATCCAAAAATATCAATGAATGGAGGTTGTCTTGTCATTTACAACCATTTCATCATTTCCAAACTGTAAAATCATGTGACCCTACTTGGGATGATAAACGGACATGCACAACTTTATTTAACTTGCATGTTTTTGTTAAATCACAGCCTTTGTGTGTAATTTTTTTACAGACTGACACTGCAGTTTATTAAATACTGCAGCACAGACTGAATACAAGGAACTCGTTAGTTTTTCTTGAATCTGAATATTGCTTATTGAAAAAGTTGTTCATTAGTAAATTAAATCACTTTGAATGTATGTATTCTGGTACTTTTTTAGAAGATTTGATGCTTAAATAGGGTGGGAGACCCTGGAAAAATGGTTAAAGCAAGCTACATTTTCAGAATTGATAATTCAAAAGTTCAAACCTCTTTCTTCAGAAATCCCCCCAAAGCCACACCTCTAGAGTACTGGAACATACTATTGTTCCTGAGGATTCGTGAACACCTTACTAATTACTCTCTTTCCCACTACTGAATCTTCACAAACTGCCATTTTTAGGGGCAGGATGCTTGTCTTGGCCTATTATATATTATACAAATGTAGAATAAGTCCTATGCAACAGTGATTTTTTTTTTGTATGAAATTCATGATGTGGGTGCACAACATCCCAGCAAAATCTTAACAGTGGAAAACACTAAATTCTCTATTATCTTTGTTGGCAGAACAGTCCCAATTCATACCCATTTGGCTAACGTCACATTCCCTAGTGATTTATGTTGGTGACAAAATAGTTTGCTGGTGAGCTTTATATCCTAATATAGCTAGCCAAGCTCTGGCTTCCTTTCTTGTAAAAGTGCTCCAAGCCTCTGAGAATGCATGAAGAGGGGCACACCCTGAGGGGGGAGGGACAAATGGCAGTTGAATTTGATAGACACTATTCAATCAATTTGGTGAGCCAGTTAAAATGGTTGGATAGTGTTTTTTCAGACCTGTCCGTTCCTCAATGACAACAGTTTTATTTTTGTGTTGAAGCATTTACTTAATTGTTTGCACTTGGGGTGTGAAGGGGATTTTAAGCAATATAGTTATATAGTCTTTTGCCCCACCTTTAAAATAAAAAAACGTGTGTGTATGTATATATATATATATATATATATATATATATATATATATATATATATATATATATATATATATATGTATGTATGTTTGTGTGTACACACACACACACCAAGTGTACTTTCAATTGTTAAAAAAACCATGATCGGCATCCACTGAACCTTTTCACTTTTTCAATTAGACAGCCTGTTAAAGATGAGGACAAATAACAGCTGCCACGGTGACCAATTAAATTAGCTTAGTCGTAAACATTTTACCAACCTGTAGAAGCAGTTGGCACCCTCAGATTTGTAATACACTGTGTGAGGCACTTTAATGTTCTATATTTTATTTTCTCCCCTCCTAGTGGCCTTAAGAACGACTACAACAAGGAAACTTTCACCTTAAAGCACAAAATTGATGAGCAGATGTTTCCCTGCAGATTTGTCAAAATAGGTGAGAGCTTGTTTACAGTGACAAATTATTCATTTGTGGCGTGTTCATCTCTGTTTAGATGCCTTTTATTTTTGTTCTATTTGTTGTTTCTGTTCCTCAGTGCCTCTTATGTCTTGGGGTCCCAGTTTTAACTTCAGCATCTGGTACATTGAGCTGCATGGTATTGAAGACCCTGATGTGGTTCAGCCCTGCCTTAACTGGTACAGCAAGGTAAACACGAGCTGCCTGAAGAGTTAACTAATGTGTCATTAAGTGGATTAATCAGGTGGAAGGATTTCTTCACTTCTACAACAAATACCTCTAATGTGTCCATTTAGATAAAGTGATAAAGACTAAGACAGGGATTTGTTCACAGTTCTAGTTTGTGTTGGGTCTTTCCACAGTGTAAATATGGAATTCATTAGCTTCACATTGGTAGGTTATATTCACAGATAATTTTATAAACTTGTCATCCAATTGTTTTTTTTTTTAATATCTTTTCACTTCTTGTATTCATAATGAACTAAATATGAACTCCTGTATTTTCAGCTGCTAATTAAGCTAAACATTCCAGAACAAGAAAAGTAATAAATATTAAAGCTTGTTATGTCAGTAACTAATCATTATTTTGATTCCAGATTAATCTACCAATTACTGTGATGAGTAATTAATCCACCCACAATGATGTGTATAAATTCCTATTTTAATGTAGCAGCAACCCAGAATCCACAGATATTCATCCTGAATTTGAAAGAGAAAAGCTTTAAATTGTCGTCTTTGAGAGCTGCAATGTTCAGAATGTAGGAAATAGTACTGGAGAAAGATAAATGAGTAATTGTCAAAATAATTAGAAATGACACGTATAACGAGTTTCACGGTGTTAATGAAAGAGTGTCAGCAGGTCTTTGACTATTATTTAAAATATTGATTACCCTACAGGACCTCTTTTCTGTTGTAATCCTCTGATTATTAAGGATAGTTTATGAAGAGTTTAATTAATACTAATATAATCATTCTCAATATTTTTAACAGTTTGGTTTTCTGGATTCATGTTCCCCTGAGGTGTAATATATAGTTGCGGGGGGGGGGTTAATTTATTGCTTGGTACATTTGTGTGGACAAATAAAGTTATGGCAACAAAAATGGCTCGTAAGATTTTAATTTGAAGGCTGATATCTGTCCATTTTCCATGTATTCTTGATAATACCCAAATTCACTTCAGTTCTTAACCTCAATATCGTTGGCATTGTCCTGAAAAAAAAACAGTACTTTTATTCATTCCAAGGTTTCTTCTGTTTTAGTCTGATGATACACACATGAGTTAATACTTGATTGCATAACCATTGTTTTCTATGGTTAATAATGGTTTAATAACTTTTTCCACTATTGTATAAGATGTATATCTGAAACAGTAGTTAACTTGTGTTTTTCAACTTCATCATAATATCAGGCCTGTTGTGCTTGGCTGTAGTTTTATGTTTTGTGCATATTTGACCCTTTGCCTTTTTCCTTACCGTTGTCTTTGCAGTATAGAGAACAGGAAGCCATTCGCCTTTGCCTCAAACATTTTCGGCAACATAACTACACAGAGGCCTTCGAGTCACTGCAGAAGAAGACTCGGATAGCACTGGAGCACCCCATGCTCACTCACCTGCATGACCGGCTGGTGCTCCAAGGAGATTTTGATGCCTGTGAGGAACTCATAGATAAAGCTGTGAGAGGTATTATACTCAGCAAAACACAATTTAATCCTTTTAAAATGGCAGGCTCATATAAGGTGTGATCTTGTCTTCCTTGTTCTAATGGTCGTTTTACCGTATCCCGTCCACTTTTTTCCTGATTAGACGGCTTGTTTAACCAGTATATCAGCCAGCAGGAGTACAAGCCTAGGTGGAGTCAGATCATCCCGAAATGCAACAAAGGTACAAGCGCCCAAGAAATCAACCGAGACGACATGAACAGTGAGACCAACTATTTATGTGGGGAAATCCTCCCTCCTCCTCACTCATACATTTTCCCACAGCTCTGTGGCCTTGTAGCTAAATTGAAGCTCCCCTTTTCCCTCCATTTCACCCATACCATGTTGTCCTCTCTATCACCACTGTCCCTGTCCACACTCATCCCCTCGCTTGTCCTCCCTCTCCCTTTTGCAGGTGACGGTGACGACAACAGGCCAGGGATGAGGGGAGGACATCAAATGGTCATTGACGTCCAGACTGGTGAGGCCCATACAACCAGTGTTATGACTGTTTTACTGACACTATGACTCATATTTTCCTACACAGACTCGGAGCACGACGCTGTATTGCTGTTTAATCAAATTAACCCTCACCGCCCACGTCCTCTCCGCCTTCAGCCTTTTTCTTTTAAAACAAAACTGTCCTGAGGGCCTCTCTTGTCTGTATCGCATAAATCAGAGCTTTTGTTTTGACAGAGACACACAACTATTGCTTTTTATTTTCTGTATCTGGTGAGGTTGGTAGTGTACTTTCCTGTTGGCCATCCAAAAGACAAAAGATTGTATTGTGTGAGAGTGATGCATCCCTATCAGGCTGCATACACTAGTGCTAGTGTTTTTTTTTTTTTTAAACTAGTAAAAGTAGATACAAAAATTAGAGCTTCTGCTGTTTGAGCTCATGACGAGTAATCTTTTAGTTGTAACTGCCGGTGCCTCAGTGATGCTTTTATCTTTGCTCCTGATCCCATTTAAACTGCCAGTAATTAATTTCTTTTTGGACTCAAGGTTAGGTATGATGTATGAATCTCTTACGTTAAAATGTTTAAGCTTCTTGATTATATCTTGCATAATGTAAAATTTGATGACAATAAAACTTTCCTGTAATTACCTACTTGAGGTAACTGTTGCCCTGGTCTGCCAGTGGACAACTAAATGTGCTAAAACAATTTTAATTTACTGTGCCGTTTCAAGATGTTTCCTGTCCCATCCCAGCCTTTCAGTACAGTTTTTTTCTAATATGATTTTAAAAATGCACCAATTCATTTTGTATAACACTTTGTCCAAGTAAATCTATTAGGAATCATTTGAATCCTTAAATATTTTACAACTCACTTGCGGATTTGGGATTTTGGCTGTAATTGCATAAATTATTTCCTTTTGCACAAGTCTCTGGGTCAGACACAGGCCGCTGGGATTTGTGGAAACCAAACGGTGATGTTTCCACACCAGAGGTTTAGTGAACTTGTGCTGTAAAGACACTTCTCTTTTGGCCTTTCTTAAAGCATGTAATTTGTAATTAATAACATCGTGAGAAGTTTATTGTACTGAGACTTTTTTTTTTATGAAGTGTCAACATGTGCAGCACAACAAGTGACTTTTTTCAGCCCATTGTTTTACACAGGAAGTGATGATTGAAATGAACACTATCAGTGGCTTACAGATAAAATACCTTTGTACAAAGGTCATACTGGTATTTTCAACCAAGGGTTTGTAACTGTTTTATGTCAAAAAATAAGGTAAGAATCTGATAAATAAAAAAGATTGTGTTCACTGGTTTGAAAGGGTTCAGATCAGAGGCTAAAACAGAACTGGGACATGTCACAGAAATCCAGTTCAGTAATCCCTGTCTGTTAAGTGCATCCTTAACTTTGTTACTAACAACCTAACGCTCTTTGTAGAAACCTCCACTGTTGACATCCAACTTTACTATGATTTGTATATGTGTGTACATTTTGTACTTTAAGTGTGTGTTCTCTGGGTGGTCGATCTTCCTGTGTCAAGCCTCTTATTTTAAAGACATATTGATAAAAAAGCATCTCATTGTAAATCCCCTTAACTCAAGCCTTTAAGGGTTTCTAATAACATAGCCTTAATTGGTTTGTTCACTCAGTGAATAAGGCTACGTCCAGAGAGTTTGACCGGCGCAACACACACACCGGACACAAACAACAACAACACTGATAACACCCTAACCCATTCACCACTGATACTCTGTTGTTCACCGTTGTTGCTGTCTTGTGATGAAAATGAATGCTACGGGTGCAAGGCGGCTGTTTTTTCCAGTCATGTGGTCATGACTGTATGTATAGATACAGAAGCGGCACCGTATGTAGATCTTCCCACTCTGGGACCCGTTTTCCAAAGAGCTCGTTTTGGGGTATCATTGAGACTTGTCCCATTTTGACGAAAGGCTAATCCGTTAAGAAAGTACGCCGGTTTCACACGAACTTGTTTCCATGCAGACGGTGTGTAAGAACAGCACAACGTATTGTGTTGCGATTGTTTTTAAAACCATTGGAGGAGAGGAGCTGTACTATCATGTAGATGAAGTTCACCTACTGCTTTTGTCTTGCAGAGACTGTGTACTTGTTTGGGGGCTGGGATGGCACACAGGACCTGGCAGACTTTTGGGCTTACAGTGTTCAGGAGAACCAGTGGGCCTGTATCTCAAGAGATACTGAAAAAGAGGTGAGAACAAACTCATAGATTTACATTTTGTGTCAATGGAAATAGGTGTGTGAGTGTTTTCTGGTTCCGAGATGGTCTTTTCACTGTTGAGCACTGTTAATAAGTTTAGTTTTTTATTATTATTTTGTTAAGGAAACCAAGAAAATTCATGTTACAATGTTTTCATTTCACGACTGCTTTTAGTGTGTTCTATGATTTATGGTCTCTATACTTTAAATCCTTTATATTCTATACACTTGAGCATTATTACAGCAGAAAATGTGCTTTTTAATTAAGACATTAAATAAGTTCAAACCTGTATGTGTGTCTCCGTATGCAACATCAGAGCGGTCCAAGTGCTCGTTCTTGTCACAAGATGTGCATTGACTCCCAACGGCGTCAGATCTACACACTGGGGCGTTATCTTGACTCCAGCGTTAGGAACAGCAAATCTCTGAAGAGCGACTTCTACCGCTATGACATAGATGCAAACACCTGGACACTACTCAGTGAAGACACATCAGCTGATGGAGGGCCGAAGTTGGTGTTTGACCACCAGGTAAGTTGGATGCCCCTCACTTTGTCATGCACGCCAACACAGCAGCTGTCTTTCCAGAGTTGGCATCTCTTACATAGCATCTTCCTTTACAGGTGATCAGCTATCACAAAGTGACACTTACACATTTTTTTTTGCATTTGGCTTATAAAATACTGGCTTAGGTAACTATCATTGAATTGGATGCAGAAAGTAATAGGATTCAGCACAGTTCCACCAGCCACAAAGTTCACACCCCCGCCCACAGTCAGTCTCAGATTTACTGACATTATCTCCCGTATTTGATGTCAAGGTTCACTATTAATAGTCCTCCACAGTATAACTGTAAAGGCTGTTAAAAAACAGAAAATGGTCTTCATGGTATACTTTCAAATGTCTTGTAGTTGGTCTTCTGACAAGATTTCTATGATAGATTTGAACTTAATTTTTTATTTTTTTTTTTTAATTCTTGTAATCATGTATTTGTTGTACCGTGCCAGGGACTGTAGATGTAAAGTAGCCAATGGCTACAATCTGGCACGGTGCATCAAATTGCAACATTTATGTTTAAAATTGTACATGGTCCCTTAATAAAATCAAATTTAAATAAAAAAAATAAATAAATTAAACTTCCTCTTCCTGTAAATGGGGAAAATCAGAATGAAGATGTATAGGAAACAAAAACAGTTGAATCACTGAGTTCTTGGTTCCTGCTCTACTAATATCATAGGAAATTTGTTTGGGGAAGTGTGGTATTTTAATTTCACGCTAATTGGGCATGAATTTTGTACTTATTGACATATGATTATGATCCTAAACAACACACACAATAATAAAACAAATTGCAACAGGTTTTAAGGTCAAGTTTTGCAAACAGTGTTTTGAATAATAAAACGATGACAAACCAAAAGGTCAATGACCTCATTAAAAGCTGTTAAAACAGCTTCAGAATCTGAATATGGTTAACTGATGACTATCAGATGATTCCTTCCCATAGTGCATTGTCAGGTTCAGGGGTTCACAATGCTCCTAGAAACGATTCATAGTCTGGTTATACGAACATGTCACAAATTCAGATTTGACATGAGAAGAACCCAAGGCTCTGTGTACAGAGTTTGAAGGTCAGATATGAAACACACCAATGTATGATGACGATTATATTTTAATTTTCATCCTATATTTGTGATTGTTTGCTAATGTTATTTAAACCTCAAGTCAGAAAATCGGATGACTCCTCCAAGTGGCTTTTCTGTAAATGTAAGGTGATTGCATTCAAACAAGTAAAGCATTGATTACTGTGGTCATGAAATGTAAAGATTTAACTATTTATGCAGGTTGAATGTCTTGCAAAACATTGAATGTAATGAAAAGTGCAAATTTTGCAAATGATGGCAATCTGTTCTACATGAATAGTGGAAACCACAAGTTGTCATGCTGGCTTTTGCCTCTAACCTTGTTATGAACTTCCTGTTTCCCTCGTGTCCTTTTTCCTGCTTTCTCCCTGCTTTCTCCCTGCTTATCGTGCAGATGTGCATGGACTCAGAAAAGCACATGATTTACACATTTGGTGGTCGCATCCTGACATGCAATGGCAGTGTGGAGGACAGTCGGACCTCAGAGCCTCAGTTCAGTGGACTCTACGCCTACCACTGTCAGGCTGGGACGTGGAGCCTCCTGCGGGAAGACTCGTGTAATGCTGGGCCAGAGGATGTCCAGTCCCGCATTGGACACTGCATGCTGTTTCACACTGTGAGTCTGGATATAGCTATGGGTTCCAAGCCTGTTAACTTATGTCGTCTTCTCTCTTGCTCTTTTATGTTTAATTTATTTTTTTATCTGTCCACAGAGAAACCGCTGTCTCTATGTGTTTGGAGGTCAGAGGTCAAAGACATATCTCAATGATTTCTTCAGTTATGATGTTGATGGAGATCATGTTGAGATTATATCTGATGGCACCAAGAAAGACTCTGGCATGGGTAAGTTCAAGCATGGAGGCGTTTTTGATGCAGTATAAAGTTGTTTAATATGGTGCTGATTAAAGGTAAACTCCTTTTCTGTTTATTTCTGTTTTTATTTTTCACATCCTTCTGTTAATTTTTTAATTCAAGTCACAAGGAGATGCAGGGTTTCTTCTAAAGCCTATCTCTGGGTAAACAGGTTTTGAACTGGGTTTTTTGCCCTCTTGCCTCATCATAATGGCACTGTAGGTTTCTGAGGTCATCTGACAGATATTGAGTTTTCAACACTCTGACTGAAATGGTGCACACTGAATGACTGTGCTCCACCTTAAATCTTTTATATATGGTTCTGTGTGGTGACTGGTCACCCAGTCTGAGCCAGAGAGAGAGAATGTGGACCCAGCGATAACATGATGAAGAGAGACTGAAATATTTAAATGGGTGTGTAAGTGAAACAGAGTAAGAAAGAACAGAATGTGTTCTGGCAGGAAGGAAGCAGCAAGCCCAAACAGTTCTCTCTTTTTCATAATCGGTCTCACATGCTGATGTGTGTTCTGGCTTGGGTCAGGCTCAGCTCTGCAGCAGCAACACTATTCAAACTGCTGTTCGTGAGCAGCTAGAGCTGAAGTTTAGTCTGTTCATTTATATAATACTGAGCTGAGCAGATCTTGTCAGTATTGCCCAGGGATCGACTTGGCTGATGATGAATCACAGGTTAAAGTTTTGTCTTGAATTATTCCTTAAACTTTGTTTTGTCCACTCCTTGGAGAAACAGTTTCAGATAACACCTAACATGCAGGTCAGATAAAACTTAAAAATACAGAACAAAGACAGATTTTTAGTTTCATCCCTTGAGCAAGCAATCGACTTAATAAAACTTTTGTAACACACTAAACCAGGGGTCTGCAACCGTAGTTCTAGAGAGCCACAATCCAGCATGTTTTAAATGTTTTCCTGTTCCAACACACCTGATGCGTGGTATCAGTCTTCTGCAGAGTTTGATGATAGGCTGATCATTTGAATCAGGTGTGTTGGAACAGGGATACATCTAAAATATGCAGGACAGTGGCTCTCTCGGGCCGGAGTTGCAGAACACTGTACTAAACTGTAGTTAAAATTGAGATTATTTATTTATTTATTTTTAACTATTTTTATTGAATAATAAGTTTCCTTTTAATATAAGCAATAATTGATGATATAAATTAAATCTAAAAACTATCCAAAATGTAAGTCAGTATCGTGTTTTATTTTTGTCTGGTCAATGCTGTAATATTTCTGATCAGTGTTTGCTGATTTTTATATAATTTTCCGATGCTATATCAAATGCTCTTAGAGGTGAATGCTGTTTAACCTGGAGGCTGAAGGATATGTGAACTGTCACAAGTTCTGTGAAATGCTTTAAACTGTCCAAAATAAAAGCACAATCAAAAAGTGGCAGTTAAGTAAAAAAAAAGATACAGTCAACACAAACTAGATGCTAATCCTAAAGTCCTAAGTCTGTCTAAAACCTAATTGTTAAGACGCCATTTACCACAACAGCGCTAATGCTGACTCGGTTGAGTGCCATGCAGCTTATCATGAATTTTATGCTTCTTGTGCCGCTTCCTTTGTTTGTATTCATGGGGAGAAATTCTTTGTGAAGTGCTGGACTTGGACCCATAAGCCTGTTGGTTTTGTGCCGAGCGACAGTATCTATCACAGATTATGTATTTGATTTGTCTATTTGTAAACACATTAAAGGGCTGAGTTCAGTTGTCTGCTCTGGTGATCTTCAACTTTATTCAAACTAAATAAATATTAAACAGCAACAACATTTCATGACTGGAAATGGTTTAGACTTCACCAAACCTGCATGAATAATATATCCTGTTTTGAAGTTTACAGCTGCTGTAATGCACCACTGTTGCAAATACAGTTTGTATCCGATGCCCACAGCAGATCACAGACTTGCCACAATAACAGTAAAACAAGTGTCAGTATAATTTTTTTCCTTTTTTTTTTTTTTAATACCACACAAACTCAATTTGCATGCAGTTCACTCTGCCTCTGCTGGGCCTTGTTGCCATGGCAGCATGTTGCTAAGTTATCAAGTAGTTTTCTTTGATGGCCTCAAACTGTTTTCTGGTTTATTTATTTTTCCATTTATTCTAGTGAAAAAAGTTCTGTTATTAATGGATCTTGTCAACCGCTGACCTGAATAATTGCAAGCCTTGTCATTTTCATATCTCGGCTTAGTCACGTCAGCTGGAATAGCAAATACTAATATTTCGGAGTTGACCTCCCCGTGTTTGACATTGTTGATTTATCTGCCTCTGCAGTGCCAATGACGGGCTTCACCCAAAGGGCCACTATTGACCCAGAACTCAATGAGATCCACGTCTTGTCAGGCCTCAGTAAAGACAAGGACAAACGGGAGGAGAACGTCCGCAACTCCTTCTGGATCTACGACATTGCCCGGAACAACTGGTAGGAAGTGACATGAAGTATAAACAATTTCTTTGCAGCAGGGATGTTTCTGTGATCACTGCAGCTACACATAGTCTGTAGCATCACGGGCAGGAAACACTTTCACACACACCAGCTTTTTCTAGTCACCACAACAGATAGCAAAGAGCGTACACACAAGCATGCTTGACTCTTTTGATACAAATATTAAAAGAAACCAGGGCAACACAATTAGAGCCACCCCTTGGCCTATGCAGATAGATCTGGTAGTTCCTCAGTACTCTATCAGAAAACCACTCATTCCCACCATACGTTTGTTTGTGTTAGTGTGTATGCACACATGTACTGTATGTGCATCTTCCTCTCTTCTGATCGTAAAAGCAGAGCCCATCAGCCTGCAGCTCTTACTCTTCCAGTACATTGGTTTCAGCTGCTGTTCTTGTACTAAATGTCCATTAAATTCAGTCAGCAAGACACTTCAGCCATTGTGTGCACATGTGCTTGTTCCTTTGTACAAAGTCTTGAATGTCTCTGAGCATAGCAAGTTGTTGTACAAGTCCTTCAGGGGTGGGAGGGTTCAGGAAGGGGTCCAGTTTTGGTTGATTTAAATGTCGTTTTCTCTTTGTGCTTCTGCTTAGGTCATGTGTTTATAAGAATGATCAGGCAGTGAAAGAAAACCCAAGCAAGGCTCTGCAGGAGGAGGAGCCGTGTCCACGCTTTGCACATCAGTTGGTCTATGATGAGATGCACAAAGTAAGAATGGTTACCTACATACGTGGTACACTTTTCACAGCATATGATGTTCACACAGTTTTTCGAATGTGGACAGTAGTCAGAGTTATCAGGGTTTTGTTAAACCCCTGCCCTGGGGGTATGTAGATATACCAGGAATTTCTTCTGTCTTAGATTTTTGTCCAGTTGATCTCTTGAACACTATTCATCTGATTTCTTTCTTGTTTTTTTTATTTATTTATTTGCATTTCTCTCAATTTTTGCATTTTTCACAAAGATTTGAAAAATATTTGGGAAATTGAAAAGTTCAAACAATTTTTTTGTTTGAAACTTTGTGGTTTGGAAGCATTTTCAGCAGTGTGCTGTGATTTTAGTCTGAAGTATTGGTACGTACAGGAATACATTATGTCCTTCATCTAACAGTAGTAAAACTTTTAAATGCAAAAAAGTCCCAGAACACCATTTTTGCAAAGCTATTTGCTAAAGTGTTTGTGGGTTATTCATGGCATTTTCCCACCAGGATGTCTGAATCTGGTCTTGGAGTTTTTACTTTTTGCATTGATTATGTATTTTGGTTAATATTGTTTTGAAAGTGTCGGAATGTCCTGATATCATCTGTCCTATGTTTGTCTGGAATTGACAGTAATTGGTTTATACATGGCCCAGTCATTTTTAATTTCTTCCATAATATCCCAAATGTCTTTGCTTGTACATGAATCGAACCATGGTTTAGCTTGATCTAGAGGACAGGAAAGTTTTTTAATGTAAACTAGTTTATAATTATATTTCATTTCAAAATAACAATGAATTCCTGGGTAGGCAGGGTACCAGGAGCAGGAAGGGTAAAGGGTTGAGTGACTGGGCAGGGGGTATTAAAAAGTGCTGCTTACTGTTACACTTGCTGCTGCTGGATATAAGTTACATTTATTATTGGAGAATTTATTTACATAAAGGCCATAATTTATTTTTGACTGATGGAATATGATGGTGTAATAAATAAATCACTGACAAAATATGTGCAGTCCAATATACCATTGTGTAAAGACGGTGCCATGTTCTATTTATTTGTGAATAGATTTGTTTGAATCGGTATGGAGGTTTTATTCTTGATAAACAATGCAGTGTTTTAAAGCAGGATCAGTTTGAAATAATGCTTGGCCTGGCCTGTCCAATACCTGTTGTATATAATCACACCTAAAAATTAATATTGTTGATTGATTGTGATGTATATTTAATATTGTATATCTTATCTAAAACCACTGCATATATTTTTGGTAAAGTTTTGTTCTGTGTGTCTGTAAACAGAGTATTGAACATTGATAATATGTTGCACATATGTTTGCAGGTGCATTACCTGTTTGGTGGAAACCCTGGAAAGTCTTGCTCTCCAAAAATGCGCCTGGATGACTTCTGGTCCCTTAAACTGTGTCGGCCCTCTAAGGAGTACCTGCTCCGCCACTGCAGATACCTTATCAGGAAATACAGGTCTGCAACTTCACCACTGCTGCTTGTTTTTTTCTCAGAGATGCCTCTGTACTGATGCCAGTTATATGCTTATTAAGCAGTAGGATCATCCACTAACCACCATTTCCTTGACATATGTACTTCTTATGAAATGGTTACACCAGTGGTTTCCAAACTTTTTGACTGGGGCTCCCTTCTGGACTAAAGAATATTTGTGGGGACCACCCCCCTTTATGTAGTGTAGTAGTAATAATACATATATTAAAGTTGCAATTTTTTTATTCGTACAAGAGCATTATCCACAAAAGAGCAGTGCACATCACAATAAAACAGAACATTACACAGAACATCATTCTTTCTCACTTTTTTCAGTGACTTGTATGTGCTTGCTTTTTGAAATCTAGGCAATAACTGTGAGATTGCCACCCTCGGTTTACTTTTAATGTTCAACTTTGCCCTGTATTTGGTCTTGACGGAGACCACTGCAGAAAAGCCCACCTCACAGAGGTAGGATGTGGCAAAAGCAAAAATCACAACAACAATATCGGAGCAATCCAACAGATTGACAGTTTAGCATGAATTGAATGGAATTAATATTTGAGTTCTATTAACTGTCGCACCTATACACTGAATGAAATTTATATTCAAGGGTGGGGAGCTGACACATTACCAACATTCCGATGCCTTTTTTGGGGGGGGTCAGTCAGTCCCATCTCTCTTTTTTTTACCTTTTTGCTGATGTGGCCTTTTTGAACTAAAAGCAAATCTGTCTTACACTATGCAAACATCAGCAGTTTGATATAGGTTCAAAGAGGAGGTAAGCCAATTAACTGTTGTCTCTTCTAAAATCTGATTGGTTATGGAAGTTTTCCTGCTATTGCAAAGGAGAGAAGATACCAAGTGGTTTGTTTTTTCTTTGCTTCAGTCGCCATCTAGTGAGGGCTTTTAGTAAGTGTAGCACCACAGTGTCCCAGTGATGTTGACTGTTCTTGTTTTTGGTCGATAAGGTTTGAAGAGAAAGCGCAGTCAGAGCCACTGAGTGCACTTAAGTACCTGCAGAATGACCTGTCCCTGACGGTGGACCACACAGACCCAGATGAGACCAAGGAGGTAATAGATTTGTCATGCATAATTTGGCTACTTTTTAATAAATGGAGATAAAATAAGTGAGATAAAAAAATATAGAGTGGACAAAAGAAAATACACTTGGCAAGAAAACTGTAGATGAAAAGAGAAAAAGAAATGGGATATGCTATGTTTTCACCCACTCACCGAAGATTAAACCATTACACGTGTGTGTGTGTATGATTTTATTAGAAATGCCGTTCGAGTCATAGCTGTATTTTGCAACTCTAGATGTGTGATGACAAGGTGGACTGGTGTCCTCATTTGTATGCTGAGGGTTTCAGCAGCCACTGCAGCAGGTGTTTGTTCTGCTGTGGCTGTTTGTTCACTAACTGCCAGCTTTTAAGACTTGTATGTGTTGTCCTTCAGTTCCAGCTCCTGCCCTCAGCACTCTTCAAGTCCAGCTCTGACTTCATCCCTTTGGGTAAGAAGCTATGGATGTCACTTGTGTACACAATTTAATTATTAATTAAAAAACAAAATACAAAAAAACAGTGCTATACATTCATAGGTGTCATAATGGGATGGGTGATGGTAGATTTAGTAAATCATTAATTACTGAATAATTGAGAAAGGAATTATTATAAGGTAACTATTTTTGTTGGAGTCAAAATTAATTATTGGGAGTTAGAGGTGAATGTTTAATCTCTACACTATGTGGACAATAGTATTGGGTAACTTCCCATAACACCTACAGAGTCTTTAATTGCATACCCTCTAATGAATTTGTGGTCATTACCTTAGATTTCATCCTCCTGCTGCTGCAACAGCTTCCACTCTTAAGATTTTGGAGCGTGTCTGTGGGAATTTTTCCCCTCATTGACAGGAGCATTTGTGAGGTCAGATACTAATGTTGGATCAGAGAGTCTAGTGTGCTGTCTCGGTTTTGGCCCATCCCAGCTGTGTTGGATGGGGTTGAGGTCAGGCCTCTGTGATGGCCCTGTCAGGTTCTTTTACATTCAACTTATCCAACCATGTCTTTATGGAGCTTGCTCTGTGCACATGGGCACAGTCATGCTGGAACATGACTGAACTTTTCCCACAAAGTTTGAAGCAACAGAATTGTCTAAATGTCTGATGCATCTTATGTTTCCCTTCATTTGAGCCAAGAGGTCTTGGCTAACCCCATAGTACATATCCACTGAACTTTACAGTTGGCACAACGCACTCATGCAGGTTATGTTTTCCTGACATTTACCAAACCCCCAGACATGTCTATCAGAGGGCCTCATGGAGAACCATGACTCATCACTCTGCAGAACACAGTCCATTGGCAGCTTATTTTACACCCCCTCAGCAGACACTCTGCAATGTGCTGGGTGATGCCAGGCTTTCATACAGCTGCTAGGCCATGGACGTCCATGCCGTGAAGTTCCTAACATTGATTTTAATGCCAGAGGTGGTTTGGAAAGGACTTATTGAACCAGCAGAGCTGTGATGACTTTTCCACACTTTGTACCTCAGTACTCGGTGACCCCACTCATCATCTGTGGTTTCTAAACACGTCCACTTTGCTATAGCGCTACTTGAATGACATGTCAAATGTCTGGAAGGGGAGAAATTTCACACATTCACTTGTGACAGTGGGCCATCTTATTTAATTTTAGTTTAGTTTGCACATAACCAAATGCATGGTGTGGAGCATAAACACCATGTCATGACTGAAAAGAAGGAACAGTACACATTCAGCAATAATGAAAATTAAATGAAAAAGAGATAAAACAGTTTTCAGAAAGTCTGTATGCTAGTTTGTCCACATTGTGTCTGTGAAGTGGAAGGATGAAGTATGGCATGTGAAGGTTGAGGGCAGGGCAAACACGGCTCTTTTTTTTCTTTTTCGGTTCCTTTCAGACTCTTTAGAATTGAGCACACTCCATATTTAATATACAGTGCATAATAAAAGTAGTGTTTTTATTGTTGTCATTACCTAAACTGTTTTCGATGAAAAGTCCAGTAATTTTTTTTCTTGACTTTTGCTATTGTCAATCCTCTGGAAGGAAAAGCTATGAATTCATCCAGTAAATTGTGTCTGAAACAAAAGGGTAAATAAAATAAATGTGTCCAAATAGTTAATTTATTTCCATGCTGTATCCATTTGTGCTCTCCATGACCTTCTAGTCTTTCTCAGTTTAATGTCTCTTTTCTCCTGTTGCAGGTTTCTCTGACGTTGACCAGACTTACGCTCAGCGAACGCAGCTCTTCGACACACTCGTTAACTTCTTCCCTGACAGCATGACCCCACCCAAGGGCAACCTGGTAGACCTCATCACCCTCTAGCACCTCCCACTCACAAACTCACCACTGACTCACCCACTGGACTGACTGAACACCAACGCACATGCCTAATGGGATGAGGGAGGCAGAGTTATTTTTCTATTCCTGAACCTGCTTTTGGGATTAAACGTTATCTGGCACAGCCCTGCCTCCATCACACTGACATCCTGGATCACTAAATGTGAGGGTCGTAAACACAAACAACCAACGTTGTGTTACTTTGTTTGAAGACAAACGACGACCCGAGGTGCGTTTTCTTTCACTATGGTATCACTTTTCTCCCCCTTAACACGAGACCCTTCTGAACTCTGCCCAATGTTGCTTATGTTTTTCAGTTTCCCCCTTTTTCCCTCAAAGTTTGAAGCCAAAACAATGGAGTGCATGCATTTATAGTTATCATTTACAGTTATTTTTCCCGTTTTATTTTCCTTCATGATTTATGTGGAATTTAACGTTTGAACCTACAATCACATGCACTTATGAACAGTTTAGGCGCAGAAATCGATGTGATTATGGCCTTTAGTGATGATGCATGATGCCCATTTGGCTTTTTAGCTAATTTTCATTATTTTTTTTCATGTTAAGGTTTTATTTTAATGATTTGGTTTGCTTGCTCAACACACATGCCCCTATTTATAAAGTTGACAGCCACAACGACACAGAAAAAAACACCATTTTAATAGTATTGTAGGAACAATAGATGAACGTTTAATATATGCATATATCTATATATCTGTTTAGGTGGGTTCTGGTTATCCCCTGTGAATCTGGCTGGTAAATTAATATTTGACAAACGAATAAGGCGAAGTTTATCCTTGATAATTAATGGATTGTAACTTATGAGTGGTGTACAGAATATGTAAATGTACATATAAGGATTTTGAAGAGATGTGAAGGTGCTTTAGCATCTTACCGCTACTTTACTCTCCTTCATTTTCTAAGGTCAGGGTCTACACAGCTCTAACTTTACTACTCATTACTTCAGACAATTGGTGTGTGGAAGTGTGAAGTTTGAGGTGTTTTGTTTTTTTTTTGTTTACGGGCTGTTCAAGTTTTTTGACAGGAGAATCCTTTAGCTTGATGGGTTAAGAGCTGAACTCATCCTCATTCCCAAGTAATTTGATCAAGTACACTACAAAAATCAAAATTTTGCCAAGTGTAGTTTTCTCATTTTTGGTCAAAATACATCACCACACTTAAAATAAGACATAATAATCTTTTTTTTATCTTTTTTTATTGAAATATAAGAGCTTCTCTTTAGACAATGAGTCTTGAATCTTATTTCAAGAAATCTTACAAGAAATTTTCCTCTTGTTGCATTGGCAGATTTTTTTTTCTTAATTGAAGACCTTTTTTGCTTAGTTCAAGCAACAAAATCTGCCAGTGGAACAAGTGACAATTATCTTGGTAAGATTTCTTGAAATAAGATTTTCAAGATTTGTTGTCCAAAAATAAGATCTTTATATCACACTGAAAAGTTACTCTTTAGGTGATTATGTTTTGTTTTAAGTCTAATAAGATATTTGGACTAGAAATGAGAAAAATGACCTTAGTAAAATTAATGTTTTTATGGTGTAAACAGCAGAGTTGATTTCATGTCACAGAAGTGGTTATTTAAAGGAAATAATAATAAAAAAACCTATTTATTGTTTGATGGTCACATGATACTTGACTGACTTCCACAGGAAGAGAATTGAACTGCTGATTTGCAGGCCGACTGCGGTAAATATAGAGGAATCGGATAAAATGACACTAACGTCTGAATGACTTCTCCAGTTTTAGTCCCTCTTTCACTTCCTGTCAGTGTGTCATATAGGAAAACAAAGTTATTTATGAATGATCAGAAATTGAGGAGGGTGTTTGTGTAAAAGTCAGCTGGAATGTGTCAAACTCCACACACTGAGGTCAGTTTCTGCTGCAAAAATGTAGCTCTGACAGTGTTATTCCAGATCACCTCGGAAAGACTGTTTACCTCTTCTGTCACCAAATCGTTTGAAGGATTTGCGGTTGACATTCATTGGTGCTTACTCCTCACTTTTAACTCCCGCATTGTCCATTTTATAATTTCTTTAGTCTTCCATGACTCGGATGCTAAATATAATCAATCATTAACATCCCACTAATGAAAATCTAGTGTACGTTGATTACATGAATGCAATGATTGTCTCTCCTTCACTCATGACAACTGTGATGCATCCAAGCACTACGTGACTTGTCCTCCCTGGCATTTTTACTGCGACTGTTATTCAGAGTTTGTACATAATCTGTGTGTAACATACAGGATTGATAACCATTTCTATTTGAGCCTGAAGAACTGTGAGAAAGAACGTCAGATCTGTTCAACTAAGGGGACAGATGAAGAGAAACAGTTGGTGTATCATGTACTTTTGAGGCTCGTGTTCACTTGGATAGAAAATCTGCTTATGGGTTTTACCACGACTGAGGTTCAGGAAGAAGGTTTTTCCAATGGATCTGGCCAAAATGTGTTTGGATTGTTTCCATTTAAAGGACCAGACTGGTGTTGAGCTTAATTGGCTTCAAAGTTCTCTTGAGTAAATGTGAAGTGCAGTTAATGGGTGGAACATTTGCAGAAATGCAGGTTGCTGTTTGTGTTTTGTGACATCAAGTCAGATTCAAGTCTTTAGTTTTCATGGAATTATCCTGACATTCCTAAAAGCTGATAAACCTTACTGATATATAGTCAGCCAAAATAATGTACACAGACATCAAGAAAATGAAAAACTTGAATAAATATTTTATTTCCAAATTTATTCAAATTCCATTAAATTACTACAAGTGATCTTTGGCCTTTACGTTGAGCACCTTTCAAGAGGTGCTCAAAGTGGTGGCCATTGACGTCCAGACATTTATATGTAGGCCACATGTTTTTCATTTGGAAAAGTGAGTCTGAAAACTGTTAAAATAATAGAGCCATTGGAATTTAGTGTTAACGGTAACTCCAACAAGTGATGCCAGGCACAACAAGCTCAATGGACATCTCCTTCTCAAAACATGAGACTATGGGTTTGACCTGTCAAGGCCATGATGAAGGCTGTTTTGGAGCCTACATGTAGTGTCCTGTCAACAATAGTAACTGACTTCTTATCACCACGCCTGTAGACATTTAAAATCATAAGACTTTTGTTTTGACTGTTCAAGGTAGGGATGTTAACGTACGACTGTTTGACCCATGGTTGACCGCATCAGCCTTGTCCAGTCATAATTTTATGTCATCAAACAGCCTGTGTCAGTCATTCCACTGCAGAAACTCTTTTGCATTGTAGTGTAGACTATAAACAGGAAGCTGTGTGATCTGTCCGTAGCACATCTTTAAAAATGATGAATTTGAGCATTAGCAATACAAGACAGAATTTATTAGAGGTGTCATTCCACTGAAAACCACGCTCCTTTTGGAATCTGATGGGTCACCCCGACTTACAACACATGCTCCCTTTCAAAGTGGTTTGTCACCTCCACTGGCTGTATTTACCATTCATAGAAAGCAACACAGAGAAACAAGTGACTCAGAAAAGTCTGTCCACTACATGTCACAACGACATTAGTCACCCACATGGGGCTAAGCCTGTCCCCAATGCAGCGAATCTGAAGTAGCATTAGCATCTACAAGAGAAGATGGCGCCACAGTAACTGCTGCAGAATCTTGAAAAAAATAGCGGTGCAAACTGGTTCATGTGCTCTCTGTGGAAATAAAGCCTCGTTTTTCCCTGCGCGTTTTCAAAACAAGTAATGGCATGAAACGTAATTGGATACTGCTCTGGGATGATAAACACACAGAGCGAGAGGAGAGGGGGAACGTTCCTTCACATATTCTCAGCCAATTGGAGTCACCTTATCACCGCGTCATGGACATGTATGAGGAAGTACCGGTAAACTGTTGTTCAACCTCAAGTCATTTTTCTACCGTGAAAAAACAACTGGGAACAAAGCCATCTGGATGTTTTTTTGTTTTTAAATAGAACCAACACAAAATGTATTCAACCACAATGCTGAACACAGCAATATTAATGAAATAACCATGGAATAACAACTTTAATAGCAAAAGTAGAGCTCAATTAATTTATGTGGTACGACCATTTTGTGCCGGTTTAGAACGTTTGCTCAAAATGTAAACATAAACCCAAAGCTGAGGTAATGGAACTTGTAGAGACTGGGTCAACAAGTTGTTACCATGAAACCCAAAAGCATGGAGGGTGAGTTGTGTTATCTGTCTGACAGACCTACTTAAAGTGACATGACAGGTGGGCTACGGCAAAAGGAGTTTGTGCAGAACTGACGCAGGCTGGTGGACAACACTAAGGTGCCCCCACCCCCCCCAATTGAAGTCCCCCACTGACTTCAACCTGTTAATGAGGCTCAGTGATTGGTCGTGATTTTTTTAATAAGTTTTACCATCCGTAGTTCAAAGTCACTCAGCCAAAGGTCATGACATCACCTGAAGCTGATGCCAGGTTTCCTATCTGTGAATAATAGTAACAATAGGGTCAACAATGGGTCAAAATCTATACACATAATATGCAGAATTGAAAGACCAGCATTTCAGTGCTCTTTGGACGTCACTAAGATGAACAGTTCAAGTTATTTCCAAAATTTGATATTGATCTTTTGACCCAGTCTTCAAGGTCCTGTTGTGAATGAACATGAACAGTGAGAGCGAAAAGAAGCTTGTATGCAACATTGAGGATACAGTAATGAAAAGGAGATTCCTGATTTGCCCCATTGTCAAAAGACATTTTTGGTGACCTTGACCTTTTAACCTATATTCACTAAAATTTAATGGGACCAACTCACACCTTTCCTGAAACATTTATGGAAATTGATCCAGTAGTTTTTACGTAAACTTGCTGATAAACAACCAAAAACAATACCCTTCCCTCCCCTTTGGGGAGGGGGCTAATAACTTGCGCAAAGTTATTTGCATGCATATGATTATATTTCAAGCTTTGAGTGTCCCATTGGATTCTGGTCATATTAAATTAAGCTGTGAAAAAAATGAAAAAGTCCACAAATGAGGCCAACATCAGGAGCAAAACCACTTGTTTGGTCCTTTAAATGTTAACAAAAATAACCTACTATGTTCTACAAACCTTGTTTGAATGACTTTGTCTGGTGTTTGACAGTGAATGCACTTATTGTGAAATATATATGTGGTGAATTCAGGCCTTGTTGGTCACGTTTGATACTTGATTTATTGTTCTGAATCCATAAATGCATATTTATAGTAGCGTGAAGAAAACTCTGGAGCCTGCAATGTACCTCAACAATGTTATTTTAAGGTTAATATTTTCATAATGATTTCAGCCAGTGACAGCTATTATACATTAACATATCAAACCAGTTCACTTTAATTATGAATGAATCAAATCACATGAACGTAAAGTTGTTTTTATCTTGTTTTGTTCAGGAGCTCATCTGTAGGTTTGACATGATGCAACCTACAGATTAAAAGGAGCACATTTGAATGTCTTTCCAGATTTTTTTTTTTTTTTTAATAATGTGGAGCTCCTCCTATTGTACCTGCAGCTTAATTATGTCATTTTGAGGCACACTTCAGGTTCCATGGTTAGCTTCATTATGTGCACTATTGTAAAAAGTATGAAATGCCATGTATAATTTAGGGGTGTGACTGTAACTGACCCCACTGCACACAGACGCAGCTCCACCACCGCTTCAAGTGGAGGCTTTTTCTATCACCTTTTCAAGTCTGGTGGAAAAAACCTTCCTGTTCTGTGGCAAAGGGCACTGCTGCTTCATAGTATTCACATTATCTGTTGTGTGTGTGTGTGTGTGTGCGCGCGTGTGTGTGTGTGTGTGTTGCTCATGTTCTTGTTTCCCTGATAGCAACAAAATGAACACAGATCTGTGATTGTTAAAGAATGCATAATGGAACTGCTGCGTGTGGGATTATTTATAGTACTGACGTTACTGCTCATCATGCTTGTACTAAGGTTTACTTTTTATTGTGCCAGGAAAAAAAAAAAAAGGAACAATTGAAAGCACCTTTGTAAAAACAAAAAACACAATGCCAAATACTACTATTCTTTTTGTTTTGTTTTGTTTCCTTTTTTGCTATTTTAGGGTAAATATCCTGTTTGCTGGACAAAATGTGTTTAGGTTTGTTTTTTCATCTTTCCCTTTTCTCGACCCCTTGGAGGGACTCAGGAGTTTTAAGGCTGGTACTCAGATCAGATCAGTGAGCACTACTCTGTGGATACAGTGAATGTGTAGAAAGCCTGTAGTATTGCATTGTATGTAATGTACATAATGAATAAAGATTGTATTTTGTTCAGGTTTTCTTAATTGACTGTCAGTGGTGTTTCTGCCCCCCAGTGGACATGTGTGGTTATTACAGCAATGGACAGAGGATGAGACAAAACTGCAAAGTGGAAAAACACTTCCTTTTATTTGCAAAGTTGAACAAGTACAACAACAACAACAACATGACCGTCTTGATTCAACCACAAGACGATCAACAATTTACAGCTTCCAGTGTATCAGACCCCTGCTGTTTGCAAATCAGCAAACAAAATATAAATATATGAAAAATACTGGTAACGTACTTTGGTGAAAACGTCACAACTATAAGGAAAAAAAGGTGAAACACAGAAAAAAACAGAATGGAGAAAGGTGGTGAATTTACTTGTGTGTGTATATAGGTTGACGTGAAGGTAAATATGTTTATATTAACTGGTTTAAGGTGAGACACTACAGGTGAAATGTCAAAATATCACCATGAAATTTCCCCAGTTGATTACTTACACGGGGGGGGGGGGTAACAAGTTTGTGAAATTCCTATGTTTAATTATGTAAAATCTGCATAATATTAAATATGCACAGTTTTACATAGATTTTTGGTAGATCGGTAGATGTAAAGACAGGTGCAATTTTTTTGTTCATTTTGTGCACACAAAAAAACGCAAATAAAATTACAGAGGGATTTCAGGATATCTGCTTTCATTACCTAGGAAATAAAAAAAAAAATTGGCCATAGCTTTAAATAACTCAAATCCCCCCACCCCCTTTTTTTAAAATATATAATTAAAATGTTGCAAACCAGGCCAGGAATGACTTAACAAATCCCTATGTAATTATCTTCAGAACACAGCTAAATGTATAGGCTGACATGTTTCTACAGGAGCATGGCAAAAAAAGGAATTTTGAGAAAATGGCATTTAAAGATTTACATAAAAGAATTTAATGTAATTCTAATAATACCTCTCATTTATATAGCCCTTTTGGAAACTCAAAAACACTTTACATAATATATAGGAATTATATAAGAAACAACTGTTCAAAATCTGAATAAATGCTAAGGCCATTAGTAATAATAATAATGCACAATATTTCAAGTTCATTAAAATTGATTATTTAATAACGTAGCAGGCAAAATTGAGCACTGAATGAAAAATGGATGTTTCTGTCTGCTGTGTCTCACCTTAAAAGAAAGGAAATAGACTGAACACAATAACAAAACCAAATGAGCTGAAGTTACACTATGATTTTATCACTTCAGTTAAAGGTCACATGACTCCAGCAACTGTGACCAAAATATTTACAAGGTTTGTTTCAGAGAAGTACACAGTATCAACATTAACCAGAGTCTTCGCTGAAAAAGTAAAAGTATCAGTCATCTTTTGACCACTTGTCTAACATGATGCCAACTTTTCTCATTTATTCCCAATGCATCACTTTAACATATCCCTAAATAACTCATCTTAGCAGCCGATAAAAGACAAATACAAAGATGAGGTGGTTTCTATTACGGTCTTTCACCATATTTTTTGTCCTTCATTAATGTATTTAAACTGTACAATGGCAGCGTATTCAAAGAGAAAGTCCAGGTTAAACTAATTTAGGGACAAAAAGGATATACTCTTAAGTAGCCATGGAGCTTACAGGTTGACTTTCTGCTCACTCCACTTTCTCAATTAACTTGGCTTATACAATTGTAGAATAAATAATACAAATTATGGTGAAAACAATAAAAAAAAATAAAAAAAAAAGGTAGCAAAAATGTCAAGTTAAAAATACTTAAATAATGGGACTTGACTTTTGGACGAGTTGATTAAAATCCTTAAATTATATACAATAGTGGAATAAAAGTTTTGGACACCTTATACATGTGGAAGGATGATTCTTATTGTTCCCTTCTCCAAACCCATGTGCTGCCTTCTGCACATGCTCTGTTCTGTCCAGGTCAAAACTGCATGTTTCAGCAGAAAAACATCAGTAAAAATGTAAATCTTACCAAGTGTTGTTTTTTTTTTCATTTCTAGTTCAAATATCTCATTACACTTAAAATGAGATATAATCAAGTGAAATTGATCTTGGTAAGATGTCTTAAAGTAAGATTTTCCAGATCAATTGTCTAAAAATCAGTTCTTATATCTCACTGAAAAGTTCCTCTTTAGGTGATTATGTCATATTTTAAGTGTGATGAGATATTTTGACTAGAAATGAGAAAAATACACTTGGTAAGATTTAGAGTTTTTTCAGCGTATAACATGTTGAAACTGTCCATTTAGTTTTTTTGCTATTTTTTTTGTCTTAGAAACCAAAACTCATTTTCATATTTTTGTGAATACAGCTACATCTTTTGAAACAATAATTTCCTGCAAATTTTAATGGGTGAGCAAAAACTTTTTTTTTTTTCCACTACTGTAATTCTTCCCTTTATCAAAAATGACCATTACATAATAACAAGCTGAGAGAACTAGAATAAAGTGAGTGAGCATAATATTTGTCCACTCAGGCTTTCTGTACATATCTGAGTTCCATGAACAGTTTTATTTTTCCTATTCCCATCTGCTTTTCCTTTATTCCCTCTCTACCTTGAGCCTGTGTCAGTGTCTTTGTGATTGTGTTCTGAGTGGAGTTAGTGCTGTTGTACCAGTTCATACACTGGCCCTTCAGAGCTGACATTAGTGGAAAATCACCAGGATGTTTTGCAGAATCCTGAGGTCATCTATCCAAGTTAATAAATCTAGAACCGCCGAGGCAGCTGACGTTGGACTCTGAACTTATTCCCATCAGGCTTCCAGAGCCAGATAAATCAAATATGGGTGTAACAAAAACACAAATACTCTATTTACATGTGCTTGTGTACAAATCCACTCATTCTGTGAGTATACGCTGCAAAAATCTGAATCTTACCAAGTGTATTTTTTGTCATTTTTAGTCCAAATTATCTCATCACATTTAAAATGAGACAGAATCACCTACAGAGGAAGTTTTTAGTGAGATGTAAGAAGTTATTTTTAGACAATAGATCTTCAAGAAATCTTACCAAGATCATTTTCACTTGTTCCATTCGCAGATTTTTAAAAATTATTTTTATTTACATTTCTTAATTCATGTCTTAGTTATTTCATTCTTTATATTTTGTGTCAAATCAAATGTTAATGTATTTCTTATTTCACCCTTGTCTTAAAATTCTATTTTAATTTTTAATCAATTTGAAGCACTTTGGGCTACAGTTTTTGTATGAAAGGTGCTATATAAATAACGTTTATTCTTCTTATTATTTATTTATTGCATATTTCAACCTAAAAAAATCTGCCAATGGAACAAGTGAAAAGGATCTTGGTAAGATTTCTTGACTAAGATAGATATATTATCTAAAAATAACTTCTTCATATCTCACTGAAAAGTTAATTGTTCGGCGATTATGTCTTATTTTAAAAGTGATGAGATATTTTGACTAGAAATGAGAAAAATACACTTTGTTTTCTGCAGTGTATTATAAGAGAAGGCAGGTTTTAATCCTCCACACACAATGCCCTGGGACTCTCTTAAGTTTTGCATTGTGCAATGTAGGAAGTCATTGTAACAAAGTATTTATAGAATACTTTAAAGGCACAACATGTATTCATTTCCAGAGCCCTTGATGCTGATGTCATCATCCATCCATAAGATGATGGTTTTTGATTCTTATGTGTTTGTCAGAACAGTGTGTAGTACAAATACATCAGAGCAGGTGATCATTAGTGGCTGATTGTTCTAGAAAGTGTATGAATCTGGAGACAAAACTGAATGAGGAGGGCTGTCATAGAGCAGCAAATGTGGAATTATTTGACTTGTTTGGGGCATGGCTGCTATAGCTGAGTGTCACCGCTGTCGTCTTCTTCTGTTCCTACAGGTGGGTGTCCTCCTCGTCAGGTATGTCTTCCTTTAGCAGGTTGTCGATTGGGACGATCCAGCTGTCGTTGAACTCACCGTTCAGAGCCATCTTCTTCTCCTGCATCTCTGGGTGCACCTCCATCACCTCCAGTGTGGGGTTGTCATGGTAACCGTTCTCCACTGTGTGCAGCTCTTCTGTCAGGTGTTGCTGTGGAGATTGAAGACCTCACATTTAGTCTTTATTTTTGCAGAAATAAAGAATGACAAGATTTAAAAAGTAGGCATTGGACACTTCAGTTTCATATTCAAAGTCAACAAGGCAGTCAGAGACAGCAGACGTCCACCAAGGCTTGATATGGTGTCATATGATGTCAAAACATGATATGATTGACCCATCTGATGTCTGAAGGTGAGCCAATGTGAATGGAAAAGACCAGCAGATTCTATCTTGTCTGAATTCTGAGATATTACCACTGATGTGTTTTAGCTGTTGACCGTTAGTGTGACCTTGACCTTTGACCTCAAAATCTAATGGGTTCTTCCTCTTCTATCATTCCTGAATGATAGAAGAAAATCTGTTGAGAACTTTTTTTTGCGTAATCCTGCTGACAGACAGACGAAGAAAGAAAGAAAAAAACAAACAGTCAAACAAACAAACAGACTTGGCGGAGGTAATAATGTGTTATAACCACTGGTCATTTTGTATATTTTTATGGGGCATGTGATGTATCCTCCTGGACACAGGGTGGTCTTTTCCTTTGTGTGTGTTGTGTGTGTGTAGTGTGTAGTTCCTGTGTCCAGGTGGCAGTTTATGATTGGCTGAAGCTTGTGGCGTCAGTCTTCCTCTCACCCATGTGTGATGACCAGCTGTTGAGATAAGCGGCCAATGAAATGTCTAAAGTGAATCCTATCCGTTGCATTTGTGTAGCAGCTTCTAATTGGTTTTTGGGAAAGGATAAAAAGTGTGCTCCTGTGGGGGCTTTCCTCAGACTATCACCCCCTTCCTTCTTTATAGTCTCTTATACAGTATCTGCTATAACTGATCCATATACCACAATGGTACTAGATTAAAAAAATGCTTGTTTGTTTAATTTCATGTGCGATATTGATACATGTGAGGATAAGAGCGTCTCAGTGTTCCATTTATGTTGAGCATAGTCACACAGAAAATTGTCCTGGTTTCAGACTATGGGAAATCTGGTATCTTCATTGTGAAATTTTTTTTTTTTTTTGTGACTGTGACCTTTGACCTACATTCACCAAAATGTAATGGGATCTGTTCTGGACCACCTCGCAGCTTTCCTGAAAATTTCTTTGAAACTAGTCGAGTAGTTTTTGCGTAAAGCTGCTTATAAGCAAACAAACAAACTGACTCAAAAAACAATACCCCTCTCTGCTTCTGAGGATGGGGTAACACCCAGGCACAAATAGGATCTCCACCTACACAGGTATTTTTGTTTTTAGACCTGTTTATATGCTGTTTTTATTCTGTTTATTAAGCGCCTTGAGAGTTTTTGAAAAGCGCTGATAAATAACATTTATTATTATTATTATTATTATTATTATTATTATTATTATTATTATTATTATTATTATTATTATTATTATTACATACAGGTGGAATATTCCCTTCACCTGTTGGATGTTTTAGTGATGTTTGTTGTTTCTTCTTACCTGGTTCTCATTATATGGCTTGCGGTGGTGGGAGGCGCAAACAGCAAGAATGACGATCATGATCAGTAAAGCTCCACAGGAGGCCAGGATGGCGATGAGCGTCTTGTTGTCTGTTGGTTTCTTCAAAGGGAAAAGACAGAACAAGTAGTAGAATGACTCTCAGTCACATTGTAGGTTGTACTTGTAAAAGTAAAGTCATCCTCCACATATTCGTTACCTTGGTGATGTCTTCAAAATGTTGAAGAACCAGGTTGGTTTTCACTGTAACATAGATGTGGTTTGCATTCATTTGTTAGTTTTATATCTGCAAAAAGAACTGTGTAACTTTAAAGTTGACTTTTTCTACATCTTACCTAGTGTATGTTTCTCATTTCTACTCAAAATATGTCATCACACTTAAAATAAGACAATCGCTTAAAGAGCAACTTTTCATGGTGATATAAAAGGTTATTTGTAGACAATAGATCTGGAAACTCTTATTTTAAGAAATCTAACCAATATCTATTGTGTCAAAATAAAGGTTAAAAGTTCAGTGTCAAATCAGACATTATAGATAAATATTAAATCACTGACAATTAGCTAAAATGCATTAAAATAATAAAGGCAGAAGTAACTTCAGTTCAGTTATTTTCATTTGAGCAGTTCATCTTAAAAATAAATAAAATACAGAACAAAACAAACAAGACAAAATAAGGATTTCAGAGTCATAAAAAATGATACAAATCATCACCCTCATTTAACAATTTCACATTACAATAATAACAATTTTATAGATTTCATTTACATCACTCATTTCAATGTCTATTCTGACCATATTTCTGTTTTAAAACTGAACATCCTGCATTAGTTATTTTTTGCAGCATTTACATATTTTTATTTATGGACATACACTTTATAATAAAAGAAAATAAAAAAATAAGAGCTTCCTACTATTTTATTTTATTATTTATTTATTATTTATTTTTGTCAGTAAGGGAAACGTAATGGTTTCCTAAAGTATAATCTGTTTCTTCCTCGGCATATTTATGCACAAGGAAACTTTTATAGAGCTTTTTGAATTGAAACAGATTTTTAGCAACTTTGATTTCATCAGTGAGATGGTTCCACAAGTTTACACCTTTACTCCTCTAGACACACATACTTTTTAAAGTTGTGCGGGAATACAAAGTTTTAAATTTAGCATTTTTTTTCTCAAATCATACTTTCCTTCTCATGTAAAAAAAAATAACAAAATAAGTCATTAAAATAAAATAAGTGTGCCAAACAGTGAGAGTATTTGAGCAGTTATTCAGTATCTATAGTGTAAGTGTTGCCTCCATGTTAGTGCTCTCACAGTCTAGGGCAGGGGTGTCAAACTACAGTCCTCAAGGGCCAGTGTCCTGCATGTTTTAGATGTTCCCTTCTTTCATTACACCTGGAGCCCATTGCATCATTATCAGTCTTCTGCAGAACTGATGAGGAGCTGATTATTAACTCTTTAAGTGTCAGCACTGATGCATTCTGAATGGATGATTTAGTTTAAATATTCAGAAAAATTCCACCATTTTCCTTTTAGTTTTGTGGATGGAAAAGGTGTCAAAAAGCAATTTTTTTTTTATTTAAAAAAAAAAAATTAAAGGCAAAATTAAAACTGCTGGGACCAAATTTTAATACAAGTTTTCTTTTTTTTTTCACATTTTTCCACATTATTTTTTCATTTTGTAAATATGTATTTTGTTGCTGATTTTGTTTATTTTTCTACATTTTTTTTTTTTAGGTCATTATTTTTCTTTGATTTTCTGCCATTTGTGTCTTACTTTGCTCATGTTACCAATTATTTTGTTAGCTTATTATTAATTTTTCATTTTTGTTGTTGCTTATTTAATTTTACTTTGTTTTTTACTTTTTTACTGATTGCTAAAATCTCAGGAGTTATAGGGCTAAACTGAATCACATGGAAGAGGGAAATCTTTAAAACATGCAGGACACCGGCCCTCAAGGACTGGAGTTTGACACCCCTGGTCTAGGGAAACAAGCTATTTAAAAGTCTGCAGTGGATGCTCCTATTTTAAATATGATGAGATATTTTGACTAGAAATGAAAAAAAAAATACACTTGGTAACATTTAGATTTTTGCAGTGTAAAGATAAAGAGGCAACATACCTTTGCCGTTTATCTCTGCAGAGTCGACCTGTAACGTGCCGTCTTGATGGCGGTACACCAGGTTGCAGTTTCCGTCTTGTAAATTGCCCATCAATCGCCTGCACAGCTCCACCAGGTCCTTCTGCTCCTCACTCTGAATACACAACAACACTTTGATGAACATCGATGCAAATTTTTAATCACACATAATTCTAACTTTTCCTAAATGACTTTCTACACTGGTGACACAGTGTGAACAGGAAGGTCAAAGGTCACAGCTGAGGTCATATCTTCCTGTGCTGTGATGCACTGGAAAATATCAAAAATCTTACCAAGTGTGTTTTTCTCATTTCTAGTCAAAATATCTAACTTAATATATAACTTATTTTTAGACAATAGATCTTGAAAATCAACAAATCTTACCAAGATCATTTTCAACTGTTCCACTGTTCTGTCAACATCAATTATTTTGAAATAAATAAATGAAATAAGATTTTCAAAATCTATCATCTTAAAATAAGTTCTTGATATGTCACTGAAAAGATACTCTTTAGTTGATTATGTCTTATTTTAAATGTGATGAGATATTCAGACAAGAAATGAGAAACATATTCTTGCTAAGATTTGGGTTTTTTTTTCCAGTGAGTAAGTAGAGTATATGAGGTGTGGTAATAAAGGAAACCAGTGAAAGGCAGGAAGAGTTCCCACTAAGACACTTTTTCCACCCAGTGACTGAAATGCTCTGAACATACTTTCCTGTATACTGGAAAACACAACACCACTGAGATCCACCTCGGAAACACCCTGAGTTTTATTATTCAGTTTTAGAAATACTCCAGTCTCATTTACAGACAGCTTTGATGTGATAGATCCACTCTAAAAATGCCAGAGCATACACTGTCCTACTGTATTAAAGGTGTCATTCCGCTGAAAACCACTTTTCCACTCTCCTTTTGGAATCTGATGGGTCACCCCGACTTACGGATACATGCTGCCTTTGAAAGTTGTTTGTCACCTCCACTGGCTGCATTCACAGAAAACAACAAGAGGAACGAGGGACTCAGAAAAACCCAGTCCATCTGACGTCAGATGAACTTTAGTGTCACCCACGTGGGGTTAAACCCGTCCCCCAATGCAGTGAATCTGAAGTAGCATTAGCATTAGCATCTAAGTAGCTGCTGCAGAAAGTGGAGGAAAAAAATGGCGGACTGGACAAACTTTGTTTAGTGATAAATTAATTCAGCACTAGCCATGAGTGAAAGAAAAGTTGTTGTTTTATTATTCACATTCTCAGAAAAATGGTCAAAGAATCCTAAATTCTGCTACAGTAGGATATGTCAACTTATGAGCACAAGTGTACATGCTGATCTTTAGCGCATCATGGTTTTTGTTTAAGGTGAAGCCGTGGCTCAGAAGGTAGAGCGGGGTCATCCATTAACCACAGGTGGTTCAAATCCCGCTCTGTCCCACTCTGTCAGTTGTGTCCTCGGGCAAGACACTTCAGTCTCCTTGCCTCCAGTGTCACTCATGTATGAATGGTCAGAGGGACTGTAGGTGTGAATTGACAGCCACGCTTCTGTCAGTCAGTCTATGGATGTAGTTGACCACCAGAGGGAGAATGTGAGAGTGAATGAATTATGTAAAGCACTTTGGGTGCCTTGAAAAGCACTATAGAAATCTAATCCATTTTTATTATTATTTTTACCCTAATTATCACGCTAGTGGAATTTCATTTATTTTTGTTTATTCGAACATGTAAAACAAAATAAGTAAAACATACAAAGAATTTAAGCAGAAATTAAAACGACACCTCTTTAGCACCCTTGACGAAAGGGTGTAGGATGAAATTAACAAAACGTATCTAGTCCTACCCCTTTGTATTAGTCAGTCAGAGCATGTATATATACAACCAAAAAGAAAAAGTGCATCAGAAAAAGAAAATGGAAGGAATGGTGAGCAGGTATTAGATCCTAAAGGGTTAGGGGGGGGGGGGGGGGGGGGGTTCTGTGAGAAGTTAGAAAAGGAAAGGGACAGGGTGGGAGCCTGCCTCCTGTGGACAGGACAATAGCCCAGGGTTGATGAGAATATGAGCAGGAAATTTGTTTATTATTGCACGAATTGTTTGCGTGAATAGAAACAGACTGATGCCTGTAACAGATACAGAAACTGAAATGAAAATAAAGTCAAATCTTACCTCCTGTCCATTGTTGAGAGAATACTGGAAAAACAACAGGAAAACGGTTATGAGGACAGATCGGGAAAAAGGACTCACTGATGTGTCCAAGGCTCTACGACATTTTCTCAGGTGAAAGTAAATGTTACAACATCTCACCGAAAACATCTTTGGCTGAGGTGGGGGGATGTTGACGGTGGTGGGGGCGATTTGTGAGGTCTTGGCTACTTCTGTGATGCCGCTGGACTCTGTTCCCGACCGTCCTGTCATGGTGGACACCTGTGGGCGGGCCGTGGTCTGTGTATTCCTGGTGGGTTCTGTGGTTCCTGATGCACCCTGGGGTTGACTAGTAGCAGGAACAGTGACTTTCTCTGTAGCTTTAACCAGGAACAAATGAATGACAAAAAGGTCCATCATTTCATCCCCATGAAAACCATGTTAACCCTTTAACCCCTGATGCTACAGCGCTGACACGTTCTGAATGGATGGTTTAGTTTAAAAATTCTGAAAAATGCAAGTTTTTTTAGTGTTATTTTACTGAGAATTTTGTTCATGCAACTGATTTAGAAAAAGAAAAAGTCCAAATTAAAACTACTGGAACCAAATTACAAAACTAGTCATTTATTCCTTTTTTTTTTTTTTTTTTTAAGTAAATTTTTATTTATTTATTTTTTGTGTTATTTGTTATTTTGTGAATATTTATTAGTTTCTATTGATGTTGTTGCTTATTTTTTCTAAGTTTTGTTTTATTTACTTTATTATTTTTCTTCAATTGTGTTCTGTTAGTGTCTTACTTTGTTCATGTTACATATTATTTTGTTAGTTTAATATTCATTTTTGTTCATTTTACTGATCACTTTGGCAGTTTTTGTTCATTTTGTTGCTTATTTTATCTTTTTTTTTTATTTTTACTGTGGAATTGCTTAAGTCTCAGGAGTTAAATGGTTAAAGTTGATTTGATATTAATCTGATCCAGGGGTGTAAAATTCTTTTCATCCAGGGGACACATTCAGCCAAGTTGGATCTAAAGTGGGCTGAACCAGTAAAGTAATAACATCATAACCTATAATTACTTTTTCTCTATTTTAGTGCAATAACAACTTTAAATTATGAAAATATTTACACTGACAAACTTTTTTTTTTTTTTTTTACAAAACCATGTGAATATCGTGAATGCACAATGTTAAAAATATTATGGCTCAATTTATCATTTGTACAAGTGCATTCATTACACACACAATACATAACATTTAGTAACTGGTATGATACTGCGAAACATTTGGAGTTTACAACTAAAATGGAAACTATTTCTCATTTGTCCAGGTCATTGTTCTTCTTGGTTGTTTGTCGAGGTTCAACTGGATTAGCTTTTCTGCAAAAGAGTAAAACTAGTCCACTTAAACTTAGAAATTAATTGTAGATTATTCTGTTATTATTTTACTTTAGATCAGAGGTCTCAAACATGCAGCCCGGGGGCCACATCGAGCCCACAAAGGATCCACTCTGGCCTGTGGGATACATTTGTGAAATGTAAAAATTACACTGAAACTATTAAACATCTTAGTTCTAGTTCCACAGACAGACCAATTTAATCTGAAGTGGGTTGAATCAGTAAAATACTATCATAACAACCTATAAATACTCACAACTTCATTTTTTGTCTTTGTAAATATAAACATTTTCATATAAGTTTACTTTATTTACACTAAAACCATAATTTCATAAAAAAATGTGAATAACCTGAACAAATATAACAATTTTGAAATGTCTGAAAAGCAAGTTTGCTCCTTTTCTACCTGATATTAAGTGTTTTGTGTATTTGTAGATCCAATGTGATCTGCAAGTTGTAAAATACATGTGTAAATGATAAACTAAAGCAAATTTTAGTTAAAATTGCACTTTCAAATTTTCAGTTTGTTCATTTTATTTACTTTGTTTTTTAGTTTGGTTTGTTTAAGAAAAAGAGTGAAATGGTCCACAATAGATCCCATTAAATGTTGGTGGATGTAGGTCAAAGGTCATGGTCAAGGTCACCAATGTTTTTTATTTTGCAATAATAATAGGTGAGGCAAATCAGGTAAAATATTTATGAATGATGGGGGTTTTTTTTGTGCTGCCCCCATTTGTTTGAAAGGATCGTTGGTAGTTCTAAACATTTTCATTGCTTAATTTTACTTAGTTTAATTTAGTTTATTTGAAAGGAGACAATTCAATTTAATAAAACACATGATAACACATGGTTAAAAAATACAGAATTAGCCAGAAGGTTAGATTTAATCTGTAGCCCACTGGACATGATTAAAAAAAAGCCATAAAATACATCTACAAGAGAAAACATGTTTAGATCATGAATTGTATCGCTCTAAAATATAGAGGAAAGTTTGAAGTTAACATTTTTTATACATTAATATGTTATTATTTCACTAGTCTGGACCACTTCAGATCAAATGGGCTTAATGTGGAACCTGAACTAAAATGAGTTTGATACCCTTGATTTTTTAAATATCTTCAGTGTAAGTTTTGTTCTTTGCAAATTCATCCCATGGACCAGATCAGACCTTTTGGCTGGCCAGTTTTGGTTGCATGTTTGACCTTTAAATAAAGTTTTTCTTTTTATTTATTTCTACCTTTATGCATCAATAGTACATTAGCATCAAATGAGAAAAGAAAATAGTTCTGAGATCAGGCTGTATTCATCATCAAATATAATACTGTACAGAAGTAAATCAGAAATATTGTTACTGCGACTGAGACCATATATAAAATAAGGAATAAAGCAAAAAACGAAAATAGGCTAAATAATAAAAGCTGTAATAATTCCATTAACATGTAAATGGAAAAAGTATTCCTAACAAGATAGTTAGTAACTGGTGTTGATATTCTCAAAATCTAAGTACATTTAACCAATAAAGACCCAAACATTGACTGTCGACCAAAAGCATCTACTGATCTAAAATGTCAAAGAACTGTTGAGCTACTAATTCTATCAATACAAGTCAATTATTGGTGTAAAATACAGTTTGTCACCTTTTTACGGTCATCAGATATGACCTGTTTGGAAGTTCAGAAGCTCCATAGTTACCATGGTAACACCGTCATCTTCTGCAACATTAATTTATCAGTAAACCCCATGGAGTTGGAGCAATGACAGTGGTCAAGGTGTTTGTTTAATGTTCTGTTCATAACACATTTTGTTTGAAAAAGTTCCTTTTTTTCCTCATTGATTTCTGATTTCATCAAATAAACTGATTTTATTCTGAGCTTTTATGAACATCCGTACAATTTTCACTGAAAAATGCTAAATTCAGAGGATACTTTTATAATAAATGGTGATCAACCACTTGGAGTAAGACAAAAGATTTGCATATAAAACTGGAATATGACATTTTTTAACAGTATTTATTCAATTTGGACTAAGATTCCACACAGTAGACATTAAATATCTCTTTTCCTATGAGGTGTTATCTGTCCAGGTGAATTTGACTGTTAACTGCTATATGTTTGACATTAACCCATACACTGCCAATCATTTGGTTCTCAGATAAAAAACAAACGGTAAAAAAAATAATAAAAAAATTACATTTATGAGTATTTGATAATTTATCTTGTTTTAAGAGCTACTTAGTTCTTTTAAGTCTCCATAGACATGCTTATTTCTTGATTTAATAATCTTAATTCAACAATATTGTCAAGTCAAATTATCTTGCTGCATGGACAGATATTTCACTTGTTTTTGACACATTTTCCTCAGTTCTATTGTTTTTATCTTGTTTTTAGACACCCTTTTTGCAGTGTTATGCCCCAATGCTACTTTGTGGCAGTTCCCATATTTTTTTTCTAAATTAAATTAAATTAAATTAAACCTTTCTGAAGTGATTAATCACCAATTATTCTAATACCGTCCTCTGTGTTTCAATAAAAATCTGGTATTTTAGACATTTAATTCACTGATCATGTAGAATCTCAGATTAAAGTTGATTTATTAGATCAAAACAGAGAAAACCAGAAAAGTATGACCTTTTCAGCAAACTCTATAATTGAATATAAATCATCTCCATCTACTGCCATTGATGCAACTCTGTGAGTTTTATTAGTTCAATCAATGAAGATAAAGAAGATAAAGGCATTTCCATGGTAACTACAAAACCTGTGAACATCCAAACAGTTCATATCTGATGACCATGAACACATGATAAAATGCATTTTACATCAATTGTTTAACAGTTAGTGGATCAATAGTCTAATTCTAATTAAACTCTAATTTATGAAAAAAAAAGTGTTTTACATCACTCTATCTTTTAAAAATTGTAATTCAAATCTTAATACAGTTTTGACCCCCCCCCCCCCCCCCCCCCCCTTTGTTTTGCTTAGTTGTTTGAGGGGGTATCTTTATTTGCCTTTTTGGCTTCTACCCTCTACTGCACAATGGTGTTACTTGCACATTTCTTATTGTTGTTTGTGAATAATAAATTATTAAATAAATAAAATATGTATTAAACAGTTTAGGTCAGCCGATCCTTCTGGTCACTGGTAAATGTTTGGGTTCATGCCATACCTTGTTTGGATCCGTCCTGCTTCGTCATGGAACTAATAGTAGTTTCAGGCACCAACGGACCCACTCCTGTAACTGGACCTGATGAGGCCTTTGTGTCTTTAATCGTCCCCACATTCCCAGTGTGTCCTAGACTTGTGGTAGGTGGGTCAGTCTTAGAGACGGCCCCAGGTACAGATGGCTGTGACGTCTGTGTGGGGATAGTCTGTGATGATACCCCTGAGTTGCTGCTACTGCCGCCGCTGCCGCTACTGCCGCTGTTGCCGCTACTGCTGCTGTTGCCGCTACTGCCGCTGTTGCCGCTACTGCCGCTGTTGCCGCTACTGCTGCTGTTGCCGCTACTGCTGCTGTTGCCGCTACTACTGCTGTTGCCGCTACTGCCGCCGCTGCCGCTGCTGTCGCTACTGCTGCTGTTGCCGCTGCTGTCACTGCTGCTGCTATTGCTGCTGTTTCCACTACTGCTAGCTCCGCCGCTGTCGTTGCTGCTTGCGGTGCTATTGCCGCTCCCGCCGCCGCTGCTGCCGCTGCTGCTGCCAGGTGTGTTTGCATCTGTGGGCATGTTCTTAGCAGGAGTGGGTGTATTGGTTGGAGGGTTTCCACCTGTCTGAGTAGGTGGGGCCTGTGTCCCACTACTGGACGTTGTTATTGGCTTGTCTGTATTGCCGCTGGCCTGTGGTTGGTTGGAGGGTGGTGCTGTGTCTGCAGGCTTGGCAGTGGCTGGACTCTTGGTTGTTGCGGTTGGTGGAGCGACATTAGAACCGGAAACTATGCCTGAGGTGACTGTTGGAGGTTCATTTTTTTGGACAGGTTGAGTTGCCCCTCCAGTAGATGGGTCTGTCTTTGGAATAGTTGACACAGTGTGTGCACCAGCATTAGGCGCCCCAAGAGTAGAATTCTGTCCTTCAGTTGAATGCACATGAATTAGAAGGCCTGCAGACAAAGAACACATGAAGGGTTCATAAATAATAATAATAATGTATATTGTAGTTTTTTATTAATGCCTAATCAAATTGGAGCCACTCACTCATACATTCACACTCTGGTGGTGGTAAACCACATACATAGTCACAGCTGCCCTGGGCAGACTGACAGATGCTGCCTCTCTGACCCCCACCAAACATTCAAACAACAGTGTGAGTAGCAGCACTGGAGCAAAGGAGGGGGAAATGTCTTGCCCAAGGACACAACAGCACATGACTAAGACAGAGCAGGATTCGAACTGCCAACCCTTCAGTTATTGGACAACCTTCTCTACCTCATAAGTCAAGGCCACTCTGTGGACGGCACGCTGCAAAAACTGTCACTTTAATCCATCCACCCACCCACCCAACCACCCACCCATCCATCCATCCATCCATCCATCCATCCATCCATCCATCCATCCATCCATCCATCCATCCATCCATCCATCCATCCATCCATCCATCCATCCATCCATCCATCCCATTTACTTCAAGTAAGTGAATAAGCATTTTTCAATACAAATGACCACATGGATGCCATCAGGTCATTTAAGTCAAATGTTATCAACTTTAAAAACCCTGGAGCAACACTGGTATTCACTGGAGTCAGGTTGATAGTCCTTTTACCAATTTAGACCAAAATATGTACTCTACTTTTTTTTTAATTTGACCTTTATTTAACCAGGGAAATAATAATAGTAATACAAGGGCTGAGGTTAATGTGTCTCCTACTCCTACACAACAAACTCTTCAAAGGACTTGCACTACATATATTATTTATCTACCCGTCCCCCACATCCCATCTATAGTCTGCCTCTGAAGCCTGTTTTTCTTTCTGTTCCCCATTTTCCTGAATCCACTGGAAAAAGTTCCAAAATGTGACCACATGTACTGTGTCTATACTGTATGATATCTGGGTGGGTTTTATGAACATGATTGCATTTTTAACCCCGCAAGGAGGTTATGTTTTTACCAGAGTTTGTTTGTCTGTTTGTCTGTCTGTTATTTAGCAAGATAACTCAAAAAGTTATGGATGGATCTTGATGAAAATGTCATGACGTGTCGGGGGTGTCACAAGGAACAAATTATTAGATTTGGGTAATGATCTGGAAGAGACCCTGGATTCTAGATCACTTTGAAATGTATTATCCATTTACCGCAATGTAAAAACATAACCTCCTTGGTCGACCTCTCTTCATTCGGGCGGGAAGGGGGGGAGGGGGGGGGGGGGTCTGCCTTGGTGGAGTGCTTTTTTAGGTCTTAATGTAATTTCTGGAATCTTGGATGGTGCTGGTGAGTGGCAGCCTGTTATGTGTAGTCCTTCCAGAGGTGGGTAATTCTACGTCCATCAAGTCAAAAGTTCTGCCATTTATTGGTTCAAACCTGTTCATTGAACCAACCCATTTTGATGAGCACAATGCCTCATCCAGGTAAATGGGATAATTAGTGGAATCACCTGTGTTCAGTGAACCGGTTTGAACCAATGCATGGCAGGACTTTGACTTGATGAATCTGGAATTACTTGCCTGTCTGTCTGTCTGTCTGTCTGTCTGAAGGCATATTTCGTGGCACTCAAAGACACTGAACAACAAACAGGAAAGTATAAAACAAGCAATAAATAAATCTTTCGCCTTTTACTAAAGATTTTCGTGCAGTGGTTAGCATTCGTACCTCACAGCAAGAAGGTCCCTGGTTCAAATTCCACACCAGACCTTTCTGTGTGGAGTTTACATGTTCTCCTCGTGTCTGCGTGGGTTTTCTCCAGGTACTCTGGTTTCCTCCCACCATCCAAACACATGCACTGATAGGTTAACTGGTTAATCTAAATTGTCCATAGGTGTGAATGTGAGAGTGATTGTTTGTCTATATATGTTCAGCCCTGAGATGAACTGGAGACTCATACAGGGTGTACCCCGCCTTCACCCATTGTAGCTGGATTAAGCCCCCAGTGACCCCCGTGATCCTAGTGAGGATAAACTGGGTTCAGATGACAAGTGAGTGAGTGAAAACAAGCAACAAAACAGAATAAAAATGAAAAGGCAGGCTAAAAAATTGGATGGTGCCATTGCAATCACACAGAGAAAGTGGTTCTAAACAGACTGGTTTGAGTTTTGATTTTTTTTTTTAAATCTATTGAAATTAATAACACATTTTTAAGGGAATACTATGGTGACTGACAAGAGCCAAACATATTGCAACAGCCCATTAGAGAAAACAGATGTGAGTACAAAAACAATGCAAATTCAAAAATTCAAACACAAGTATGAATTAACAAGGTGCAAAGATAGAACATGGCGCAAATAAAAAAAATGTGCTACAAGAAACAAAAACACATACTTAATCACCCAATGGTCTGCAAATAGAGAAACAATGCAAATCAAGAAAACATGCAAATAAAAAACACTGCAGTACCAGTCACTACAACAGAAGCCTCCAAACCTGCAGCCAGTGTATATAGACAACAGTCAAGTAGTGCTGCACGATTAATCAAATCTCTGTTACAATGTCATGCTGTGCAATTATGTAATGGTATAAAAGACTTCCATTGGCGATTTAATGTGTATACATGTGTATGTGTGTCATGTGCTCTCTGTGGAAATAAAGCCTTGTTTTTTCCCTGCACGTTTTCAGTACAAGCAACAGCACGAAACCTAGCTGGGTGATACTCTGGTAAAGGTAAACACATACAGAGAGCCAGAGAGGGTCGGGGGGGTGTTCCTTTACGCATTCTGAGCCAATCAGAGACGCCTCCTCATCGTGTCATGAACATGTATGCGGAAGTACCAGTAAACTCTGTTTTTCGACCTCAAGTCATTTTTCTATTAATATTATTGAAATAACTATGGAAAGACAACTTTAAAGGAAGAAAAGTACATGCTAAGTTTAAGGAGTTAAACCTCCTTTTCTATGCTGGAAAAATCTCAATCTTAAAGGTGTATTTTTCTCATTTCCGGTCCAAATATCTCATCACAGATAAAATAAGACATAACCACTTCAAGACCAACTTTTAGTGAGATTTAAATAATGAATTTTTGTACAATAGGTCTTGAAAATTGTATTTCAAGAAATCTTACCAAGGTAATTCTCACTTGTTCCATTATCATATTATTTGCTAAAATTACACAAAAGAATCTTGAATTAAGCAAAAAAAAAAAAAAATCTGCTAATGGGACAAGTGAAAATTATCTTGGTAAGATTTAGATTTTTGTAGCGTTCAGCCAACAGTATTATCAAATTTTCATTTTCACTGGTTTTATTAGTGCAATCAATACCTGTAAGGGGACAGAGCATTTATTTATTTGTGATTTTAGTCTGAGTTCTAGTTGCAACATGGACCCCTGCTCCTGGATTTGCCGCTGTTTTGACATCACTGGGTCTGCATTCACAGTGACCTGAACAGGATGTCATGCACAATAAACTTGGAAGCACCCCACCCTCCATCACAGCCTTTTTCTCGTGCCCTTTGAACAATCTTCGTTTGACTCCAGGGCCAGAATACAATGGCGCCCGCCTCGCCCACGCAGCCCCCCCTGCTCCTGCACACATGGACATCCACCCACGGACAGCACATCCACACCAGCGTACATTCAAGGAAATGTATGATCTCATAGAAGACCATATTCCATCCTGGTGATGTCATATGTTTATTATTCTCATTATTGTGCTTACGTAAATCTGCCAGAATTATTGATTTTGCTTTACTTCTAATCCTAAATTGCATAAAAATATCTCTTTCTTTTTTTTCACATTTCTCCACTCATATTTACACTTTTTAAAAACAAACAAAAAAAAACCACAATCTAAATCTCATTAAGTGTATTTTTCTCATTTCTAGTCAAAATATCTTATCATACTTAAAATAAAACATAATCAACTAAAGAGTAACTTTTCAAAAGGATATCAGAACTTATTTTTAGACAAATGACTTGGAAATTGTTATTTCAAGAAATCTTACCAAGATGATTTTTACTTGTTTCATTGGCAGATTTATTTATTTATTTATTTATTTATTTATTTATTTATTTATTTATATTTTATTTTTATTTTTTTGAGAGAATTTTTTTGTTGCTTGATTCAAACACAATATATCTGCCATTGGAACAAGTGAAAATGATCTTGGTAAGATTTTCTCAAATAAGATTCTCCAGATCTATTGTCTTAAAATCAGATCTTTCTTTTTCACTGAAAAGTTACTCTGTCAGTGATTCTGTTTTATTTTTAATAATGATCGTAGCTGTGCTCCAATCACTACTGGTACCACTGTTGCCTTCACACTCCACATTTTCTCTAACTCCTCTTTCAACCCTTGGTATTTCTCAAGCTTCTCATGTTCTTTCTTTCTGATGTTGCTATCACTGGGGACTGCTACATCTATCACCACCACTGTCTTCCCATGTTTATCCACCACCACTATGTCAGGCTGATTGGCCATCACCATCTTGTCGGTCTGGATCTGGAAGTCCCACAGGATCTTGGCCTGTTTGTTCTCTGTCACCTTTGGGGGGTTCTCCCATCTTGACCCTGGGACCTCCAGTCCATACTCTTTACAGATGTTCCTGTACAGTATGCCCGCTACCTGGTTATGCCTCTCCATGTATGCCTTGCCTGCCAGCATCTTACACCCTGCTGTGATGTGCTGGACTGTTTCAGGGGCTTCTCTACACAGCCTACACCTGGGGTCCTGTCTGATGTGGTAGACCCCGGCCTCTATTGCTCTGCTTGTTCTTGCACAGCCATGAGTAGTGCCTCTGTGCTGCTCCAGCCTTTTCCAGCCACTGGTATGACTTTTCGATATCAGCCACTTCTTCAATTTGCCGATGGTACAAGGGTTTGTCCTTCCATGATAGCCTCTCTGGTAAATATATGTATATATATATATATATATATATATATATATATATATATATATATATATATATATATATATATATATATATATATATATATATATATATATATATATATATATATATAAATATATATATATATATATATATATATACACACACACACATCAATGGCTGAAAAACTAAAAGAATCTGCAAAATGCACCTATTTGAGAAATGGAAAAAAAAGTTCTGTTTTCTTGCAGAATCCTATTTGGTGTTGTAATTGTTTTCAACTATATTACTTTTTACAAATAGTATCCTGGATGAAAACAACAATATATTTAACATTGTGTCCAAAATCGGCATTTTTCCAATGAGGGGTTTTGTTCTTTGTCCACTCACATAGGCACACTGGCCACAGCGTCTGCAGTTAGGGTTCATTTACACACATCAAGATCTTATTCTTCAGACACAATTTTCTAAAAAAAGAAAAAGAAAAAAAGAAAGAAAGAAATTTTTAAAAGTATTTGTAGTTGCTCCAAACAGCCACACTTAGAGGTACCGTTGTATGAATTGTACATGATCACTCTTAGTTGTTCAAGTCATGAGCTTTTCTGCCTCCTGTGTAACTCCTGCTTTAAGTGCATGAAGCATTAGAGCAGTGTCAGGAGGCAGTAGATAAGAGTGTGTTCTGGTCAAGTGGAGACTGGCAGAACCAAGCCTGTCCTGTCTCTGTATAGCACAGACACATCACTTATCAGCGTGAAACCTGCTGTTCATAACACTGTTAGCAAGAGAGGATGGCTGTCAAAGCTCTCCAGCTAGAGGACTGTCTTTGATTCATATGAGTAGTCAGTCCATGCAACATGTAGCCACACTGTTTGGACTGTTCTGACACCATGCAAGAGTTTTTTTTAAATCTACTGAATAAGCAAACACACTGAAAAAAACAGAATCTTAACAAGTATATGTTTCTCATTTCTAGTCCAAATATTTAATCACACTTAAAATAAGACATAATCACCTAAAGAGTAACTTTTCAGTGAGATATAAGAGCTTATTTTTACACAATAGATTTGAAAAATCTGATTTCAGTAAATCTTACTCAGATCATTTAAGTTTTTTGCTTGAATTAAGCAAAGTAAATAAATTAATATTGAATTAAGCACAAAAAAAAATAAAATTCTAAAAAATAGTGAAATGAAATAAGGCTTTCCAGATCTATTGTCTCAAAAACAAGTTGTTATATCTCACTGAAATTGTATTCTTAGGTGATGAGATATTTTGACTAGAAATAAGAAAAAAATATACCTGGCAAGATTTAGATTTTTTTTCCAAGTGCAGGCACAGTATTTTCCTTTGTAGCAAAAAGAAAACAGATTGAGTGACTTGGTGACAGAGCTGTAGAATGACTGAATAAAGACCAAACATCCAAAAGCTGAAGGATGTGGTTTCTTGGACATAGATACAATTTATTATTTTCCATTAAAATTTTTTGATGTAATGTCAAAAAATATATATTTGTCATGATTATCTTACAGAATCTATCACATTTGATTATTGTTTAATTAGAAGATAGTTGTTTTTAAATGTGAACATTTTAGTATATCTAGTCATTTATTAATTATTTGTCAGTTATTAATAAGTGATTGTTTTCATAATTAAATAATCATGGCCTTTTTTAAAATTTAAAAACATGATTATAATGAACTTAAAATAATTTTTTTCCTTTTAATAAAGCTGTATGTAAAAATTGACCCTCATCATCTCTTTATGGTCATCTAATTTCACATCACATCTCACATCAAGTTTAGAGGCTCTGTAGTTGCCATGGATACACCATCTAATTCTAAAATATTGATTTTAGAAGTATATGGTGTATCCATGATAGTAGTAGTCGTAAAATGCTTGGTTTTATGACAAGTTATTGGCATATTTTGTTGAAAAAGCCACTTTCTTCTTCAGTTTTCTGTTTTTCATACAATAACCCTTAACTTTACTGAGTTTTCATTAACATTTAGTTAATTGTTAAATTAAATGTTGGAAAGCACCTGCTTTGCACTCAAAAAAATGCGAATTACACAGGATAATAATATAATGAATGGTGATAAAGGTTAAATGAGATAAACATTTATTTGGGAACTAACACAAAAGTAGCACTGGGTCTTTATGGTTTAAGGAAAAGGCTTGAGTTAAATATATGTGAGGTCAGTGAACATGGCTGAAGATCACTGTCTCCTCCAGGTGTGGCGTCTTGTTTGGTGTGACCCCGCTGACCCCGGCTGTCACTGACGCATCTGTTTTTTAGCGGGCGACAGCACCCGCTGATCCCACTGCTATCAGTACCGTGGCTGTTTTTACCTCACCCACACATTCCTCACCGCACTCCCTCCCAAAAACACACACTCACACATGGCACCACCTGTACTGTGTCAAATTAACCCACATTGACTCCCACTAAACTAATACACTCTGTTTACTTCACTTTCAACTTTCTACAGTACTCACAACAGAAACTGCATAAATAACATTAATCTTATTACTTAAGAGGAACTGGAAACGGTAGTTATGGTAATAACAAGATAAGATATAAGATTAGCTACTCAAATGTTTTTATCCCAAATATATATATTTGGGATAATATATATATATATATATATATATATATATATATATATATATATATATATATATATATATATATATATATATATATATATATATATATATATATATATATATATATATATATATATATATATATATATATATATATATATATATATTCCAAAGCAATAGTCTTACTATAATACAGATTTTATGTATTCCAATCTGCATAAAATCTATCATTATAAGCCAAAAGTAGGACTATTCCTGTTGGATGACTAAGAAGGATAAGTGTTTAGAAATATTTATCTAAATGTGTTAATGTTTCTACACAGCAATGTTGGTCTGAGACATTTTCCAATGGAACAACCTTTGATTATTTTATCATCCCAGTCTAAACCAACACAAACAAAACTGTTAAAACTGTAAGTAAAAAGAAGTCATTATTATACAGAAGTTTACATTTCCAAACCACTATTAAACTATTATTTTGTTTGATAAATTAATTATGCTACAGTCTTTAACACAGAAGTGCAGGTATATAAATGTAATAATGAACATAGAAGTAGTTATATAGGTGTTAAAAATAAATATGAATAAATAGAATATATAATACAATGTGTATAATCTTTTTTTTTGCAAGTTATATCCCAAAAGGTGTAAATATGCATGTTTTACTGTACCATCTTTTTTAGCCTCATCTCAATCTTAATATTGAGAAGTTGCAAAGAATACATAAATTGCTTCAAATGTATTAAAACTGAAATAATAATGTGATGTAAGGAGTAGAAAATACACATTTTTCTTTTGAAATGTACAAAATAAATGGAAAATATATTGTAAACTAGGACTTGAGGTGCATCTTGTGTGGAGTGAACACCTACGACCTAAAGCACTCCAGCTTAATGCAGACAAAACAGAAGTGATTGTTTTTGGACCCAAAAAAGAAAGGTCAAAGGTCAGTGCTCACCTTAAGTCTGTGTCACTGAACTCTACAAACCAAGCCAGAAGTCTGGGTGTAATTATTGAGTCAGACCTTAAATTCAACAATGATTTAAAAGCTATTACCCAGTCTGTCTATTACCACCTGAAAAACATTGTTAGAATCAAGGGTTTTCTGTCCAAACCAGACACAGAAAAACTCATTCATGGTGTCTTCACTGGTCTAAACAAAAAAATCAATCACACAACTACAGTTGATCCAAAATGCTGCTGCCAGAGTCCCTCACACCGGTCCTCAAATCCTTACATTGTCTTCCTGTGGGTCAAAGGATAGAATTCCAAATCTTACTCCTGGTCTATAAAGCACTAAACAGCCTTGGACCCAAATACATCCTAGACCTGCTGGTTCCCTATGAAGCATCCTGAGCCCTGAGGTCATAGGTCATCAGGAACAGGTTTACTGTGTGTTCCCAAAATCAGAACCAAACAAAGTAAAGCATCATTCAGTTATTCTGCTCCTCACCTGTGGAATAAACTACCTGAATACCTGAGGTCTGAGAAAAACTGTCAGTTCATTTAAATCAGGCCTGAAAACATAACTGTTCACTGGAGCTTTTACTTAAATTCTTAATTGTCTTCTAAATGTTTTTATATATATCTTATTTTGATTGTATTTTAATCATTTAAATTTTCTTATATGTTTTATGTAAAGCATCTTGAATTGTCCTGTACATGAAATATGTTATACAAATACATTTTCCTTGCCAGGAAGACCAGGATTTTAACCCTATAAAGCCTGAGCCATTCAATCATTTACATAAAATTCCTGTTACTTGAAACTGGAGCATTTATTGGTCCTTATGAACAACCCAAATTTTTTTTTTCAAATATCAATTTCCATGTGTGAGTTTCAGTTTTGTAGCAGGTTTGATATATCGGGTCTCAATGGTCAAATATTATGATTTTTGAACCAACAAAAACATCATATTACACAAACATGTCTGACATATTGGTTATTTCTTTTCCAAATTGTCAAAGTTTGGTGTATTTTCTTCATTAATGACAGTCTTGTAGCTTCACTGGAAAGTCCTCTGGTTAATAAATTCCTCTCCCCTGGTGAATTATCTATTCTATTGCATGTGTCTAATTCTATAAACTAGTGGAAAAATAGTTTTCACACACCCTTAAAAGTTACAGTTTCCAATATTGTTATGAAATATTTGCAGAAAAATATATTTTTTGTATTTCAAAACATGTGGCTGCATCAGACAAACAGATGCAACATTATTCTTTTGTTTTTGTTTATTGTTTCTAAGAAAAAAAGAACCTAAATTATTACAGTTTCAACCTATTATTGACATTGTCAGAACAGAGCATGTGCAGAAGGGAGCATGTGGGTTTGGAGAAGGGAACAATACTTGGCAGGTTTCACTGATTTACTGTAGGAATGATTCTTAACACAACATATCACAAATGCACAGGGTGTCCAAAAATTTTTCTTTTCCACTACTGTAAATAACTTAGTTGATATAGACTCCATGCTGTGATATTCCTGAAGTTGTGGTTTTGGAAAATCCTCAATCTGTCTGAGCTGTTGTTTGTTCTGTTCTGATTATGTTTTGTTTGTGTTTTTAAACTAATAGGTCTGATTTAGTTTCTTCTTCATGTTTAAATGTCATCTTGTCTCGTCATCTGAACCTGCTTTATCCTCACTAGGGTCACAGGGGTCAGTGGGGGCCTAATCCAGCTACAATGGGTGAAGGCGGGGTACACCCTGTATGAGTTAACAGTTCATCTCAGGGCTGAACATATATAGATAAACAGTCACTCTCACATTCACACCTATGGGTGATTTAGATTAACCAATTAACCTATCAGTGCATGTGTTTGGATGGTGGGAGGAAACTGGAGAAACTGGAGAAAACCCACACAGACAAGAGGAGAACATGCAAACTCCACACAGAAAGGTCTGGTGTGGGAATAGAACCAGGGTCCTTCTGTCTGTGAGGCACGAGTCCTAACCACTGCACCACCGTGCCATCCTGGAAACAAAAGTATGAACTATTTTTTTTCCTTTTATCCTTTAAATTTTATGTATTTATTTATTTACTTAGATTTTTGCCCAGTTCTTATTCTGATTGTTGTTGTTTTTATCATGGCTTGTATTGTTTGTTACATTGATACTGTCTTGGGTTTTTGGAACTTTTCTCCCTTGCAAACCCCCCCCCCCTCACTTTTTGTTTTTGTTCTCCTTTCCCCTCTCTCACTTTCACTCCAGCATCGAAATGTGGTTTAATCAATAATTAATCATAATAAAGTCAGTATTAAACTAAGCTGAGTCTTATACATGGTATTAATTCTCCCTTGGCAAAGCTAATAATAATAATAATAATTAGAAAAGGAAATTTTTTTAAAAAGAAATAAAATATTTCATGCCTTAATGATGAAATGCAATAAAGTTTTTTATAGTGAGACAATTCTGAGAGGGGAACATAAAGAAAAAGACAAATCCTGAATCCTCTTTGTAACCCCCACCCCCAAGGTGTTCACAAAGAGGCCCTTTCCAAGTACTAGTCTAGTTAAAGCATGTAGTAACATTTAGATTTGTCCATTAAAGAGTGTATTTAATGGAAGCACAGATAAAACAGACTTGTTATGGTGGTGGTGTTGTTTGTCACAGTGTAACCTGCTGTCTGGGCCTCAGGTCCAGACAGCAGAGGGTGTGAGAACCAACCCCCTGTCCTTTCCCTGGCTCCTCTTTCAACTTGGCCCACTTCAGAGAAAGGAAGCAGCTCTGTTGATTTAGGCCCAGTGACTTCCAATTTTGCAGTTCGTATTATCTGAATTGACTAACATTGTTCATGTGCCAGTTGTTTTTCTGTTGTTTTTTTTTTCTTCACTTTTACACTGTGTTTGTGCTCGTATGTGAGCAATTGTTGATCGCATCTATGTCAGTCGGTGTCACCTCTGAGCCATAAGCAAAGTCTGTAAGCACTGTCATATTGAACTAGACACAGTTAACTGCACTTCTTCCTGTGTTTATCCTATACTATGAAACCAGCAGTGTGTCACTTCCTGTATGAGACAGAATTAGCCTGAGAATCAGCAACAAGTCCAGACATAATTACACCAACTGAAAACTATCAGATGAGTGGCTTTCACAATGAGCCACTTTAACCCTCAATGACCCAAAAGCATCCACTGCTGCAAAGTGTGAATAACTTTTTAACCACTTATCTTGTAAATACAGCAAAAATAATTCAAGTAAAATACTGTTTATCATCTTTTCAGCAGCATCAAATGTCTTTTTCAGATGCAATAATCTCTGCAGTTACCATGGAAACACCAGCTTCTCCTGATTCACCAGTAAAACTCACATAGACATTTGTTTTTATGTCGAACTAATACTATTGTTTTGCTGAAAAAAAAAAAAATTCTTTCAATAATATTTAGGTTAACTCTGGCCTTTTATTAATAAGTACATACTCAGTCAATTAAATATATATATTTATTTGCTGGAAAAATAACAGTAGAGAAAACATCAATTTTGAAGTCACCACTAAAAATAGTAATGGGTCCTTCTGGAATAAATAAAGCCCAATGCTATGGCGTGAAATGTGCTCCTATGAGGTTTTTAAATTGTGACTTTTGGACTCTACATTTTGAAATGTTTACACTTTTCAGTTGTCCTAACCCTAACCATAACACATGAGTTTTATAAGCAATTTCCCAATTGTGGGATCTAATAAAATACTTCCATTATAATGTATAAAATCTATAAAGAATGTGACTGTGTATTTTTTTTTTTACTATTGCATATAATATACAACTATAGTCAAGTAAAGGAAATGCATAATTACACTTTAAATAAATAAATATAATGTGTAATTTAACTTGTTTTGGTTTGTCTTAAGTATCAGGGACACAGGTTTGAAGGGCCAAAAGTGTAAAATATAAAAAATCAATAGTGTAAAAATGTGGTCAGATCAGTAAAATATGATGATCATAACCTATTAATGATGACAAATGGAGAGATTATATTTTTATTTTAGCATTAAAAAAAGTTAAATTACTTGAAAATGTTTATATTAACAAGCTATCCTTTAAAAAAATCTGAATAACCTGACCAAATTTTATCTTAAAAGAAATATGTGTTATTATACCAATATTCTGCCTGTAACTGTTTTGTGTATTTCTACTTGTAATGTAAGTTGGAATGTACATGTGTAAATGATAAACTGATCAATTGAGGCAGTATGTTGTTCAAATTGCATTTCAAGTCGTTTGCGTTATTCAGATTATTAAGAAAATGTAGAAAACGTAAAGATTATCATGTCATTTTACTTTTTTCACTGTCATTATTTTACTGGTCCAGCCCATTTGAGATGATATTACCTGAGAACGACTTCCTGAGAAACCTGGAAACCTGAACACAACAGCATCAGTGAGGTCCATATGGTCCTTTGTGTTAATGTCTGGCTGATGTTCTGTCTGTTTGTCAGATGGTTTTACGGCCATCGCCTGCCTTTAGCAGAACCATAGTCATATTCCAACAGGAAATGACAAAACAACGTGTCAAACATGATGACCCCAACCCAGCAGGTATGAAATACCTCAGCTCTACACAGCGTTAATTAACTGTGATACTGATGTGGCTGCAGGTTTTTGTTTCAACCAACCAAGAATACACAGTTTGACCAATCAACTCTCTGAAGAGTGAGATCAGTTGATTGATTGAGTCCAGTCTGGTGTGCTGCTGCTTGGTTGGAACAACAACCTGCAGCCACACCAGCCCTTTGGGAATGGTTTGCCCATGCCTGTGCCTCCTCTGACATCATGTGGTGTCAGTATACTGTCCTTCTAAGTGGACACCAGGCCTTTGTAGAACCAAATGTGATATTGTGGTCTAGACCAGTGGTTTCCAACCTTTTTGAGCCACGGCACATGTTTTACATTAGAAACATCACAAGGCACACTACCAAAGAAAAGTCTCACAAAAAGTAGATTCATTGAAATACAATACAAATCTAGACTTGATTTAATTATTCAGTGCAAAACCCAAGCCTGTTTAGTTAAATACAAAGCTGACACTCTTGCAAGAATTTAAGAAAGACAATCACAGCTCAACAGCTCTGAGTGGATCAGTGGTGTGTGCTTTTATACAGTACCAATAAGGTGAAATTACATCATTGTTCATGGCACACCTGATGATTTCTCACAGCACACTAATGTGCCACAGCACACTGGTTGGGAAACACTGTGAAGTCCACATATGTGGATGCCAGATACTAGGACAGGGGTGCTCAATCCTGGTCCTGGAGAGCTACTATCCTGCATGGAAAAGGTGAACATCTAAAACATGCAGGATAGTAGCTCTTGTGGACCAGGATTGAGCACCCCTGTCCTAAGAGGACAAACAAATACTTGTTCTTGTACTCGTCGTCATCCGGGTCACGGGGGCAGCAGCCTCAGCAAAGCAGCCCAGACTTCCCTCACACAAATATATTCTAGACATGTTTGAAGTAAAACATTAACCTAGATGCAACTCAAACAAAAATAAGTCGACTCTGTATTATCATCACTTGTATATGTGCATACAAGAAAAAAAAAACTGATGGGGATTATGTTCATGAAAATATCTTATTCATGATAATAAATCACATTCCACAACCAACTTAAATGGACCATGAAGCCTTTTTATTATTCCTTCCACCTGTTGATATTTCTGAAATGATTATGAACATTAGTAATGTTAGTAGAATTTACCAAAACATTTTTAAAAGGTGAGTAAATGATTGCAACACTTTCACTCTCATGCTGCCTCCTTCACTCTGGCAGAAATGTCTAATGTAAGCATGAAAATATATATAATATATAAAAAATATATAAATATAAAAGAAGTCAAATACTGTTTTTAATTTTGTTTTAACCTTTTCTGTACCATGGGCAGAGGCACAACCACTAACTTTAGAAGAAAAAACAATAATACCTACATTGATCAAAGCCTGTGGTTCAAAGTCTGACAGGAACATTGTAATGTCGTTGGTTTTTCAGACTGTTCCCACATTGTAGCCCTTTTTTAGAAATATTTTATACGGTCTACTGGTCATTTCACATTCATCACTACTGAGCAATGGGTAACATATTATCACTGTCAGATTTAAAAAAAACAAAAAAAAAAACAATACCAACCCCATTTCTCCTGTAAAATTACACCCAGACCTCAGGTGTGTCGACATGTTTGACAAATACATCAAGGTTTGTTGCACAATCTGTTAAAGTCATTTAAAGGTATATCTTCAACAGCTATATCCACTGAGACTAAGTAAATAGTAAATATTTGACAATATTCGTCCTGTGCTCAGGTCTCTGTACTGGCTTCCTGTTGCTCAGAGAATAGACTTTAAAACAGCTCTGCTTGTCTGTAAGTCTGTCCATGCTTTAGCACCAAAGTACATCTGTGACATGTTGGTCCCGTATGAACTATCTCACACCCTGAGAACCTCAGAAACAGGCTTTTTGCTGGTGCCCAGTGTCAGGACTAAACAGGATAAAGCTACGTTTCAGTTCCATGCAGCTAAACTCTAGATCAGTATCTACTCTGACAGTGTTTAAGTCTAGGCTGAAGACGGGTATGTTTAACTATGTGTACAACTGAAAGGGTTCTATCTGACCTCTGACCTTTTACTTTATTTTACTTGCTTGCTTTGTTTTAATTGATTGATATTTATATTTTATTGATTATATTTTCACTTTAATGTTGTGTTTTAACCTCTTGTCCATTTTTGTAAAGCACTGCAAATTGACCTGTGTATGAATTGTGCTATATAAATAAAACGTGTCTTGCCTGATTAGTCAGAAATTCATTGGTGCAACCTACCAATATGAAGAATTTAACTGTATAATCTGTCAGCATAGACCTATACGATAGCAGAGGTGACAAAAGTACTCACATACAGCTACTTATGTGGACAAAAATTATTCTAAAAAATAATTTAACTCCTTTACTTGCTTACTTAACTTCTCAATTGTAATAAAGCACAAATGCAAAAAGTAAAACAGCAATACTTACTGAACCAAACCAAATCATAAAAGTTTCAAAAGTAGTCACAAATAAAGCCCTGAAAAGTGAGTTCCTGTGTAGACAATGTCTTTGATTGGGTCATGGTACTTTTTAAGTAGAAGCAGGAAATTTTGGAAAAAGTGGATACATGTAGGACTCTGGTACTGGTACTGACCATGTGCTCCTTCTTTCCTCCACTGATTTTCCCCCTGAGGTGACTTATTTACGTACTGTCATATCTGTTTAGTTTGAAAAATAATGAGCTTATTCTGAGAATAGAGTACACATATTTATGCAAAAAGGTAGGGAGTTCAGGTAAAACATTTCCAGAATAGTAAATACTCAACCAGAGTATTTCCATTTACAGATATCTACTTAAGCACAGTGATGATGTACTTATACTTGGTTACTTCCCACCTCTGTACAACAGTAAATTATTATCTGTCTGACTGTGCACAGCCAACTGCCGAAGCTCATCTGAGTGTGAACATGCACCGCATGCACCACAACAGAGGCCAGTAAATAAATAAATGTATCTGTCGCTCCAGCTCAGTGTGACAAAGCTGGCATGTTAACTTGGTGACAGCTCACACAAAGGCTCGGCTGCCCCCACGTGCGGCCATGCTACGATGAGCCCCTCCCTCACCACGTACCCATGCTGCAGCCACAGCGTTTTAAGGGTTCACTAGCCCATTCTCATCCCATTGAGAAACACAGTTCAGCTCCCTGTGGGACCAAGGGTGGATGGGGTGTGGCTGTGGAAGGGGCGAAGAGGGGTCTTTGCTTTACAATTTGAGCTCCAGTGAAGGGAGGTGAGGAGCTGTGAATGTAAAAACACTCGGCGGGGATAAAAGAGAGCCAAGTGAAAGGGAGGAGAGAAAGAAAGAAGGGGTGAGGGGGGAGAAAATAAAGAGGGGTTTTAGATGCTGTAAATCTAACGGCCTCATGGAAATGACTGACCGACCACACACACACACATACACACACGAGAACCTTTCACACGTTATCTGCAAACAACACACTCCCTGTCCTTGGAAACCAGACTGGTATGTGTGTTTATAAGAGCTGTGGGGTGTGTTAATGTGAAAAGTTCAATGTTAGACCCCCATCCCTCTCCCCACTTGCAAACTTGAACAGGAACCTCTAAATAACATATATTTTCTCATTTAACTTGTGTTTTTTGCTGCAGTTGACGAAACAACAGTCGCTTTCTGTTTTTCTTAAATCTGAGAAGTGAGAGGAGTTTGTCCAAAGTGATGAGGCGAATTAAAAGAGTGCTGAGACAGTAAGGAGCACACAAACACTGAGTGGACAGTGAAGATGAAGGGAGGTGAGGAATGGGGAGATGCTGGACCAAAGAGAAAAGGAGGAGGAGGAGGTGAGTGAAAGTCCACAGCGGTACCAGCCACAGGCCTGATTAATGAACACCTGGGTGTGCAGCGTGGCATGCTGGGCGGAGAGAGGGAGTGCGGGGTTACAGTGGAGGTGAAGAAAAGCTGCGTTTTATCTGCACTATCAGACAGTGATGAAACGCTCAGCTTTACAGAGAGCAGAGGTTCCTCCCTGAAATGAAAACGCCATCCACATGCCAGCCATGCCTTGCTTTAAAAAACAAAACAAAAAACAAGATCTGTAGAATCTGGAGCACTAATAAATTCTAAAAAAAAAAAAAAAAAAAAAAAAAAAAAGGTCTCTCAAGGACCTAAAAGCATCCTTGAGAGACCTTAGAGATATGGAGTTTCACAACTGAACCTTTCATTTAATTATTGAAGACCATTAAATAATAGTTAGTATGACTGGAAATATAGGCTGCTTTTTTTCTCTGACAGGTCTTTTACTAGTATTTATTTTAAGGAAAAACTTTCTGACAACCAAGGTGATGAGTGTTTAAGAAAGCAAGTACACAAATGAGTAATTATCTATACCACAGAGTTGCACTGATTCACTACGGATTAACATTCTGCAAAACATAACAATAAAAAAATGCAATATTTGATGTGTCATTAAAACCCAAACAAACTTTTGCAATTTAGTGTTTTTTTTCTTTCTTTAAAGTGTGAAAGACAAAAGTTATTTTATCTTAATTCACATTGCATGGCTTGTTTAATGCTTTCAACCACACTCACTGAACTACAGATCTTCCTCAGAGGTCACTTCAGAGGTTTCATTTGTTGCCGTTGAACCCATTCAACATAAGTGGGTGGAAAGTTCAACTACACATTCAACTTAAATGTTACACTTAAAGAGTTACATAAGTTATTGTGCTGCCACTAATGATGGATTAGTCATTGTTGGAGTAGTAAAAATAATACGAAAGCTTTACTGTGCAACATTGTATTTAAATCATTCCAGTTAAACTATTATAGTTTGCCTAAGTGCATTCAAGGCTCAGTTAAAAAACATAATGTCAAAGGAACGAACAAGAACCAAAGGTTAATAAAAGCTGTCATTAAACAAAGCATATTAATCAACTGCCAGAGCCCTTGAGCCCTGATGTTTTGTATGTTATGTATTAATGTATAACATGAAATTGTTGAGAATTCTGTTAAAAACAAAGCAAACAAAGGTATCTGCTGAAAACAAAGATATTATTGCGATGTAAAGCTATTTTAGAAATCCTCAAGGAAATCTGCACTTTTCTCCACAAACTAGCTCAATACAAAGTGTCCCCACAGCAGAGTGGGACAAGGTGGCTCAAGGCCGTCTGCTGCAGCCACACCCTCCTTGGGAACTGGGATGTTGATAAAGTTTTTTTCCCATCTATTGTTCTCCGTTCTCTCCCATGTGTGGTGGCCAGTACAGATACCAGACGAGTGCCAAGCAGGCAGCGTCAGCTGCTGGTGTCCGGACAGGCCAGGAACCCCGACTGGGTGTTATCTTGTAGGAAATGGACAAGTCATGAACCTGTAAACGCAGATGAGATGGTCTACGTAGGGGTTAGGAAGTCCTGGACAGGACTGATAACTGATGATGCTCCTTCTTCCTTCTTCAGATGAACCTCCAACTGATTTTTTTTTAACTTTGATATCACCTTCACACTTCTGATCATTCACTTCTAGACTGCATTTTTCTGTGATTTGAGGATTTTGAGTATTTTTTTCCACATCTGACTATTAAACCTGAAGATGACCGCCCACCCATCTATAGTCAGGAACTACAGAACAGCTTGGAATCACTGAAACATACCATCACAGGTTTTTTTTCTGTCTACAACTAGTACAACAACTTAATTAATGAAAAAGGAAAATCCAGTTTAAAGTGAAAAATCATAGTTGAACAATAACAACACTGTTAAGACCAATATCAGTTTATTCTTACTCAAGAAGCGCACATTGCCACTGAAAGCAGGAACAATAAAAAGCCACCGCAACAAAACATATCCACACTGTTAAAAAAAAAAACAACAACAAAAAAACACCTGTTGTTTTTATGGAAATAAACTGGCAGCAGTGGTCACCAGATCAATACTGTAAAAAATACAACAAACTGTAAACACATTTACAGAGCAATATGTACATTTAACATTAAATATACTGCCCTCAGATAGCACAGTTTACACACCTCCATGGTGTCCAAAGTATTTCACAAAGTCACCAGGGCCTTAAGGGAGACATTTAGGGCTCAGTATCTTTCATGGACAATTTGACATGTGGACAGTCACAGCCAGAACCATCAACCCTTCACTCACTGACCTGTTATACCAACTAAGTTTGAAAAAAATAAAACTTGTGTCATTCCAAAAACTTTTGGCCATGACTGTACACTCTGGAAGTGACATCCATTCCTCACACGACTCTCTTCCAGTCTTTTAACTGCAAAAATCTAAATTTTACAGAGTGTATTGTTCTCATTTCTAGTCAAAATATCTCATTTCATATAAAATAAGACATAAAGAGTAACTTTTCAGTGAGATATAAAGAACTTACATTTAGACAATAGATCTTGAAAATCTTATTTCAAGAAATGTTACTAAGATATTTTTTCACTTGTTCCATTAGCAGATTTGTTGTTCAAATTAAGCCAAACAATCCTGAGTTGAGCAAAAAAAAAAAAAATTACCTTTTTTTTTTTTTTTTCTTAATTCAAGTACAAACAATCTGCTAATGGATCAAGTGAAAATGATCTTGGTAAGATTTCTTAAAATAAGATTTTTTTCAAGATCTATTGTCTAAAAATCTGTTTTTACATCTTACTGAAAGGTTCCTCGTGATGTGATTATGTCTTATTTTAAGTGTGATAAAATACTTTGACAAGAAATGAGGAAAAATACACTTGGTAAGATTTTTCCTGTGTTCATGTTCAATAATAGGTGTAACCTCTGACTGTGTTTCTAACAACACACACACACACACACACACACACACACAACCAACAACATGGTAGGCTTTTTTAATTATTATTATAAAAGTGCTGACAGCCTTCAGAGTGTATTTTCAGCCAGTGTTAGACATTTTTTCTCACACATTGAAAAAATGAAGGCGAGTGGGGCAGGTGCAAATTAAAGACAAAGGTTTTCTTGGCCTCTCAGTGAGGGGGGAGGACAGGGGTGCACTTCATTATTTAGCCTCTTCTGTTGAATGGACGTTGCTTATTGGATGACTGTGTGTATGTTTTATTGGAGGGGCTGGGAAACATTTGGGACCCGTCAACTGAGGAGTAGAGGGGCAGATGTTTCGACTGAGTACTATTACAAATGATTATGTCCTCTCAAGGCAGATTTATGTGAGCTTGTTATTTAAAGTATGCTTCAGTGCTTTGGCTTTTTCCATATATTGTGTGTAGATACATCCACAACCATTTGCAACAGATGTATATTTGTATTTATCACTAAACATTAAGAATGTGCTATTTCAAACATTATCACAGCTTCTGTCAAACACAAATTTAAATACTGAAATATTATTCTGCTGAAGTACATTAGGTTCATTTAAGTAGATTTACACTTCAGCACTTTAAATGATTCACCCATGAAGGTCCGATGCTACTTCTGTGGCAGTTTTAAAATAAAATTTCCCCTAGATTTAAACTTTCTAAAGAGATTTATCTCAATTTACCCAAATATTATCCGCTGTATTTTGTGTTTTTTTTCCATAAAATCATGTATTTTGCTGTATTTAAATGACCAATCATGTAGATATTCAATTAAATTCCAATTATAGTGGAGCGTTATTATATCAAAAAGCAAAGAAAACTGAGAAAATTTGACTTTTTAAGAAAATATACCTTTTACTGAACATAAACCAAGTGTCCCCATCCAATTAATTGATGCAACTCCATGGGTTTTGCTGGTGAGTCCTTGTTATAGACAATTCCCTAGCCTCTGAATGTTCAGATTTGTCATAAGTCATGACCACGAAAAGATGAAAAACTGCATCTTGCACCAATTATGTCAATGTATTAATAGGATTAATTTGACCAACAGTTGTTTGGGTCTTTTTGTGTTAAACTGCTCTCAACCAATTTCCATAGAAAAGGAGAAAAAAATCGTATGTTATGCCAAAGTAATAAATCATGGACTAGTTAGTTTTGTCAACACTAGTTTTACTTTTTAAACTAAATATTTCTGGAATATATAAAGTGTATGGCATCTTTGATTGTGAGGTTTTCATTCATTACTTCATCCATGTATCATCCACTGTGGGCACCTGTTGCTGCACCACCACAGATGCTCCCTTTGTCTTTCAGTGTATGTTTCTATATTTTACCCATTACCTCTGTGTGCATCTTTTTATATATTTCTTTGGAATAATCTGCTATAACACATTTACAACTGATGTTACACAAAAACTACAGAGAAAACATGTTGCTCCATCAGAAAACACCCGTATCCACCCCCGTGAGAAGCATCCCAGGTGTAATTGTGAAGTTAAAATTTTACTCACTCAGTGAAAGTAGCAGCCACGTGATCCTCAGAGTCACTCTCATCCTGTTTCTACTCGTTTCTTCCCGCAGATGTATGTATCATTCATGCAGTGCAGCGCTACAATCCGTTAGTTTGTATTAGTAGATGGGGATGATGAACCGGACTCTGACGCTGTCCTGTCACGCCTTTCTCCTTGAATTTGTTTCTCAAGTCAATGATCAGGCTCAAAGTATTGTTCAATTTTTTTCTTCTTCTATGGAACTGAAAGCAAAGAATGCTTTTGTTTGTCTCTGCTGCTGCTTCTTTTCTCTGCAGACTTGGGGATTTGGGGGAAGAGTGTTTCTGTGGTCTCCTTGGCTGCACTGTTGTAACTGAAAGTCTCTCTGCCCTCTCTCTCTCTCTGTCTCCCACAGTGGTCTGGTGTTGGTATTGTGCTCTGTCAGTCCTCACTCTACAGCTAAGTGTTCAGCTGTTACCAGTCAGTGCAACAGACCAGGAGCACTGCCCATTCCCCCAGACTGTCCCTGCCTCCCTTATCATGAGAAAGCAGGGGCAGCCCAATAACAGGGCTGAGGGCAGCCGGGACGTTTTGAATAACAAAGGAAGCCGGGAGACAATGTGTTCCCCTGGTTGTGATTCATTCCAAAAATGGTGCATGACTCAAGGACGTGGGGTGAAATCACATCAGCGAGTTGTTTGATCAGAAGTCAGCGTGTTTTCATGTTTGCTGTTCATATTGTAACACTCATGCAGAGTCAACTGGACATACAGTGGCCTCCTTGAGATCTGCAAAGGAAACACATGACTAAAACCACCAAAATACCTAAATTCTTTAAATATACTCTGACTCTGTCTGTCATCTGATTATAAAGTGGAGCTTAACTTAGTTTTTTAGCTTTTTATGGCTGATATCTGCATCAGTTAATTGAAAGCAGCTGTTTGTTTAACCCGTAAAGATCCTATGTTACCTCCAGCTACGTCGAAAATTGTTTTTCTCTATACACTGCCAGTGGTGTGGTGGTCTCAAGAGAAGTGGGTGTACTCTTAGTATTTTCCTTTTTTTTTGTAAGTAGTCCATAAAAAATGCCTTGTGATGCCAGTGACATGTAAGACTAGTTTATTTAGTTATTCCCCAAAAATCCACCAGTGATATTTGCTTACTATTGTAACATTATCATGACTTCATTAAGAGCAATTTATAGGTATTACTCGTCACACAAGCAGCTGCATGCATGTCAAATATATTCAACACAAGATAAACATAGTGTAAAAGTAAAAGTAAAAATGGGAAATGGTAATAATAAGCAAATAGCAAACCTGCTTTATCCTAGGGTCATGGGGGGGTTGCATGGAATCTATCCCAGCTACTTATGGGCAAAGACAGGGTTTGACAAGTTCCTAGTTCATGACAGAGCTGACAGAGAAAAACCATCACTCTCACATTCACATCTATGAGCAGTTTTATGCCACATTCCCACAAGTATCAGCTCGGTTTGGCTCAGCTCAACTCAAATCATTTTGATGCATTTCTATTCCAAAAAAGGACCTGGAACCATGGTACCCAGTACTAGATTTTTGATATTGCCTCCATTGAAGTTCCAAGTGATACTAAACTGTGACATATAAACCCTGCAGACACTGATTGGTCAGACATTTGTCTCTGTGACCCCATCCACTGGTTTTGGAATCAAATCTAGGACCTTCTTACTGTGAGGCAGGAGTGCTAACCGCTTCACCACTATGTCGCCCTGTTGTAAACATAAGCATAGGAAGGACATGTTCAGTTCAGTTCAGTTAAAATTATTTTGAGCACACAAAATCATCAAAAAACATCAATCAACATGGTCAACAAACATTTTTTGTACTCGGAAAGGAGTGGGAAGGAGTTACATTTATAATTTCCCCACCCCTCTTGTTATATATGTGTATGTATTATAACAATGTTTATTACATTGTTATAATACATGGTTTTACTATGTTCTTACATAATTGTTGTATGATGTTTGCATATAATACGTTTACAGAAATGTTAAATTGATATTGTGTTATGAGGGATTCTTCCTCTAGGGGCACTGTGGGGAAGAGAGGAGTGGTGAGGCGGAAAAGGGAGTTGGACGTACTGTGCATTGGACCTGACTAAAAAGAGTTATAAGAAAGACCCTGAACCCTGCATCATATTTTGACTCGTTTATTCCTTCTGACACACCCGCAACATTTACAATAGTTAACCTTTCATAACCCTAACCCTAACCCTACCCCCCCTCACACCAGAGGTGGATAATTCCAGGTCCATCAAGTCAAAATCCGACCATGTATTGGTTCAAACCTGTTCATTGAACCAGTCCATTGTGATGAACACAAGCCTCATCCAGATAAATGGGATCATTAGTGGAATCACCTGTGTTCAGTGAACAGGTTTGAATCAATACGTGGTTAGACTTTGACTTGATGAACCTGGATTTACCCACCTCTGCCTCACACACACACACACACACACACACACACTTTTGTGAAAAATAATTACATCCCCCTCTGTTCTGTCTAACCAAACCTCACTAAAACGCCGTCGGTGTTTGTATCGAAATAATAAACGTTCACCCGTTGAAGTAAAGAAGGAAAATAAGCACAGTTGTTTCCATTGCGCATGTGCATTTTTATCACCTGACCCGGTAAATCCCAGCGGAACAGTTGCGTGAATAAAGTAACCTAATCAGTTTAAGCAGCCTGCTGAAATGGCTGGCTGTGAGACTCACTTTGTTTTTCGGGGTTGGGATGTTTGATTCTGCTCTGTACGTGATTTGAATGTAAGCCTATTTAGGACACCACGCCCCCTCACATTTATCATACAAATGTTTTTCGTTCCCAAAACAATCCATTCCACTTAATGGATAAGAGACACACATAGAACTGAGGATCCACTCCGGGTTTTCCATGTTGCATAGGTCAGTCGTAGGTTGCCTAAAGCAGAGTGGTGTACTTTGGCTGAAGGAGGTAACACATGCTCCATTTCAATCGCACAATGTTCAGTTTTTTTTTGGGTTTTTTTTTTTTTTTACAAAATCGTATTTATTTAGTTTTAGCCCTCAATATTAAGTATAGACTGTGTTATATTAACGTTCAACCAAACAATGAAATATTAGGAGTAACGTTGGATTTACTTTAGCTTAACAGTAGATAAATCTATGGTATTCTTGGTTGATGAACAATGTTTTGCAATATTTGCTCCCTGCCCAGATACACACTAATGGACAGAAGGAAATTGTTTCTAAAGAAGCGGAAACTAAGTCAACATTTGTCCACAAAACAGTTATTTTTCTCCGGTGTAAATGTTAATGCAGTTAGCTTGCTAGTCAATGTTAACCGGTCTGTCAGCTAGCTTAATGTTACTATTTCATCCAAATTGAAAGGTGATAGAAAAACTATCATTGGTTATTTTTGTGATGGCGAAGTCTGATCAGATATTTATTGATTCCCTGTTGTGATTTAAAATTGCACACAGTGACTGAGCAGAATAAGCTCCTTCTGTAGCAACATTTAGACTACTGGCATCAACTACAGCTATTGGTCTATAGGGAGCCTAAGTGACGCGATTCTATTTCCGGCCGATTGTGCCGAAGTGCTATGAAAAAAACGAACGCGAGTCAATGGAGGGATAAAAGTAATTTTCTGGTCCCGTTTGAAAGGTGCTACGGTTTTCACATATGTCTGTGAATTTTAAAGATACATTTTCACATTGAGAAAACACTCACTTTGGACAGGCATATGTGAGAGTAGCTAAGTAATGGACTACAACGTTCGTCTCACAAATATTACGTCACCACCAAGCTTCACCATCAAACTCTTTAAAAATGGCTGTGACTTTGGCGAGCTTCACCTCCATCTTTCAGGACGAAGGCAAGAGGATCAAACGTATAAGGCGGTATACGGTTTTGAAAAGTTTGCAGGGAAAGATTCTGCTGTGACGTCAGCTATGCGACGTCTGATATGTAGTCCAAACAGAGTCTAAATAATTACAGATTTTTATACCCTAATAAATCACAAAACACGTATCAAAGAAACTCCAAACGCACATCATTGGTTAACCCATCAAATGTGTGATTCAGGGCATAAAGTAAAGTGGACCAGAAAATAATTATTTTCTCCTCATCCACTCTTATGTTAAATTTTTCCCGAACTTAGGCCCAGTGGATCGACCGGAAGGGGCGGAGACTTAGGCTCCTTTTAGCAGAGACAGTTTAATAGCACCTGCTGATATTGATCAGTAAGAATTAATAATAACATGAATCAAATTAACCACTCACAGGTTTATCTGGATATATAAAGTTAGGAAATGTAAAAAATGATGTTTAGAGTTTAGTATTTTGAGCTTCAGTTTGTTTTTTTTTCCTGCATAAACCAGTGCTTGGTTCTTGGTCTGACAAATTGGGACACATTCACATTGTACAATTTAGATAATGACAACCCCACTGGAAACAAGTGGAAATATGTTATTTATTTTTTCACCTGCTAATATCTTGACAGAATAAACAGCCTAATCCCTTCTCTATCTGTTTTGACGTAGGAAATGGATACAGAGAGTGATCCAAAGGCAGGGTGAGCATTTAGGGACAGTGGAGAGAGTTCTACTGCTGAGGTGAGTGATGAAGGGTGATGGGCTGTTATGGCTGCATCTCAGGATTGTATGGAGCCAGTAACTTTAGACTGAACTCACTTTAATGTATACTCAAATAAATATTTATTTAATGAGTATTTACTTTGAGTATATGGCAGTAAGTTGTGTAATTGTATTGAATAATTTTATTGATTGAAAACCATAATCAAGATGTGTAAAACAGGTGTAAAATAAATACATTGCTGTAAATAGATCTCAGAACAGTTAGAAATATATTAAATCAGTTAAAATTGCTATGAATCATATTCAAACACCCTGCTCTGTCTGATACAAAAAGAATCTTTCCAGGTCAGAAAGTATTTCAGGTTTAGATAACCCTAACACTGTGAAAGGTTTGAGACCTTGAGCCTAAACTGAGCTTTATTTTACTGTCAGTATAAAAATGATAGATCTATTTAATGTTAAGTAATTTTGTGATCTTGGGCATAACAGTGGATTTAAAATCAGGCTGGTGTATTATTCATTTATTACCTGAATGATGAATTGTTTAACCCTTGTGCGGTCCTTCGGATCAAAGAGACCCGGTGGCTCACAAATGTACCTTTTTATACGTACTGTAGGATGCCATTGCTTACTACTGAAAACAGCAATATATCCTTGGAGGGTGGGGTGATGAGTCTATGGAACTGAACTTTGGAATCTTGCTTTTTAAGACCCAATTGTAGGACACAGCCAGTGTGCCTTTTAAGAAGGACCGCACAAGGGTTAATCTGGCTCTAAAGTACTCATTTTTAACTTAAAAAAATGGCACTTTTCTAGGTAAAATTAGGTGTTTAACAACTTGTTAAAACATACACCAGAATGTGGGAAATGGCATCTAACTTATTCAACTTTTGTGTGTGTGTGTTGGGGTGGGGTGGGGGGGGTGTAGACACCCTGGTTAACCTACTCACTCACAGAGTTTAAGTATTGATGACATCTCCTCTAAATGTGCAGTATGGGCAATAGTTTAACAGTGACTCATTCTTGGTATTCTCTTGATGAGCTTCGTAAGGTAGTTTTCTTGTACATAAATCTTGAAAGAGTTCCTGCTGATGCTGAACAGTTTAAATTAAATGAGGTGAGTTGCAACTTTTGACTGGTAGTGTATTTAACCTCCTGAGTCCCAGCAATACATTTTTTGTCCTCTGTAGTGGACAAGAATTTCACACTTTTATTTAAAAATAATAAATAAAAAATGTCCACTGAAAAGGACATTATGTTAAAAATTCTTTTAAAAATGTATCTGAATAAACTGTTGCATCATGCTATTTCCAATTAAGGCAATTATTTCATGTAAAATGGCAAACAATGTTTTCCTACTGGGTCCCAGGAGGTTAACTTTTCTTAAGTGATTCATCAGGGTTATCATATCCTCTGTATTTTGTTTTCTAGTAAAAAATAAAAAGTGACTTTTCAACAAAACACACATACATTTCAAACTTAATGTAAACCAAACATGTCCATCCACTGTCACTGATCAAATTCCATGGGTTTTACTGGTTAATCACTGTTGTAGCAGATGATGGTGTTTCCATGTCCACTGATGTTATCTGATGAAAAGATGCGCTGTATTTTACACCAATTATTTACATGTTTTGATAAGATTAGTGGACCAGACAGTTTAGATCAGTAGATGTGTCAGGCCGGCACTCATAAAATGATGCAAATTTCACCTACTTATTTCTGGGTAGTCTGAACCTTGACCTGTGACATCAGCAGAGGAAGACTGCTCCACTTTGCTCGTGTGGAAACATGGACGACATAAAGAACAACAGCAGCGGTTCCAGTGACAATTTAAGCGACTTTTCAGTAGAAATAAGAGAAGCAACAGGTGATTCAGTTGAAGAGGAAAATATTCTTCATCCATATCAATTTGATCCATATGACACAGATGACGAGAGTGTTGAAGTGGAGGAAGAACAGCTAAACTATACAGACATTGACTGGGAGTGGACGGCTGCAAAACACAGAATGGTCAGCATACTGGTAGACTATAAACTTATAAACTCCCCCAGATTTACTTATGAGTCGTATCTCTACACATTCACTATGGTCTGGATTTTCCATTACCCATATATCAAGCTTTTTCACTGCACCTTTTCTGAACTAAAGACGGCTGATTGAGCCTTAGTCCACTGCGCAGATTACAGACAATTCCATGAGAAAAATGACTGTTACTGTGGACTGATACTATGGAAATACTTTATATTTAATACTAATACCGTAATACCTCAATACTTCACCCCCCATTTCAAATTACCCCCGGTAATATGAAATTGATTTCAGATTACCCCTGGGGGTAGCCTGAGCCCGATTACACCCCCTTCACTATTTACATTACTCTTAGTACTGATGTATTATATATATATATATATATAAAAAAAAAAAAAAAAAATGTTCCTCTCGCCCCACGTGGGCGGTGTCTCCTTCAGACTCGGGTCCTCTACCAGAGGCCTGGGAGCCTGAGGGTTCTGCGCAGGATCTTAGCTGTTCCTAGCAATGCGCTCTTTTGCACAGAGATCTCTGATGTTGTTCCTGGTATCTGCTGGAGCCATTCTCCCAGCTTGGGGGTCACTGCCCCTAATGCTCCGATCACTACTGGTACCACCGTTGCCTTCACACTCCACATTTTCTCTAACTCCTCTTTCAGCCCTTGGTATTTCTCAGTGTTCGAATATATATATATATATATATATATATATATATATATATATATATATATATATATATATATATATATATATATATATATATATATATATATATATATATATATATATATATATATATACATATATATTTAGCTGCATCTGTCAAACATCCTACCCTCAAAAGTAGAGCAGCAAGTTAGTGAGAAAGGTCATATTGTTCCAACTCCTTATGAGTCACATTTTATTAGAATTTATTATTTCAATTTGTGATAAATACCAGCATGACTAATTCACATGAATACATAATAAAGACATGGGATCAGCTAACATTGCATAACAATAAAATTTAAAAAAGCAGTTGCTATGTGGTAAATGAATTTCCAAAAAGTGCATCAGAAGTAATTCCTGATCAAGAAACGGTAAAAACTATTAATAGTAATAGTGAAACCTATTACTGTTAATGGTAATAGATTTTTTTATATATAAAAAAATATATAAATATGTGTGTATAAATAAAACACATCGGTAGTAATGAGGGAGTAACGTAAATAGCAAGCGGGGTGGAATCTGGCTCATGTTACCCCTGGGGGTCATCTGAAATTAATTTCCTATTACTTGTGTACCTTTGACTCGTCATAATTTCTTACTTTGAGTTGATGTATGTATTTGGAAATTCAAAACCTCTAAATTCAAACAATTAAATAAGAAATAAAACTTTTATTCAGGTAATTTTACATAGATGAAAACATATTTATGAAAACCATATTAGCTTTCTGCCATAAGATCCTTCTAATTTTGAGATGCACACACATTGTTACCCATAATGTTGAAATAATGTTGTTTTAACTTTACTCCACACTGAGTGCCAGTTAGACTTTTTCTATCAACAGTAACTCATGCTGTCACAATAATTTCATGAGAAGAGGTACAAATATTTTATAACTTCCTAAGCATATATGTATGTTTGGTCAAAATCTAAAGTAATTCAGTTTGTCTGGTAAAATCCAAATCCTTTAAATCAGCATTTCTGTACAAGATGAGGACTCTTGATTTAATTTGGCATCACTTCTAAGTTGGCAGAAATCCTGTCCCCTTACACATGTGTGTGTTCAGCATTATCTTCAACTTGTGACAGTCCTTTGAGTTTATCAAGATGAGACACACTGAACTAAAAAAAAAAAGTCCTTTTTCCTGCTTTTCTTTTCTGTGCAGTTTAATGACACTAAAGGCTTTATTACTGCACGCATGCAGTAGCAGTAAAACACATGCACACACACACACACAGTACCGGTGTGTTTTCATGTGTGATTTAAATGATGAATATTCATCAGTTCTTTTTCCATTAGCTTACAATGATTGTTTAATTTACTAGAGAAATGGTCCATCAGTCCAGCTGGCTTTGAGTTTGACTTTTGGATTAAAATCTGGCGGCTGGACCAGATCCTTACACTGCAGGAACTGCTGAGTTGACTCAGTCACTTGTAACCATGACAACGGATATTCACAAACTTCCCAGTAATTGCTTTTAGGGCATTTCAGCTTTGTCTCCATTCATCTGGATCCTTCACTGAATGTAAAATGAAACGATAACAAACATCACCAACAGTGATTTTTTTTTTTAAAGACTTTGCTAAATGGTCATGGTATGTAGGGCAGGCTCCAGTGGACATGGATGGGAAGTCTGGGAGAAAAACAGGAGTGATACTATCAGGGGTGTGGAGGTTTTCCTGGGTGTTTCCTGTCACTGGAACAGTTAGTGGTCATTAATAAAAAGCTTTTGAGACTGAGCTTCAAAGCCTTGATCGTGGCATCTGGAGTCACGCTTGGCCTGCAGATCTGCAGACGTTACACTGAGTGATGCCAGAGCTGCTGTGCAATTATGTGTTAACATTTCATCAGATTGATCCATGCTTTATTTGCTCCAGTGTCTTCACTGGTCTGACATGTGGTAGTCTGGACTGTTCGCCAGTACACACCCATTTGTTTTTGTTTTTGTGTGCACATTTTGATCTTATTACATTGTTCAACCTGCACTTACACCACTGTCTAAAATATTTGCGAATGTTGATATTTAATGTGAATGTGATCATGTGCTGACGGTTGTTGGATATTCAGAGGAAGGAAGTCACATGGACATAAATATACTGCTTCCTTAGTGTGCTCCATATGTTTTAACCTCAACATCAGTTTATAGATTTACTTTTTTAATTCTTACTAATTCTGTGAAAAGCCACTATCATAAGAAAATTACAAGTTTATTTGTTTAGCAGCTTATTAACTCAGCTGTTTGTCCTACCTTTTAAGTGATACCAACAATAATGAAATATTGTCTGAATCTCCTAATAGCAGAGGCTCTTAGAATGTGTTTGCTCTTTTTGAATCATACTGACAATAATGACTTACTTCGAATAACTTATGTTTTCTAGCCCTTCAGTCTTACATCAGATCTTATTCACATATTTATTTATGACCAGAGAATAGACTGTTCCTCTGTTTCTGTTTACTAACTGCCTGGCACTTTATCTGCTTTACAGATGATGTTGCACCAAAAGTGATATATGGACTAATTTTTCTTAGCATCACATTTCCTAAAATGTCAAATCGATTATTTTTTGGCTGTAAAATAATCCTGGTCTGTATTGGAGACCTAATGGACCGTGTCAGCCACACAACACAGCACAGAGTTACATGTACTGAGGACACTACACTAAATATTCTCCACAAATATGGCTTCCATCTGTCCCACTGGCCTGTACAGGAAATCATTGTGTCAGTATTTGTTCATGTCTCCATTAGTGTCCACACACTTTGACTGGACAAAGATACTACACCCCTTCTCTAATATAACTGTGTAAGTGGTTGAGGTGAAGTGAAGGAGTCATGTCACATTTACACTCTCACAGTGAGATTAGCACCAGTATGTGTGTGTGTGTGTGCGTGTGTGTGTGTGCCATCCTAATTCCTTCAGCTGGTTGGTGGAATGCCATGTTAGCTTTAGCACTTGTTGAGTGGTTTGATCCCTGAGCTTCTTGCACATTTCACTCTCCATTACCTCCATGTGGCCTGGATGAGGCACCTCATCAGACCAGCTGAATCCACAGTAGATTTACACATGAGCGGTTCAGTCATGCCAGGTGACTGGGAGCCCCAGGAGCAACGACAGATGGAGTTAGTGGGGAAGGATGTGTCAAGGCACTTCCTGAATGTGACTGAGTTTGTTTCTCTTGTCACTGCTCTGGCTTTCAGCTGTGACTCATAAAGAGGAAGGATGTTCTTCAAGCACTTTGATGTTAACTTTAGCCACTATGAGACTGCTGATTATCACTACTTTGTGTTCTTGAACACTTCAAAAACAATGGGAAATCCAGCTGAGTTGAGTGAATTTATAGCTTTATTTAGGGAGAGGTTACTGCAGTTACTGTGCTTAATTTCACTGTCTTGTTTTTATTTTCCTGTGAAAACATTAGGGCAACCAGACAGTCCCGATTTGGGGTTGTGTGTCCCCGAGTCCCGACAAAAGTCTATCAGGACACAGATTTGTGCTGGTTTTTGCCACTTGCTACATTTAAGCTACGTGGGAATAATCATAGATATGAATACTAAACACCGCATTGACCACGACCTTGTATATTGAGACTAATGGCTTCAGTCAGATAGAACACCGGCTGCCTTCGTCACATTCTGAGGACTCTAAATTCCCAGTTGCCATGCAACAATAAAGGCAACATTGCTGTATAACACCAAATATAGCTGAGTTCCATTGAAAGGCTGGGTGTATGAGGATATTCTGACAGATAAAGGCCAGCTCCAAATAAGCAGGGTGTAATTGATTATGAATCAAGGAAGAAGGCTTGACCACTGGTGCTGCAGGTTTTTCCTCTTAGCTTGTGTTGTTTAGTTTCTAGGCTATGAAGTACCTACTGTGTTGTTTCACTCAATTGCTGCGTCAGTGGAGTGAAAAGTAAAAAAAAAAAAAAGGTCTGAAAATGGGCATTTTAAAACTCAGGGGGAAGCAGATGTTACGGCATGGCATGATTTACGTGGCTAAAATCCACATGTTGTTATTGTTTACGTAAAAAAAGGTGTGTGTGCATGGTCACAGGCTAAAGTGTCCCGATTACAGACTAAGGAAATCTGGTCATCCTAGAAGACATGCGACTTGTGTTTTGTTGTTTGGCTCACAACTGTTTGTTTTCTTAAAAATAAGTCACTCTGCTCAGTAAAGTCAGTTATTTTTAAAATATTCTGTGATCATCAAATTAAAAGAAATGTAAAAGCACAATAATGTGGTATATTACTGTTAGAATGACCAATAAAATATGATTCTACTCAACAGTGGATATAAATTATTGATTTGATGATATTAAAATCATTTCATAACCTGTAGAAAATTTACTGAAATAACACATCAGTCAGCCAGAGAATCTAAGAATAACCACTTTGAGTTAAATGATACAACAGGTCTTGGCTGATGGTTATTCTATTTTCTGTGTAAACATTTATACACATTTAGAAGAAAGTACTGAGCAACAATCAGCACTTTTCCATTGGATAGTTATACAAAACTTTAGCAATATTTACTAAAAACAGAAGTGTGCGATGTCTGTTTTCCCTTTAAATCACAAATGCAATGATTTATTTATTATCACAAGATGGCAGGAGAAGTCATTCCACAAACATGGCAACGAACATAAATATCATGGTGTTTTTCAGATATATTCTTTATATATATATGTCATCACTCTATCCCATACTAGGGTTGTCACGATACTAAAATTTCCAACTCGATACCGATACTAAGGATAATACTCGATACTCGATACTATTTCGATACTGGAGATGTGAGGGATTCCTCTTAAAATGTCCTCCATGGACTGCTAAAAAAAAAGGTAGTGAGTGCGGGTGCAGAATAAATGCATGCCTATCTCTTGGCAAGTTAAGGTAGGCCTATCTTTTTGCTCAAGCCCTTCTGCAGTGCTAACTGCAAGCCTCTTTATGGTCGAGCGATTATGTGCGCGGGCGGCAGCGTATTGCATCATGTGACCACCGCGGACCCCTTGCGGGACTAGCAGCGCGCACGTCAAAAATGATAGGCTGACATGCTCACGGTGGCCTCCGTGGTGGTAACGTGATACAATGCGCTACCGCCTGGCTGCCACCCGCGCGCATAAACGTTCGACTATATCGAGGCCTTTAAAAGCAAAGTTGCATCGGATAGTCGCAATCACAGACCTATAGAAATAGTGTATAGGTCTGTGGTCGCACTGGCGTCATCCCGTGTGCTGTCAGAGGCTTAGTATCTAATTAGATACCAAGGGTCAATATCGATGTAGTATCTAAAATCTATTTTTTTGACAACCCTATCCCATACTAAATAAAATGTATTTATTGGGCTTCCTGGTGTATCCACACATACTGCACCATATTTCTTTTAAAACTCTTGTTTGCTTATTGTGAGGTCAATCAACATTCAGTTTTTAGTTGCGAAAAAAGGTCTTTTCTTTGTGGTTTTGTGTAATAGCCTGCTTTGATCAGTTCCACTTGTGTTTTGTTTTTGTGTTGTGTTGTTGTTGTTGTGTCTTATCTCCTGGCTGTACAAATAATTGTGCCTCACAGGGATAATAAAGTTATCTAATCTAATATAATCTGATATACCATTTGTACTATGCCTGAAAAAAACACTTCTTGCCAGCACAAAAAATTTTAATTGAAAAACAAGAACTTTGTTGACATAATTTTCCCATCAGATAATTTTTTACGCATAAGGGATATTTGCACGATTTGAGTGTCAGTGGAAAAGTGAGTATAGGAAAACATTTACTCCTACTTCACTGCTGTTAAAGAAACAACATAACATGTAAACCACTAAAAGGAATTGTTTGTCTTAGAGTGGATTCTCCATCATGTGTGGGATGTCAGAACTATACAATGGCAATATTCACACCATACCAGCTTCAGTCACACTGTACTGATGTGTCTGTAAGTGCATGTGTGTGTCTGTGTGTGATTGTGTATGCTGTGTGTTGGCACCGAGCCGTGCCCTCTCATGTCCGGCATTTGGAATTCCTCAGCCGTGAGCTCAGGCCAGGGCTTCGGTGGTTTTGTCTGGTCTCTGGTCCCAACTCCACTCCCCCCGCTTCATTAGACTTCTACAATGAGCCAAACATTTAAGGAATGTGAGAGTGCATTCTTCATCATACACCCCCAACACCCCTCTGGTAACCTCCTCAGCACCTTCTGAGTCTCCTTCACACACTCACTGTCCCCCCCCCACTGCGCAGACACACACTCCTCCCCCACATCTCACATTGAGGCTTCCTTTCACAGCTCCTTGACCCCCCTCAAACCTCCCACCTGAGAGCTTCTCTCCCAGAACATCAGAGCTTAGTGAAATTCTCCTGAGACCACCGTACCAATCGCAGGAAGATAACATTCTGATCCTCCCCATAATGCACTGCATATTTTTATCAGCTCTGGGCAGATTTAGTGCAGTTTCCTCAAACCTTTGGGTGAAAAAGTGAGTGTTTTCTTGTTCTTGTTTTCATGGAGTTGTGACATTACTCAAAGCCCTCATTTATTATTCGATGTGTAGAACATTCAAGCTAAAATGACCTGTCAGTGCTGCAGATGCTCTCATGGTGTGATGCTGGTTCAAGAAAAAATACACAGAAATACCACACACACACTTATATGTGGGTGTGAAACCAAAGGGTTTATGTAAAAAGAAACAGATTTATCAAATATGAAATCATTTGTGTTTTCCATACAGGACACATGTCTGATGGCTTGGATAACAGATGACTCATTTTTAAATTCCAGTTTTCTGAAAAAAAAGAAAGAAAGAAATTAATTAGTGATTAGGTTTTTTCTTGAATCTTTGGCACACCCAGTGTTCTCATTCTTACAAAACATTCTGTGATTATTACTAATCTTCATTTCATCATTTTGGAGAACAGAAACAGGACATGAAGTTGCCATTAAGTCCAACCCCCCCCCCAGATCACCATGGTGAACACCGTACAAACAAAATTTTGTACAAACATAATTGAATTGTATTTTAAAGACAACAAAAAAACCCTGAAATTATATATAATATAGACTTATTCATACTACATATACAAATATGTAGCCATGGTTCAAGAGGTACAGCAAGCCGTCCAATAACCGTAGGATTGGTGGTTCGAATCCCGCTCTGTCCTCGCCAGTTCATCGTATCCTTGGGCAAGACACTTCACCCCCTTTGCCTCCAGTGCCACTCACACTAGTGTGTGAAAATTCAGTCGTGGTCAGAGGAGTCATTCAGCACAAATTAGCAGCCATGTTTCCATGGCATTGGCTGCTATGGCTACAGATGTAGTTTACCACCACCAGAGGGAGAATGTAAGAGTGAAAAAGTCAAGTGCTTTGGGTGTCCTGAAAAGGGTTATAGAAATCTAATCCACTATTAAATAAAACATAATCTTTTGTTTGGTATTTGGTTTACTTTGGATCTCAGGTCTAGACCTAATTGAGAAAATTATACCAGTGGAATCTCTAGCCTCCTTAACTTCATCACTAAAAACACATTTTAGTTACTTTGAGTTCATGTTATTCTTTTTATCCTCTTTAAACCCTTCATTCTATTGTTTCCTAAAGCTGCAGGAACTTCCCTAGATTTGGTCTAAATCAGACAAGTACATGTAGTGATAGATAACTAGTCTGATGAGAGACATAAAATAGGTGATTACAGTTTAAGTCCTACTGGTCTGAAAATACCTGTAATTGGACAAAAACTTGCACCAGAGGCATATTTTCCAGTCAGACCACTTGAACTACATTATCCTGAAAAGGAATTATGGCATTTTGTTGACTGATGCTAAAAAACACCAGGCACTGTAACTTTAAGTTGTCTGTAGAATGTTCTATTACATTTTTTCTTTTATATTTTAAGACATGATGTTGACCTTTTATTACTTTTACCAGTTTCAGTCTATTTACTGAACTGTTACTTTAACTTTATTGTGTCTCCAATGTCTTTTTACTTAACCTGCTGTCCATCTTACACCCCCACGTTATCCCTTTTTAACTTGTTTTTAACTATCATCTCTGTATGAAGTGATTGATATTACAGTATATATTAATTTGCACCATATAATGACATGCTGCATCCACTTCAGTCTGTGTAATTAAAAGCAATTTAAGTTTTGAAATGGAAAAAGAAGATGGGGAAACATCAGTGGGTGAATATTTTGTACTGTTAGGTACTACGAAGAGAATGGATTCAATTCAGAGCGTTAACATAGCTGTTCCCATTGAATCACACTATTGGCCACATAAGGACTGGATATATTGGAATGAGGCATATTTAATGGTGTGGACACTGATGTGAGAAAAGTAAATCTTTCATGGGAGAAATGCTGCTGGATGTTTTCACCTACCCCTGTTCCATGGGTTAATGTTGGAGGAGGCATGACATGAGAGTACTGATATGACGCAGAACACGTTACACCTTGTTATCAGACGCCTGGCACCAAGTGGAACTGCATCTGGACTCTGAGGATGATGCATGTTCTGTACGTGTGTGTGTGGAAGTTTCATGTCAGGCAGTTCTGCTACAAGTTAATGCTTCTTTCCTCTCCTCTGTTGTTAACTCTATTTCCTTTATTTCTCACTGTTACACAATTGTGTCGTTCCCTCTCCAGATGGACAGAGGATGAGGGGTTAAAGGTTAGGGGGGAAAGGGAGGAGGCACAGGATAACCCAAGACAGAAGTGGAGGAGAGGTGTGTGTCTCTGGAGGAACATTCTCCAGACACGAGGTCTGAGGGGAAACTATCAGACCAAGGAGCCTCAGAGAAGTCAGCAACTCCAGGGGTCAAGCTGACAGATACTTGTATCTGTCTGTGATAGACTCTTATCAGGAGGTGCTGCTCTGTGGCCTCATCCCTGACTGAAGCAGCAAACTGACCACCAGACACAGGCCCTGTTTATAGAATAGCAAATCAAATATCTTCTCTAGCAAATATTCATAACAATGCTGTACTATATTACCAACATGGAATTTGTTTCAAATTGTCATAATGTATAAATAAAACATGCTTCTGAATTGTCAAACCCACTTTATCCTCACTAGGGTCACAGGGGTGACTTGGAGCCTATCCCAACTACTTACGGGCAAAGGCCAAGACATATATATGTAAAAACATATTGTTTAGACTTAGCTTTTTAAATAGTCCCTTTGAAGCACATTTAAAAAGTCATCATCTTCAGATACAAACAAGTGTTTCCAGGCACAACAAACCTCTCCCCTCACACGTATTGTAGCTCATTTTGGCATCAATCCAGCTGTCATCATGCATATGTGTGTGGTGATGTCAGCAGATTAATTGTCTCTATATATGTGCCAAGTCTGAAGAAAATTAAAAAAAATAAATTGCTGGTTTTATAGGCATTTGAAATTTGGCCCGTTATGAGTAAATGAGAGGAGAAAAAAGACTGGAAAAATTCCTGAATAAAATTTAACTTTGTCCTACTTTTTTTTTTTTACAAAATGTAACCATATCCTTTCTGAGTCACTGTTAATTTATAAACCCAATTTGGTAAAAAATTCAACCAATAGTTTTGCTATTACTGATGTGGAATCCCATTCCTTATCAGCAAAAAATTTAAACTTTGACCCACTGTTCCCAAAATGTAACCAGGTCTGTGCTGAGTCACTGGCAATCTATAAACCAATTTGTTATGAATTGAAAGAATAGTTTTGCTGCTTGAGTGTTAAAAG